>OY744523.1:5522404-6087404 GCA_963556195.1 Sepiola atlantica
CCATTTAAGATAAATAAAATCAACCGTGTTACCGTAATTTAGCGATACATACATACATGCATACATACATACATACATACATACATACATACATACATACACACACATACATACAATTTTGTTTTATATATATATATATATATATATATATATATATATATATATATATATATATATATATATATATATGATTATTTTTGTGTACACAGACATGTACAAAATATGCGACACTGGCATGTCGATGTTATCGATCAACAGCTATTATAAACTGAGATCTCATCAGGCAGAGTTAGAATCCGATCTTAACATTAGATCTTATTTTCCTGATGAGATCTCAGTTTATAATAGCTGTTGATCGATAACATCGACATGCCACTGTCGCAGAGTTTGTATATGTCTGAGTAAATAAAAATAATCATATATAAAAACTCTATTTGATATTGAGCACTTTTTATAAACCCGGTTGAAATTCTTTGGATTACTACCCTGTGGATGTTTTACCTGGAGTATTATATATATATATATATATATATATATATATATATATATATATATATATATATATATATATATATATATATATATATATATATAAGTCATCCACAGACAGACTGTTTCACTGTATCATAGCTTTTCAGTGGAGCTAGACCATCAAGTGCCTCAAGCCAAGATCGAAACTCGGCCGTCTAGAAGAAAGTCGGTGCTCCTAACCTCTCTGTTATCATTGGGCAACTGCTGAGAGTAAGTGAAATCTCAATGTAAACATTGTTAATTGCCCGAAAGCTCTATTTGTTTACACAATAAGCAATGCATTACAAGCTGATGGAAGTTGGCAATTTATTTTACCAGAGAGCATTGTGTGTGTGTGGGGGGGGGTGTATCGATCATACTGTGTCGCAGTATCACAGCTCATTGTGTGTATGTGATAAGTGTGTGTGTGTGTGTGTGTGTGTGTCGATCATGCGAAAACGATTCCGGTTTATTCGGCGTACTCTTTGAACCTTGACACGAAAGGATTAATTTGGTACCTAAAATAAATAAATAAGTATAAACACGTGCTTGATCATAAAATGATGAGAAACGCGTAATAGGGTCCATTTAAGCGATAAACCCTAACCTGTTTAATTTATTTCGAGTCAGCACCCTTGATCACTTGGCAAGAAGACCTTCGTTCAAAACTGGAAGAAATCATGCTCTTAGATACAGTCTCAACGGCTACACCCCCAAATGACTCACAATCAGTAGCAAAAAGGGGAAATGGAAAGCCAGGAAGAAGGGCAGAAGGGAAGAAAGAGAGGGAGCGAACGAGAGAGAGGGATGAGGAGAGAGAGATTGCTAGGCGGCGTGGTTTTATCCTTTGGTAAATAGAGATAAAACGGAAGACAAAATCCAGGTGCGTGAACTTCTTTCCCTTGACGCGCACTGACCGATAAATGCCAGCCCCAAAAGATGCTGCGGCCGGAACCGTTTGTTTTTCTTTCAGATAGCAAATCACAGTCAAAAGATATTAACACAATCGACATTCTGGCTTCAGCAGAAACGAATGTGTCTAAAAAAAACAAAAAAAAAACATCGCTTATCATTTAAACGTTTTTATGAACGCCTACTGATTAATAATCTATATAAGTTCATGTTCGTACGTACGTTATCACCTTTCACACACATTAAAAAAATCTGCTATTACTCATTTTCAAGTGAATTGTTCCAAAATCAAATTGTGTCGTCCCATAGTACAATTTAAAAGAAATACAATTTAAAAGAAATACAATTTAAAAGAAATACAATTCAAAATAAATACATTTCAAAAAGTGACATTCGTTTAATTGTTTTGAAAAATATTTAGCTGATAACTATTTTTAAAGTGATAATACAGAGAATATACATTTATTGTTTTAAAAAGACTTAAATTGTTACAATATTAAAAAAATAAAGAATATTTAACTGACAATGACAATTATTTTTACGGAAGAAGAAAAAAGACATGTATTATTTCAAAAGGAATATTACCATTTACAGTAAATTAAACAGATTGATGTAAAAAGCTCTGTGGAATTTCTACGAGGCCTCTTAATTAAACAATTACTTTTAACTGCAAATATGTGTAGTAAACATTACAAATATAACAGTAGTAATTACATTCCACTATCACAAAATCCTCTCTTTTCCTCTATATATTTATCTCCCTTTGTTCGTTTTGACGATGAATTAGCTCCCTTGAGTTCCAAAATATCACAATTTGATTGGTCAAGGCCAATTATCCTTGACCAATCAACGGACACTTTTTTGTTGTTTATCGGATTAGTCGGGGCTATTTATGTCGAGTGGGCACAAGTGCTACGAGTTCGTCAGAGCACATTTCATTAAAGTACTTGTAAAACAAGAACATAGATGCAACATTTCGGCGATGGGACAGAGGTTCGAGTTTAGGAAACAGTGCAGACCTATTAGATTGGAGACTCTTTTTGGAACCCTGTCTAATAAGGAAAGACTTGTGGTAGATGCATGAGCTCAGATGTGGCAGCAATACTCCATGAATGCGCGAATTGTGACTTTGTAGATATATAGGATACTGGAACGTGTGGGTAGTTTTCTAGCGTGGTACAGGGAGACTACTTTCTTTGCAGCAGCCTTGGACATGTCTTCTATGTATTTTGTTCCCATTTATGTTGACTGTGAATGTTAGGCCGAGGAGTTTGAATGATGAACTCTCAGCTAGAGTGTTATTAGCCATGACAATCGGTGGTTGAGAAAGTTTCTTGTAATTGTTAAAGGAAAGAAGCTTTGTCTCAGTAACATTAAATATTACCATCTATTTATGACCCCATTCTAATACAGACTGGAAGTAATTTTGGCAGGCTGGATGCAAAAGTTCTTCGTCCAGCCTCTCTTGTAAGCAGTGTTTAATGGGAGAAGGCGCCACAAAACGTCGCTCTCACCTTTTGAATGTGATCACTAACGTGTCTACATGTAAGGACGTTTACTTCATTTGTATGTGACGCATCAAGAGAGCCGTCTAACCCGACGTTAGATGATATATTGGTCTTGTTTCAAACCGCAAAATACAATTAGTTTTGCAAGACATTTTATGTATTTGTTTAATACATATACTAGCGGGACCCGTGTAAATTACACGAAATGTTGTTTTCAATACTAATTATCTTGTTCCTAACCTATACATGTTTGAATAAAATAGGATAAGATTTGGACTTGTATATTTATTTATTTTTAAATGAACAATACATGAAACAATTTACAAAACTTCTTTATATGCAATATTTCTAGTGAAGGTAGTTCCTCTACTCTGGCCATGAGTAGAATTATTCTGAGGACAAGGTTTCACTCTTACACTGTGCATAGACCTTGCTCTTGAGAAGGCTACATAAAGTTGTCCATGAGTAAAGTAAGGTTGTGGTAGGTAGACCCCAAACTTATCGAAAGTTTGTCCTTGAGAAAGCTCATTCATGAGTAGCATACAAAGATTTGGAAGGTCGTTGCTTTTGATGTTGCGTGACACACAAAATAACACACGCTATTGTATTAATATGTGTCTTCCCGGTCGTCCCCGACCTACCTCTCTTCCCCTTCCCCTCGAAATGTAGAAAAAAATCTTAGAGGTTGGTTGGGATCGAACTATAAACCAGTCGGGCCGACGTCAAAAACCGACGTCAAATCCTACGGCGCTAACCGTCGCGCCAAGGGGAAATACTTGAGAATCTTACGAAAATTACGTGACTTGAATGCTTTTCCAAATCTAGGTGTGGCAGAGCTTTTGATGTAAGCGTGACACACGAGCACACACGAACACACACGAACACACACGCTATCGTATTAATATATAGATTATATTTTTATCTTAGTCTTGTATGTCTTTTTCTATGTGTTTTATTTCAGCATCTTAACAAATTCAGCAAGCGACAATTTAATTGTTCTGTACCAGAATAACTTCAATGATACATTCTGCTAACCCTAACCTTAAACCCTAACCCTAAACCTAAACCCTAAACACTAACACTAACCTTAACCCTAACTCTCCCAATCAAATAGATGTCTCTCTCTCTATCTCTTTCAACGAATACTTGTCAACGATCCGACGTACAATTAGTTATTCTTCAAAAGATAAGTACACACTTGTATACTAGAGTCGATCAAACACTTCGTATGTTACTTGCATTTGGTATCGTAAATACATAACACAGTTATTTGTAATCTGTCTTTTAATAACGTTGAACCATTTGTCGCACAAACTATTCACAATAGAAAAAAAAAACTTTATAATATACTGATCATGTGTATGCGATCGACGTCGGAAGATTAACTAATTCACATATTGTTTTGCAAAATGACATTTCATTAATTAACTATCATTTTTTGTTTTATTATTTTATGGTGTAGCTACCATTTACACAGTTTCCAGTGGATGACCTTTCCAACGCAAAATGAGTTGGAATGGTGATCGAAAGAAGCGATGAGTATTAGTAATCTGGTGAGACTTGTTGTCACTCAGATTCCAGGAAACACCACCTGTTTTCCCCAGTGAGCGATCACTGGTAATGAATAATTGTGAGAACTCCTAGTGAGCCAGAAATAATCTGAATATGTATAAAGTTGGACCATTTATTGCACTAACAGTGAGATTAAAACGGCAAATTCATATTCACAATACAAGAACAATACATTTCTAATATACTGATTACGTGTATGCGATCGTGGGGTCGTAAGGTTAACTAATTCACATATTGTTTGCAAAAGGACATCTCATTAATTAACTATCCGTTTTTTTGTTTTCTTATTTTATGGTGTAGCTACCATTTGCACAATTCCCAGTGAATGACCTTTCCAACCAATCCCTGTCCATTCCTCTATTCTCCCTAAATTAAGTCACTGCTGCATTGACATATGTGATTTATTGTTTCTCGGCGTTTTCTTTTCTTCGGACCCTTCGTTGCTTTCATCATAAATCATTATCATTAATTCCCTATTAGTTTTTATTGTTTTCTTATTCAATAATCGTTTTAATTTTAATATTACACATACTTCTATTTACGCATCTGTTTATATTGTTGATGAAAGCTTAAAACATTTCGGGTAAAACGAGTCTTCCCGGTCTTTTTCTTGTCTATTTACTTCTAGAAGTTCCTGTTCTTTTTTTTTTATTATTCAATTTCCTAGGGCAACGCCTTTACATGGGTCCTGCTAGTAAAATAATAATTGTCTCCATAATAAAATCAGAAATGAACACGTGCATTTGCCAAGCATTGCGTGTATTTCACAACGCAACAGACGTTTACGTAAGACGTCTACAGCAATACATCAAGTCTTTAATAATGATACTTACGCACGTTGAAGAGTCCAGTACAGACTTATTTCCAGACTTGTTGAATACTATTGAAAACTATTTCTAGACTTGTTGCAATTTTCATGGGAAATATGTTGCCGGTCATAAATCCGTTTGTGACCTTCAGAAATGGCTACACCGTACAACAATCAACCCAACTGTTTTTCACATTCATTCCTCGTAGGCAGGCAGGTGAATAATTACTATAATAGAGATTTCGTGTCTGTATATTTGTAACCAAACATCGAGAAATATTGATTAAAAGGATCATGGTGTTCAATAATTCTGATTATTATATTTAACGAAGTAAGTGTATTTTAAGCGGACCAATTATATTAGCAACTGGAAAACAAACAGTTTGTTTTTTTTACTTAACTTCACCCTTAACGAGGCACACTTCCACCGAGGCGTAAGGAGCTAATGTGAATTAAAAGCCATAATGATAGGGGCATCCAAAGTGAGAAGTTGTGCATGTTCACATCAGATTTCAATTTCTGCATGTTAGTACAGTCGGGGAAACAGGGAGAAGTGAGGGAATTCGAAAGGCATGCGCTCTACAGAAAGAAGCTATTAGAGTAGAAATCATTCCGGCATCTGAGAACCTCTACAGTGAAAGGGTGTGATTTTGCTCCTTGTCGGGTTCGTCGGAAGTATTTACGTTGAGAGGGGCACAATTGCAGCAAGTTCGTCGGAGCACATTCCGTTAAAATATTTGTAAAACAAGCATATGGATGTAACATTGCGACGATGTGACAGGAGCTGGAGCTTGGTAGACAGTGTGAGAGCTATTAGGTTAAAGACTCTTCTTTTACTCTTCTCGAGAGGGAGAGACTCGTGTTTGATGAACCAGCACAGATGTGGCAACAATACTCCATGCAAGGGCAAATGGTGACTTTATAGCGATATCGGATACTGGCACGTGTGAGAAAGTCTCGTATAATACCCTATCTGATGTCATTCAAAAGTCACACCACAAAATACGTATTTTTACACATTTTTTTGCTTCAGAAATATATTTTTTACCCATTATAAAACCCAAAACAGTTTATATTTACTTGCAGACAAAAAATGAATACTCGTAACGTTTCTAATTTCAAAAATTAATACGTGTAACGTTTTTTTAATTATAAAATTAATACGTGTAACGTTTTTTTAATTATAAAATTAATACGTGTAACGTTTTTTTAATTATAAAATTAATACGTGTAACGTTTCTAATTTCAAAAATTAATACGTGTAACGTTTCTAATTTCAAAAATTAATACGTGTAACGTTTCTGATTTCAAAAATTAATACGTGTAACGTTTCTAATTTCAAAAATTAATACGTGTAACGTTTCTTATTTACAAAATTAATACGTGTAACGTTTCTAATTTCAAAAATTAATACGTGTAACGTTTCTTATTTACAAAATTAATACGTGTAACGTTTTTTTAATTATAAAATTAATGTTTGGAACTATTCTTACTTCATCATCATCATTATCATCATCATCGGTTTAACGTTCGTTTTACATGCTGGCATGTGTTGGACGGCTCTCTTGCCATGTCTTTATATTTATCCCTCTTTTTCTAACGTCCATCCTTATCGCCCATGTTTTCCTTGGCCCACCTCAACCAACCCTGCTACCTCAACTGTTCTACATCTACTAACCCAATAACTCTCACCCCTTTTTTCATCGTGACCATACCAACTAAGTCTCCTGTTCTGCACACATTCCATATACTGTCCAGATTTATTTTTCCTCTAAGATCATCAGATCTAAGCATTTTTTAAGGTTAACATTGCACAGCATTGTATGATTCTCATATCATTTCAATCCATGCAACGCATGTCCTCAACCCTCACTGGATATATCTCACTTCTATACATCATAACACTGCGTACATATGCCTTATAGACCCTTCCCTTGGTCGACAGTGGTGCGCTTTGTTGGTTAGTAATGTCAGAAGTTCCCTGAACTTACTCCATCCACTCCTAAGTCACATTTAATATTTGTCCCTGACAATCTGTAAATAAACGAAATAGTATATGTTAACAGGCCGTTTCCTATTATCGTTCTTTTCTGACACGAACGAAGGTCGCCGTGCGTTAGGAGAATGGTGTATTCCCAACACGTGGCAACCCGAATGTAAAGATGAATATCAAATATTTTTTTATACCGGGATTACCAAGATTCCCATTGTGCGCCATTTGTTTGGGCATACGCAACACAACAGATAGACATACAGTAATTGGTTGAAACAAATTTTAAATCATGCCCGCCCCAAAAGATAAAATCCTAAAAAAAACTTGTTTTATTGTTTTGTTTTTTGTAGGTCGCACCCACGATCATACGTACAACATGTGGCAACTGGATACGTTTGCCAGTCCGGCGGTGAAGAGTTTTGCCGAAGAAGGTTTTGCTGCAGACTTCGATACGGAAAGCCAAGGAGAAAATGGTATCTACGATTTATTTACACTGCCGGCCATATACAAAGGAGTTGGTGATTCGAGGGGAGGTATCTTCTTGGACGGCATGCATCCATTGGTAAGATGGCCAATGCCTTCTCTCTTTTGTTTTTCAATCATTATAATTCGGACGCGCTTAATTATTTCGGTCCTTTTTTAGGATAATTGCAACTATCATCATCATCATCATCATCATCATCATCATCATCGTACTTCTCTATTGTTGTTATAGAAATTTGTTTAACTTATTAAAGGGGCCAAGAGTTTATCAGTCGAATAGACAACTTAGTTTTGAAAACAGACTGTGTGATGTTTGATTTGTTGGTTTTACGCCATATCAGCCCTTTTCGCGTTTTAAGACTGTGTAGACGATACGATAAAAGAGCGATAAAAATGCATAACAGAAAATAAAGAGAGGCTGATTACTATAGCCAAAAGTACTGTCAACGTTGACAATATGGAGAGCAGCGAAACGAGAAACAAAAAGATGAGAAAAACAATACAAAAATAGTAGCAGCCACATGAACGCTTTATAAGATTGACCCAAAACGTAATTCACAAAAACATATAGGCAATGGGCATGCGAAAAGTACGCTTAGACAGAGAAACGCAAAAACGCTCAAAAAACAGCGCTATATTAACGAACTACATAAAAGTCAAGATCGACAAAATCAAGAAAAACAGTAAATATAGACCCCGTTTACAAAGGGGCGATGATGCAAAATCTCATTTTTTTGCGTTGAAACAGTTGTAAACAACGCTCTGAATAGTCAATGCGTTATTGTTTTTGATCGACTGTGAGCCAATGCGGCACCCACTTTTAACACAGCTTTCTTATAGATAAATGTTCGTGCAAGATGGTGAACACACTGTTGTCTGATATTTTAAACTCCTTTGCTATTTCTTACAACTTCAATTTACGATAATAATCATAACGTAAAACATGATGCATAAAAAGAAAGTGCAAACAACAGACGTAATTCCTAAAGGCAATTCTACGTAAGTACAATCGAACACAATCGAAACACATGTATTGTCAGGGCAAACAAATTGTAGAGAATGCATTGGCTATGTAAAAATAAATACGAGTTATTTTCACGATGTCTAGGAACTATTCTGCACAAGAACTCTATAACCACTAGAAAAATACCATGCTGAAATGGCTATCTGTCTGTGGAGTATTGTTTAAACTGCCACCGGGGCGATTTCTGACAACCTTGTGTAAAACCGCGAGAGAACGTAAAGCTATTCCGAAAACGTCCGTCTAGCTAGAAACCTAATGCCAGAAGGTTAATAAGCCTCGATTTCGAATCTCGCACATGCGTAGTATCGGTCTTTTTTCATATACTGCATACTTAAATAGTTCGTTTTCATTTTGGTAAGTACAAACACAATGGGCGATTCTTTGAATATCGTTCAAGGGGAATAACTTAGAATATACTGAGCCAAAAAAAAGAAGACGATTTTTTTCCTTTGTAAATATCAAACTATTTGATATCTTTTACATGTAAATTCCTCCGCGATTAGCGCGTTTAAAACATAGTCAGATATTTCGTTTTTTTAGATAGATATCAGATACATTAGTCCTTACTGTATTTAAAGTAAATGATTTTTATGAATCAACTAGCACGGCTCCCTACGTTGCCCGGGATTTAGGGTGGAGAATAGTGTTTAATGCACGACAACAGAAAGAGTCGATTCCTTAAAACAACAAAAATGAACGCGTTTAAAGTTTTAATTTGAAAAACAAAGTCCTGCTATTTAAACCTGGTGCTACCAGATAAGGATGTCTGAAGATACCGACTTCATGACTCAAAATGCACCAAACATTGATGCTATTGTTTTTTTCTTTTCCCTTTGCAAAACTCAATCATGTTTTGCAAAGCTAAACACTAAATGTTATCTCTACAAAACAACCAAACCAAACACCATGATTAAATATTTGCAGATATAAAGAACTTGAAAAATACAAACTTTTACCAAAATGACCGGATTCGACATTTTAATAATCCGAAAAGAGTTGATATGCCGTAAAACAAAACAATCAAACAGTTATTTAAATCCAACAGTAACCGTCGATGTATTATTGTTATCAACGCGATTAATTAAAAAAATGTAGAAAAGTAAAACAACAAATAAACGTGTTCGAAGTCTTTTGAAAAAAAAAACGATCCTGTAGCTGTAAAACGGCAAATAGCTTTAACGAATCGAAATTAATAATTTTTTATTAATTATTTCAAATCTTAAAAATACCAATAAAAATAATTATTTAAATGTTTAAACGTTTTTAAATACATTCTTCACTGAGATATTCTTTGTCTAATTTTATTTTTGTTTTATGAAACGCAGAAAATCTATTTAAAGAAAATAAATTTCGTTTATTTACGTTTTAATATATTTCAGTTATTTTATGAACCTGATTAATAATTTCCCTGGTGACCCCAGACGGGATCGAAGGAAAATTTCAATGGTGTTTTTAGATTCTGTGAAAAATGTAACCTTTATTGAAACTTATTTGAATGTTCTAAATATTACTATATCGATTTCTATAACACACAAACATCATCCCTGTGTGTCTATGAGAGTTTTGGTTTCTGTTGGTTAGTACGTAAAAATAAGTTCTTTGTCATTTAATTCACAAATTGTGACTAAAGTCGTATTCTAACATTTTATAACATTAAGTCTGAGATTGGTATATTTGTTGACGATACCACGCTTTACTCTCGTCATGTGGGCAAAATGGACGCGATCAAATCTGAGGCAATGGCTGAATCCTTAGAAAATGACCTCCAGTCTGTAGTGGATTGGGGTCATAAATTGTTGGTAACTTTTAATGCCGCAAAGACAAAGCTCCTTTCCTTCAACAACTACAAGAAACCTCTTCAACCACCGATTGTCATGGCAAATAACACCCTACCTGAGAGTTCAACATTCAAACTCCTCGGCCTAACCTTCACAGGTAACATGAATTGGAACAAATACATTGAAGACATTGCCAAGGTTGCTGCAAAGAAGGTGGGCTCCCTCTACCGTGCTAGTAAACTCCTCACACCTGACATTATCCTGTATCTCTACAAAGTCACCATCCGCCCATGCATGGAGTATTGTTGCCACATCTGAGCTGGTGCATCATCCACTAGTCTCTCCCTCTAAGACAAGGTCCAAAAAAGAATCGCCAACTTAATAGGTCCCTCACTATCCACCAAGCTCCAGCCCCTGTCCCATCGCTGCAATGTTGCTTCCTTGTGCTTGTTTTACAAATACTTTAGTGGATTGTGCTCCGATGAACTGGCTGCTCTGGTGCCCCCCCCCCTCGACGTAAACACACTAGACCAACTCGACAATCAGCAAAATCACATCCATTCACTGTGGAGATCCCCAGATATCGGAGCGCCTTCTATCCAATAGCTTCTTTCCTCGTGCTGTCGACCTCTGTAACTCCCCCCATGCTGCCTGTTTCCCCGACTGTACCGACATGCATAGGTTTAAAACTAATGTAAACAGAGATCTCGCTGCACACCTCCCAACTTAGGATGACACCAAAACCTACACCATAATTCTCAGTAACCCCTTAACGTGTACAGTGGCGGCCTGCCTTGTTTGGGGTGAAATATGTTAATGAAAACAAAATCAACTGTATTGATCATCTTGGTTCTTACAAATAATAGACAATGTTCATATGTCTTGACGGAGAAAGTTGAAATCGAAAGTCCTTGAGTGAAGACAATAGAAAATGTTATATTGAGTCTATGAGTCTGAATTAAGAGTCCATGAAAGATGAATATTTTAATCGTAGGTACGTAGGTAGTATTGTGTTAGTTCGCGTGACTGGCAGAGTTCATCTTGTTATTAGGACTTGGGAAGTTTGTCCACGTGGCGAAGTGTAGCCATCTTTGTAATTTAAATCCACATGCCGATGCCCATATTCCGAGGCTAACGGCGGGTTTCATTTGTACGCCAATAAACGGGTTCTGATAGTTGTTCTGCTAAAACAGGTCGAAAAGCGCGAATTCACTTCCTTAAGTAAACTTCGGAACAAGTGCTTGGCTTGCATAAGAGACTGCCTCCTATTGGCCAAATCCCGATATAGGGAACCAATCGAAAGCAAGTATTTGCTCCAATCAGTACCAAGCATTCAAGTCAACCAAATATTTTAGACATCGTTATTCTGCGGTTGCATTATGAAAGCGGATTGTGATAATTGTCCTGACTATGGGGTCGGATTGATTTAAGGGTTTGAAATTAGTAAAATATGCGATTTTCTTTAGTCTGTTTTTAATCTAATATTGTTTAAAGACACACACTTTCTGATAAGTTGTGTTTATTGTGACAATAGCCATTTATATATGTATTCAATCTGGGTTTTATTGATTTAAGAGTTAATTAGTTAATTAAAACGAACGTTATTTTCTTTGGTCTGTCACGCTTAAGTCTGAAATAGTATTTTCGTTGGTATGTTGAGCTTAGGTTCAGGGACGCGAACCAGTGAGATAAGGAACACTCTCCATGTTAATAGTTTCAAAGAATATGGACTGAAGATTTTGTCAACAAACCTCGATGTAATTACAACAAAGATGGCGAACTTAAAGCAGAGGATTTAGGAGACACAATCAGACATTATAGCA
This sequence comes from Sepiola atlantica, assembly GCA_963556195.1. NCBI lineage: Eukaryota > Metazoa > Mollusca > Cephalopoda > Sepiida > Sepiolidae > Sepiola > Sepiola atlantica. The sequence goes on from OY744523.1 coordinate 5,534,816, forward strand.
CAGAGATGAAACCGAAACACTGAGTCGGACGGAATTCGTCATTGAGGAATATCACTCGCTGGTGAACAATCTCGGCTTTGACAGAGGAGTTTCGCACTTACATGCGATGGGCGACTTTAACCTTGACAATGTAAGCGTGAAAGACTTCAAAGAATTAGTATGCGTAAATGCGAAAATTGTGAGAAAAGAAAAGAAAATTGTGATCGGATGTTTTTACAGAAACTACGATTATTTTGACTATCATTTAATCTAATGATAACCAAAATAATCGTAGTTTTGAATCTGAGTTATCACGGATAAAAAACGTTCGCATCTAAGTTTTAAATCGCATCGTCTTTGATATGTCAGAGTTAAGTTTTAAATCGCATTTTCGTCAATCTGTCACGCTGAAGTCTGAAATACCATTTTCTTAGGTTTGGTTTGAAATAGCATTGTTTTTTTATTCAAACCGGTATTGTCCGGGCCTTCGGGTCTGGATTTACGCCGGTCTATCGGTTGTCGGTCCTGTGCAGTTCTAGGAGATCCACCCTCCCAGGCTTTGCCTCCCCTCTTTGGGGAGGAGTAAGTTTATTGCTTACTACCTGAGGCGCCCCTACCGGGGAATTCTGACGGGGCTGCCCAGGCAATTTTTAAACAGCCAGAGTCCTCAAATTCTCGAGCGCTGGTTCTTTCCCACTTTCCCGACCTTGTGTCACATCTTACCTTGTGGGAGGAAGATAAATAGAAGCATTATTTTTGTTTTTTAATATTTAATATGGCATATCCATATCATTGAATTCTTCAAAATAGCCATTCTTCAAAATAGCCATTTTATTTCCATTTCTTTTCAGGTTTCTCTGATGGTGAAAATCATTCCGAGTCCCGATTGGTTTGTCGGCGTGAGCGGTTTTAATTTATGTTCCAAAGGCAAATGGCGTCGAAAGGCCGTCTTCAAGCTGTTTCCAGTCGATGCCGGCACCGATAAAGGGCTGACGTTCACATCGCCCAATTGGCCGTCTTACCCCCCGGAAAAAATCTACCGCATCACCTCCTCCCATCCAAGCCACGATGCCAACTCTTTTTATTACCCAAAGCTGAAGAAATTGCCCCGGATTGGCTACGTTATTTTCCACAAGACGACCGAGGGCAAAACGGTTTTCAAGCGACGTAAACCTTACAAGATCAACTTGGCCGGCGTCTCCAACCAATTGCCGCCGGTCGACGTTATACGAAAAGAAGTCGATATTCCGAACGGGTCTCAGAAACCGACGACACTTGTACAATCGGATGAAAGACCGATCGCCAAGAAACCGCAGACAGCTTCGATTGTTTCCAATCAGAATGAACGACACCCAAGGACTTCCCTTCGACTAGCAATTATCGACGACGGACCGGGTAAGTGCGAATCAATTCCTTTCTATTCCCCATTGTTTTCTTTTGCTCTTTTCTGGTCTCATAATAATAATACAATATTTCTGCAATCGATATAGCAAAAATTATTTATGAATGTGTGAAAATAATGGTAAAACGGTATTTTCCACATAAGATTAAAATTAAGCAGAGAATGGAAATTACCATTAGAAGTGAAATTAGCGGCTAAGAGTATACGTCACGGACAGGAAGTCCAAAATGAAACGTGGCAAAAAAGGAGAAAAAGATCTGCCTCTTGACCAGTTAGCTTACTCTTTTCGAACGCTTTGTTTTTTAAGTCTTCGTTCGCCGAGTTAGGGTTAGGGTGAGGCTCGTGTATTGTTCAAAAGAATAAATCATTAAAAACAAGACATCATTGAGCAAATATGTTGTTGGCGTTTTCCTTTTCTTTTGTTACATCATTGCGACTACAAAGACACAGAAACTCCGGCTGCTGCATCATCCCTACGACCATATTTACAATTAGACGTCATTATTCAATGAGTCACATACAACGTGTCAACGAGAAACGAACAGACGATGAGGACGGTGAACAATCCATTGGAATTGAAGAAATACCCCACGCTATGTTACAGTAAGCCTACTGTGACGATATGTGCTGAACACGTTACTGTGGGAATGTTTTTCTACGGACTACAACATGGTCGTTTTCAAGTCAAATGTCAACAAATATCTGTCGAGTGAATTAATCCTAGTTCTCAATTCTTTCATAGTATTGTTCCATCATCCAATTGAAAATGCTATTATCGCTTATCCTTGAGTGGCTTTTGGCCTTTGTAAGTGGTGATTTATTAGTATTTAAAAAAATGGATGTGCGATGACGTGTATGTGTGTAATAGTGGTGAGGTTGGTTGGGTAAAGTAATGGGTTCAGATTTGTTAAATGGACAGTTGTGTTGTGACAATTCTTGTCAAATCTTGGCTCATCGTCTTCGGATGTGCTGTTAAGTCAATTGATCATCTGGAATATCATCGACAGGTTTGAGATAGAAGGCTTACATAGTCTATCCAGCTTTAAATCGGAGTTAGACAATCGTTCAGACTGTCTGGGGATGTAAATAGCTTCCACCAGCCTCTTTGCATGGCTTGTTGCACTTTGCTATGTTTTTACCAAATAAATTTGATTAGCATAAATTGTACAAGATGTCCAATTGAAAACCTTTTTGTTGTTTGTTTAAATAACATATATGGTCATGAGATTCCTGCGAGTATTCTTTAGCATTTAAGATGGTAGATTTATGAAATAATAATAATAATAATAATAATAATAATAATAATAATAATAATAATAATAATAATAATAAATAATATATATATATATATATATATATATAAAAATAAATACAAAATATTGGAAAAAAAATTTAATTTAAAAAAATAAAAATTTAAAAATTGGTACCAGCCTAGGCTGACGCCACAAAATATTTGCATATGGTCAAGGAGGATGAGAAGACCGAGGATGAAGAGCACAAACCAGACCTCCACTGGAAGTGCAGACACTGCTGGGACCTTGGAGAGGCTTATTGCCACCCAAATCCCAGAGAAGACCAATGGTCCTTACCAGCGAGAAATCAATGGTAAACGGCTGTTGTGATACTGCAAGTTTATTTGCGGTGGCTATCGAAAAGAGGTGGAGAATACTGGAAATCTGGGGAGACTTGTTGTCACTCAGGCTCCAGGGAATACCACCGGTTGTCGGTGAGCAATCACTGATGACCTGTGTGAGAACTCCTAGTGAGTAACAATAATAATAATAACGGTTCTACAAATGTATGTGTCTTACAAGAAAGTCTTTACATAATTCGATAAAGTATTTTTACATTTGCATCTGTCGTACTACGCTTGACTGATTCTTTGTCTTCTCTTCCTAGCACATCGCAATGGCGTAGTAAACAGCTGAAGTCTTGTTTATACGTTGGTAGTCGCGGTGGTTAGGGTTAGGGTTAGTCGTAGTGATGACTGTGACAGTAGTTGTCGTCGTGATCGTGTGTCGATTATAGCCACCGTCCTCCTCTTTAATATCAGCGGTTGTAATATTTGAAATTAAAAACACCAACATTATACTCTGGGCTGTAATGTTCTGTGTACACCTATTTTCTTTTTACAAATACAATCGTATTACATGCAGTGTTGTTCAGAGTTACATAGGTATTATATACATAGGTATTATATAGTATTACGGTTCCCCTCGCCCGTCACCCCAGAGAAACGGAGAACGAAAAAGAGCGTTCCAAAAAAACACCTCTGCTGGGCCCCATCGCTTAAACCAAAGAGAATGGTTTTACCAGCTTCTTTCGTCACGTCTCATTCGAGACTTCCTGACTGTAACGTAACTTTTTGAACACGTCAGCTTACATTTCAAACTTTTAACTTCTAGTGGAAAATTCCTCTTTAGTTAATCTAGTTACAAAATAAATGTGCCTTTACTGCATTATTCTAACACCTCCACATCCAATATTGCGAAATTTATCCATTTCTGACGAATTCTCAGTAACCCCTTACGTCTACAGTGTCGGCCTGCCTTGTTTGGGGTGAAATTTGTTAAAAAAAATTATTTCTGAGGTTAGTTTTTTGGATATACTTTAAGGTGAAATAAAAGGTCATGTGTCAGACTAAGAATTTTTTGATATATTACTATTGTTCATAAGTTGTTCAATGACCATATAATTTCAAGAAATTGTTTCATAGCATTTTATTAAATATTTAGTCCATTGAACAAAATCAAAACTAGGCCAACTAGGAACATCCGGGTGCATTTGAATATGATGTCAAAATAGATGATCGCTATTGTATGAAAATATTCAATATCGACATATGGCACAATAGTCCCAAATTCCCAAAATGAAAACCATTTCATTTTGGGAATGAAAAGATGATAAATCTTTTCTCTGTTTAATTATTGAAATCCTAATATTCATTATTTTTATTGAGAATTGATTTATGGCTCATGTGTTATCCTGAAAACCCTAACCCTAACCCATACTTCTTACACCTATTTGTGTCATCCGGTGAATCGACAGAGCAGGACACTATAAATCATTATTATCACTAATTTCCCCTTTGAATATCACATTCCTATTTTATAAGGTACAGGTTTTGACCCGTACCTATCCATTCTATGACTTGGAGATGTTCGCCTTCAGTGGTATTTTTAGCTGTGTTTGTAAGTGGCAATTTTTTTTAATGTAAATCGCTCCAGACAAAGGAATGAAACCACTTGATATAGGAGTTTTAAAAAGTTACCACTTCTAGGTAAAAAACAAACTAGCCAACGATAAGTGCTAGATGAATAGATTCTGACACAGAAAACAGCAATTCTTCCCCCTTTGTCAGAAACATCGTTCATGGAATGTGAGGACTAAATGACAAAATAAGGGAAGACGACAAATTTTTTAAGAAGTGAACAAGGCAAAATAACAAATAAATATATATTTATCTCTCTCTCTCTCTCTCTCGATATATATATATATATATATATATATATATATAGAGAGAGAGAGAGAGAGAAAGAGAGAGAGAGAAGGAGAGGCTGACGAAAGTAAACCCAAGGTCCAATTTCTACTCGGTGGTGTAACGAATGTCTTTGGTGCGGTCACCTTATTGCAAAGTTGACTATAAAGCAGTGATGATAAAGAGTCAGACACGGAGCCTTTAAATGCTAACAGCATTGCGTTACGCCCAGCCGTTTCTACAGCAATTTGATCTGTACATAGAATACAGACGATTTGGAACCGTCTTTGTAAGATGGAACCATTGCTGATGATTTCTTCAAACACAAATGATTTTCTTCTCAGTATGAAGAATTTGCAAATAACAAACCAACACAAACATCATTCCCAAGTGTTGATATTGTACACATGCGAATCCCTTTATCGGATCGAAAGAAGAGTTCCTTGCCGTCAATTTTAAAACAAATATTTTTCTCAATATCAAAAATGAAGATGTGTCACAAGGCCAAAGTTGGATAGGGTGGGATGGGAATCGTGTGTTGTTCTTGTGGTCTATTCTCTAAACTAGTTCCAGTCACCAAAATACGTCATTCACTCTTTGGGCAGAGTATTTAACATTATCTCCAATTGGTATGACATTTTTTTTTATTTACAAAAGATTTATGTTTCCGCGTTGGAGAATTCGTTGCTTAAAGTTGTGACGGTCATGTGCGTCTTAATTAATATATTTTCCCCTTTTGGGGGACCCCAGTGCTACTGTTTTTTTTTTTTACTTGTGTTCACAACTGAAGCATGAGGGGCTACTGTGATAGGGACAGATTATGGGGACAACCTGAATGGGGAGTTAGGAAACAAGATGCTTGTTCAGATTACATTTAAATGACTGCATGTTAGTACAGTCGGGGAAACAGGGAGCCAGAGGGAATTCCAAAGAATTATTAGAGTAGAAAATCTTCCGGTATTATGGATCGCTACAGTGAAGGGGTGTGATTTTGCTGCAAGTCAGATGAGTCAGGGATATTTACGTTGAGGCGGTACGAGTGCAGTAAGTTAATCGGACCACATTCCGTTGGAATACTTGTAAAACGAGCACATGTGTACAAAACTGTGGTGATGCGACAGAGGCTGCAACTTGACAGACAGTGCTGGACCTATTAAGTTAGAATTTTTGTTTACCCTGTCGAGGAGAGAGGAGCTAGTGGTTGGTGCACCAGCCCTGGTGTGGCAACAATATTCAATGGATGGGAGAGTGGTGGCTTTATAGAGATATAAGATATTGGAAGGTGTGATAAGTTTTCTAGCCCGGTAGAGGGAGGCTACCTTCTTTGAAGCAGACTTGGCAGTGTCTTCTATGTACTTATTTCACTCCATGTTGCATAAAAATGTCAGGCCGAGGAGTTTACATGGTGTTACACTGTTATTAAACTTTTGAACTCGTTTTCGTTATTATAACTTTTTTGTTAATATGACCCCCGCCCCCACCCCGACTTCGAAGTATACTTAAATGTATTTTTCTCATAGAAATCCAACATTTTCCATTCTGTTTGAATTCTGACTTTATGTTTTCAAATTTCCCCGTTTTTATTTTGTCAGGTCCGGCTCTCGATTGTCAAGTGAGCAACTGGGGTCACTGGGGCGCGTGTTCAAAAACGTGCGGTTTCGGCAGGCGCGAGCGGCATCGTTTCGTGACACGACAGAAGAAGAACCAGGGCCTGATCTGCCCGAAGCTGAAGGAAGAAGAACTGTGTGGCAGCATGCGTAACTGTAAATGGAGCCATTTCCAGCCATTCCGGTGGCAGGCGCTGCGGACTCAAAAACGCCACTGAATGAATAAATTCAGAGGAATAAAAAAAAACAAAGAAAGAAAAAAAAACACGAACGAAAAAATCGTTTTGTTTTTATATTTTTGTTAATTGCCGCTCCATTTTTTTGGCAAGATGAGCAGGAAAGAAGAAAAAAAAAAAAGAATATTTTAAGTGAGAACAAAGTGACATCAAAAAAGAACTCGGACAAAACATTTTCTTGTTTAAAGCGAGCATTTTGCGCTGATGTAGTTTGATACAAAGAGAAGCAATATGGCGACATCCGTGATCGTATCATGTAATAAGAATATTTTAACACAAAACTACTTGGTTTGTATCGGAATTCACTGATTTTCTAAACAGGCGAAACTGACTTTTAATAGTCCCATTACGCCTACTGCGCGCGCACTGTTTCTGTCTTCATTTTTTTTTTTTTTCGTATTGCTACTGAGACTTAGGGTTAGTGTTAACAGCATGTTATTTTGTTTTTTTCTTTTGTTTGTTTTTTTTTCTGTTGTTTTTTCACCAGTGTATTATCCCTGGCCCTACTATTCACAGCCACTTGCTTATAATGGCATTGCAAACCTTCCTGTAACCCCCCTATGTACATCAGCAAGTTGATCCTCAGACAATATTGTTTTACGCATTTCCGAGTGGTACATTGTCCCATTGGTATTTTTTATAATAAATTTTGATCAGGAACGTCAACTTTAAAATATTTTTAAGGACCGTTAAAAGTCATTTTCGCCTTCTAAGCATTTCTAACGATTCGAGTATTCCTTCTCAAAACTGACCTTTTAAAAACAAATAATATGATGCTTTTTTTTTCATGGCGGTTGACTATAAAGTAACACAATCGGCCTTTGTCTCATCTTTTGTGTTCGTTTAGAGTGTGTCCTTTTTGTATAAACGTATCTATGGAAAACCGGAAGGAAACAATAAAGAAAAAGAATAAATACCTTTTAAACTATTCGGGCGATGACAATAACCAATAACAATGATAATATAAATGTCAAATTGATTGGACAACGTACGAAAAACGAGTCGAAAAACAAAATGGCTGCCGCGTTAAATGTTTTCAACCATTTCGGTGTTATTTCATGCGCCGTATCTATTGCAAGCCATTGTTTATGATTAATTAAACGCAAGTTGTTATTTTATCCATATTTGTGGGAAATTGTCGGCAAAGGACGTAAACAAACCGTTTATTTCTGAAACGATTATATTTATTGGACTTGTAACGCAGTGCTTTCTAATTTGATAATGAAAAAGTATTTTGTAAATATTGCGATGTTTTCTTGGATATATGTGTGTAGCCTGGACAATCAAGAAAAGTAGTAAAAAAATAAATTTTGAAAAGGGTACCTATACAGTTTACGGACCAGACTGAAATAATAACCTTATAATTTAGAAAGCCATTTTTAAGATAGGGAGTTTGGGGGGATTAACTATTGTGTTTATTAAATTGTTAGGTGAAAGTACAGAATAGTTAATCAACTCCCCACCTCCCTATGTTAAGAATGGCTTTCTAAATTATAACGTTAATGTTTCAGTCTGGTCCGTAAACTGCATAAATACGCTTTTTAAAATGTATTTTCTTACTAATTATCTGGATTTTCTTATGGGTTATGGTTACAACAAAAAACAGTATGAATTATCTCCCCTTTCAATTGACTCTTCTGAAATAAAAATGAAAATTTCATCTGTCTCCAATAATACAGAAGCACCGAATTTTTATTCAAATATATCAAAACGTTCAGAAAGTTATTAAGACACTTCAGAGAATCGGATATACCATGAAACTGAAGTAAAATGCTCAGATAAACCGCTTTTATTTTTATTTTGTTATTGGTATAAGCCTCTCTCTGAAAAGATATTGAGTCCTTTATTATACACAAAGTCTGCTTTCTTTATTTGGCTCAGTTTAGATTTTGAACAATATATATATATATATATATATATATATATATATATATATATAATGATAAAGAATGGAAAAATGTTCCGACGTAATGGAAAATGAAATAAGGAAAACCAAAATATTAATTAAATATCCATCTACGTTTCACCTTTATTAGAAGGTTTCATCAGGACGAGAGATTGAAGAAAAAATACAGCAACAAGTACCAAAGTCTGAAAAATAAATGTGAGGAAGCACTCAGCAGTTAGAACGCTGAGAAATGTGCTACGGCAGAACAGCTGATAAAAGTTTGAAAAGTGAGCGTTCAGAAGTCAGCGGTTCATATAACGTTCCATAGAACATTACAACCGATAAAAGTTTGGTTGTAATGTTCTATGAAACGGTATATAAACCGTTGACTTCTGAACGCTCACTTTTCAAACTTTTATCAGCTGTTCTGCCGTAGCACATTTCTCAGCGTTCTAACTGCTGAGTGCTTCTTCACATTTATTTTTCAGACTTTGGTACTTGTTGCTGTATTTTTTCTTTTTCTTCAATCTCCTGTCAAGATGAAACCTTCTAATAAATGTGAAACGTAGATGGATATTTAATTAATATTTTGGTTTTCCTTATTTCATTTTCCATATATATATATATATATATATATATATATATATATATATGTAAAGGAGTAAGGCTACCAACATTTGTAGAATGTTTTTTTCAACATTTATTTATTATTTTGTTGTTTTACCATTTTATAATTTTATATAACGCGTTTCAAGCGGTGGTCCGCTTTCATCAGATATGAAAATCCATACATACAAATGGATTTTCATATCTGATGAAAGCGGGACACCGCTTGAAACGCGTTATATAACATTATAAAATGGTAAAACAACAAAATAATAAATAAATGTTGAAAAAAACATTCTACAAATGTTGGTAGCCTTACTCCTTTACATATATACTTTTCTCTCGTTGGAACTGCACTAATACTGCACTACCCTCTTTTCTATATATATATATATATATATATATATATATATATATATATATATATAGTGGTACAGGGGATAACACATAATAAATTTATATATTTATAGATAATGAATTTATTTAGGCCTTCTCAAATTTGGCTAGTTAGTATTACCAAAATAATAATACTAACCAGTCCATATTTGAGAAAGTTGGAAATCAATTTATTATTTAGTGTGTGTTTTTATCCTGTATCCATATATGTCATTTTTTTACCTGGTAAAGTTTGTTATGTTGTATTCACAAATATTTGCTCGGCTCTTTATGCACATTGAGCTTTCCATTCGGAAATATGTTGTTTAATATATATTTATATCTCAATATGATTTGATATTGAAAGAGGATTTCCTTTGAGATTGAACCTGAAACAAAACTGTAACTTGATATATATATATATATATATATATATATATTAATTATATTTTACCTGCAAACACTAATGTTTCTTGCTTTTTGCAGTACACAGTGTAGGAGAGATGATAATTACTGCTGATCGAAGGATTCGATCCCGGTCACAAATTCATCACTGACTCTGCAGCACGGCATCTTTGCTCACGGCCATCAACAATCACCACGCGAAATGAAAGAGAATTAAGATCTATATTGTCAAGGCAGTGGACGAACATATAAAGCACGTCATATAATGTTCAACTCATGTCATAGGAATAGAGCATTACGCTAAAGTTAACAGCTTAAAGAGGCTCAAATCCTATTTCTAATGAAGGGAGCTTATACCAATATTTTTAATAAATAAATATTAATTATTTTTTACCTACAGACATTAGTGTTTTTTGCTTTTCGCAGTCATCTGTGTAGGAAAGATGATAATTATTGCTGGTCGAAAGATTCAATTTTATTATTAGGTATTTTTTATATACATACATTATTTGGCTACACATTTGCAAATATGTTTCAGTCAGAACTATTCAGGCGTCTTCGGGCCAATGCCTTTTCTTTACGACTACATTTATTAGAATGAGACTAAATTACTTTCTAAAAATGAACACGTGATTAGCTCATAAAAAACAATTCAAATCGCCTAAATATACCACCACAATTCAAATCGCCAAAATATACCACCACAATTCAAATCACCTAAATATACCACCACAATTCAAATCACCTAAATATACCACCACAATTAAAATCGCCTAAATATACCACCAGTTAAATTTTAAATAAGATTTTTTTAATTCTTTTTTTTACTTTTACTTTTATTTTTGTTTGATTTGATTTTAAAATAAAATTCGGCGAAAAGATGAAAAATAAATAATAAATAACAAATAAAAATAAAATATAGAAAAAATGTTATGTTTTATTTTATTTTTATTCATTATATCTTGTCATGTTTTTACATTTTATTTTATTTTATTTCATATTTTATTTTTTTATGTTTTATTCATTATATTATATCTGAGCGGTAATATACATTTGTGTGCATTTGTGAAGCCCAAAAAGTGATTGAGATACGTTATCTTTAAAAGATTTACAAAATTTATTTCCTTTCATTTAATTTTTTCTTTTTCATTCTTTATATTTTGTCTGCGTTGGCTGGCATCTACGTACATGTGGGTGTGTACGTGGTGTGGGTGTGCATGTGTGTGTTTATAAGAAACGTCCGGGTTAAGTGTATGCGTGCGCTAACTTACATGTCGTTTTTATAGACGTCATGTATCTTACATGTAACTTACATACGCATGAGAATCTCAATATCAGGTATGTTGTATCAACCTCGACTCAGTAAAATTTTAGGTCAGAGGTCAAGCTGAATTTTATTTTTACATTACATATAAAGAAAAGGTAAAGAAAAGAATTTTAAAATATTTTTTTAACTTATTTAAAATTTAACGTATAGTGGTATATTTAGACGATTTGAATTGGTTTTTTTTATCAGCTGATCACATGTTCAATTTCAGAAAGTAATTTTGTCTCATTTCATCAACTGCAGCTGTAAAGAAAATGTATTGGTTCAAAGAGGGCAGGCTATCAATGGCTCTGACTGAAACATGTCTGCAAATGTATAGCCAAATAATGTTTGTACATATACAGGGTGTTTCAAAAGTCTTGGGAACATAACGATTTTTAATAACTCAAAAACTATTAGGAGTTGAAAAATGAAATTGGTACCGTTGGAAAGGTTAAAGTTTCAAGTTTTGTGGGGAATCTTCAAAGTTGCTCAATATGAGCACCATTCGTCACACGGCAGACATCTAGTCGATAGTCCATTTCCTGCCAAACGCGTTCCAGCATCTTGACGTCAATGGTTCCCACAACTGCCGTTACTCGAGCCTTTAGTTCGTCAATATCTCTTGGAAGGGGCGGCACATAGACTTGTTGCTTGACAAAGCCCCAAAGGAAAAAGTCACACGGGGTAAGATCTGGAGACCTTGGAGGCCAGGGCATGAGAACGTCATCACCTCGCCCAGATCTCCCAATCCATCTACCAGGCAGCCTTGTGTTAAGAAACTGCCTTACTCTAAGACTCCAGTGTGGTGGTGCACCATCTTGTTGAAAAATGAAGTCATCAGATTCTGCTTGTTCCAACTGAGCCATTAACCAGTCTTCCAGCATGTTGAGATAGGATTCACCAGTGATAGTTGCCTCTTCAAAGAAGAACGGTCCATAGACACCTTTCTTGTAAATTGCACAAAACACGTTCACTTTTGGTGAATCTCGCTCGTGCTCAAGAAGTTCATGAGGATTCTCAGTACCCCATATGCGAGTGTTATGCTTGTTAACTTTGCCATTCAGATGGAAGGTCGCCTCATCGCTAAACACAAGCCGGTCATCAAAGCCGTTATCTTCCAACTTCTCTTGCATTGCAATGCAAAAGTCACGGCGAAGTGGCTTATCAGTGTCCTTCAACTTTTGGACCAACTTGAGCTTGTAAGGTACCATTTGCAGTCGTTTCCTTAAGACACGCCAGACAGTTGCTGGAGCAAGCTGAAGTTCCCTGCTGGCTCTTCTCACTGATTTACGGGGGATCCGCTGAAAGGCTGTCCGAACTTGCTCAACTGCATCTTCTGAAGTTGAAAGGCGACCTGTTCGCTTACTTGGGCACAAACACCCATCTTTCACAAATTTAGCATGCCATCTGACAATGGATTTCCTTTCAGGGGCTTCTTTTTTAAATTTCTTGCGAAATGCACGCTGAACACATGTCCACGATTCAGTCTTTGCAAATTGGAGGACGCAAAATGCCTTGTCTTGTTTAGAGAACGCCATTACTGCACCTGGAAAGATAACACGAAAATCATTAGTATGACCAAAAACTTGATTAAGCAAGCTTTAAAATGGCACCAGTTTCATTTTTCTACCTGGAATAGTTCATGAGATATACGCATTTGTAATGTTCCCAAGACTTTTGAAACACCCTGTATATATATATATATATATATATATATATATATATATATATATATATATATATATATATATATATATATATATATATATATATATATATATATATATATGGTGGGCCAAAATAAGGGTCCTATCTTTAAATTTGAATAACTTGAATTTGAATAACTTCCACAAAATAAAAGTTAAACTCACCAAACTTTATGTGTGTGTAGACTGACCCTTCCGAGATTTTTTGAAATAAACAAAACTATTTTTAGCCGAAAAACACTTCTTAAAACTTACAAAAACTAAAGTATTGTTTTATACACTGTTTTGAGTTTTTTAAGCAAAAATAATGTTTTCTAAATGAGGGTACGTTCCTTAGGGCTAATACGGCTCATGCTTGCTTCGGAAGGGGTCCTTTACTTATTCTAAAAAAAAAAAAAAAAAATCAATAAATAAAAAAGTTATGAATTTTTAAAAATAGGACCCTTATTTTTGCCCACCCTGTATATATATATTATATATATATGCCTAATAAATAGCTCTGTTTATTATTGAGCACTTTTATATAAACACAGTAAGGATTCACTGATTTTTTATCTGTGGATGTAACCTTACATGGATTACTATATATATATATATATATATATATATATATATATATATATATATATATATATATGAATATATTACACACACATTGTGTATCTCTTTCTATATTCATGTTTTGTCCGTAACACTTTGATAATTAAAATATGGAAACAAAATATGAATTAAATTGATTCTAAGCATGGTATCAAATCCAGTTCACCAAATTGAGAAGCTGTAATCTGTGGATTGATATTGGATTAATTCGGAAACCAGATGGGAAATAAATCTACTTAAATACTACATGGATTCTTAGTAACCCTTTTTTTCATATGTAATTACTATTATAAATGATATTTTGTCAATTGAAATTGTCAAATATTTTATAAACAATATGCGATAAAAAATAAAATAGCATCGTATTTCTTATGCATGTGAGGGGGGGGGGGTCGCAAGACGAAATAATATAACTTATTCGAGAATTATCCCCCTTTGAAAAATGATAATCTCTACATCAAGGAATGATATATGAGAGGAACCATCAAAGATTTACCTCTCTTGATCTGAAAAAAAAATGGTGGTCCAAATACTTCATTGATTGAATGTGAATAAATGTTATTTTAATAAAAAAATTTGGTTTTTTTTTTCAATGCTGCAGATTGATATTTTCAAAAAATGTAACATCTTCCTCTGTCACTTTTGACAAAACGGATACTCTATTTTATTTACAACTTGAACATAAAAAATATAGAAATTAAAACAATAAGAATAACAATTGCCACATAGGGTCCAGGGCTAGGAGCAAGAGTTAACAATGAGCCTTATTCATTACTAGGCTTTCTAGCGTTATCTACTGTTCTCTACCTTTGATTTGATATAATTATTTTAAAAAAACTTTTTTATCAAGAAAATACCATGAATTCTCTTCAGAGCTTTCGTAGTCCAATGTTCCCTCGATTGTCGTCGTTTTTAAATTATTTAAAAATTGAATAAACTTTTCTCTGCTTCTTTAAAACAACAAAAAAACGTTATTTTTTTTATCATTATTCACTTTATTTTATTCTATTTTTAGCGGCGTGTAACACAATATGAAAACGACAAAACCTGCTTTAAAATCAACACGGATATGAATAATATTCACATTCAAACAATTAATTATTTGCATAACCAGTTTCTTCTCAGATAAAGGGAGGTAAATCGGTGCTTTTACAGTTTAGCGGATACTTTAAATAAAACAAACTGAGGAATATCTGTTTGATGTACGTACCTGTCACGGGCTGAATATATCCTATACCAAAAAGCACGTAAATTAATTAAGTAGTGGGCTTTGTCTCAGAAACATCCAGCCGCGGCCTACCAGGTTCAAAAAGTGGGTCGAAAAGAGGCCGGGACACAGCGTGCAAGCGTTTTTATTGGGCTGACTCACGTGACCCCTAAGGGAGTAGGGGTTGGGATGCCTGACCACCAATCCGTGAGACCCTTAAGGGACAAGGCTGCAGCCAGTCAGTGATGGAGACGTTAATAAATTCCAATACAATTAATCAAAATCGGAAATCGGAAAAATCAGAACTTTTTAGGATATCGGAATCGGAATTGGAATATGATTCCGATTTCGATTCCGGTATCGGAAAAATTTTAGCCCAATTTCCGATGTCCAAAACACGATTCTTTTACTTACTTTTTTTATTATTTCTTTTTTTTTTAAACTTAATTTTCTATTGCTGTCACAAGCGAAAAATATAGATGAAAATCACACAATGAGTTTATCCAAATTTCGGATGTGATACATAAAGAGAAAACCTTAAGAAGTTTGAATTATAAAAAATAAGAAATAAGAAGTTTGTCAAATTAGAAAGAAAATTATAGAACAAAATTGGTAATTGCATCGGATTTGGGAAAAATATTGGAATCGTCTCATCATTGGAAATTGAACATTTTCAAATAAGTTTCTCGAATTAGTTATATAAGTTTATCTGTCAATAAAACATACAAGGTAGTGTTGGAAAGACCCAGAAAAAGGGAAATTCTTCTGCTCACTTTGTGGAAAAGGATTGGGTGCAACTCAGTTTTGTGTGGTACTTGTTAGTTTTGATCACACGTTGGGTTAGGGTTAGGGTTAGGGTTAGGGTTAGGGTTGGGTGCAGTGCAAATTGCAGGTACATTGAGAGATGATAACCAGTGTAAGTGGAAGACAATGGAGATGGATGAGAACTCGGATGTGCAGAAAGTATATTTGGATGACAAGGCTGTTAAAGGTTGTCCAGAAGTTTTGTTACGTTGATAATGCCATTAGAGCACAGGAAAGAGCAGGTGCTAGTGTGATTGCAAAAGAGAAATGATATGAGAATGATACAATGGATGTGTAATGTTAGTCTTAAAGACAAGCTTAGATCTGATGACCTGAGAGGAAGATTTAATTTGGGCCGTATAGAGAGATGTGTGTAGAACATGACACTTCAATGGTATAGTCACATTGAAAGAATGGATAGGAGTTCTTGGGTCAGTAGATTTAAAAGAATTCAGGTAGCAGAGTCAGTTGGCAGGGGAAGGCTAAGGAAAAGATGGGAGGAAGTGATAACGACGGATTCGAGAGAAAGCCGGATAAATGAAGACCTGACAAGATATAGGTTAGTTTGGAAGTCAATTTTTAAAAGCTGTCTAACACATGCCAGCATGTAAAATGGATGTTAAACTTATAATGATGATGATGATGATGATGAAGATGGTGAAGATGATGATGAAGATGATGACGATGAAGATGGTGAAGATGACGATGAAGATGATGACAATGATGATGATGATGATGATGATGATGATGATGATGAAGATGGTGATGATGATGATGAAGATGGTGAAGATGACGATAAAGATGATGACAATGATGATGATGATGATGATGAAGATGGTGATGATGATGATGAAGATGGTGAAGATGACGACGACGACGACGATGATGATGATGATGATGATGATTATGATGATGATGATGATGATGATGATGAAGAAGATGATGATGATGATGATGATGATGATGATGATGATGATGATGATGATGAAGATGATGAAGATTTATTCAAAAACATCAACTTAATAAAGGAAGAAAAAAATGTTTAAAAGATGAAAAAAATGGAATTCTCATAAAAATTTGAAAAAATAAAGTCTGCGATATTAGCAAAATAACATGACATTATAGTCAATCAATTATTTTTGCGATTGTAAACAGCTGACCGGCATTGTGTTGTTGACAGAAACAGCTGTAGTCTTATTGACATGTCAAAGGTAGTCAGCTCAATGGTTCCTAGTCATATTGATGTTGATCTTCGTCTTTCTTTTTTCTCTTCCTATCTGTAAATAATTGAAAAGAACAACAATTCCATTATTTACTCTGAGCTGCATTTTATTTTATCGTTGATTTATTTAGCTTTTCTACAGCAAATTCATCGAAATAATTGCTTCTCTTCAACCAGCCCTTGTATGGGTGATAGAAGATCTGGAAAAAGACTGTTCGCTTCAAGAGACAGGATCTATCTTTGCCACGTCGACTTCCTGCCATGATGTAACTTCCTTAACCTCTAATGAAAAATTTATTTTTCTTACTAAATCTAACTCTTCATGGAAAATTCCGTTTTAACACCCACAACCCAATATTGCTGCATAGATATACTACTATAAAGAATATATATATATTTATTGTTGAATATAAGAGACAACTCATGTCTAGATATCCTTTGGTAGATCCTTTCAATAGTCCGAATTAGGATCTTAGTTTCAGAGGGGAATTGGCTGGTGAATTTGCTATAGTTTGGATTTGTCTCCCAAGTACTTTCAGACCCATCCATGTCCATCTTCGGGGGAATTGGGTTAATCAGGTACAGACCATGTGTTAGTATTATAGAATGTTTTTTGGCGGGAATTATGTACTAAGTACAAAACTATATTTGGAGCTATAAACATTTTAGAATATTATTACTGATATTAAAGTTAATTCTATTAATTAGCGTTTTTTTGTTTTTATATATAGGGCTTCTAATATATGGAGTTTTTGTTTGTTAGCACTATATTCTAAGATTTTGGTATTTTCTACTAAGAGTTTTCTGAATTCCGATCGGCGGCAGGAGTGGTCGTTAGTTAAGTGTTGCGCTGTGGCGCTAGTATTAGACAAATGCATCGTAAATGTTCTCGAGAAAATCGTAGTAGTCAAACCTATTGTTAGGACAGCTAACGAAAACGATTTACTTGCCTTGTATCATTTCGGAAAGTTAAGAGATATCGCCCTTGTAAATAAAGAGGTCTTGCCGAGTGAAAAGTAAACAGACCGACGTCTTGAAACTGCATATTTCATCTCGCGTACAGCGGCAAAATAACTCATTATTTCATTCTGTGTTCATTTTTAATTAATCTGTTAAACGTTTCTGTTGAAAGTTCATCCATTTTGTTTACGAGTTATTAATTATTATAACCTAAATTAGCAAGGTTATAAAAGTGGCGACGGAGGATTAGATAAACTTACAATTTTTCAAAAGAAAAAATGGATTGCACAATTCAACAATTACTTCAACAACAATTACGTTTGATGGAATTATTTTCAGATAGATTTTGCACACCCACATCGTCGATTTCAGAAACAAATCTTAGGACGTCTACAGATTCCATTTCACGAACAATAACGGAATTTCATTACGACCCAATGGCAAATTCGACGTTCAAAACATGGTTTGCGCATTTCGAGGACATTTTTCAAGTGGATTTCAAGGATCAAGCTGACGACTGGAAGGTAAGACTTGTGCTACGGAAGCTTGGGACGTCGGAGCATGATCGGTACGTAAATTACATATTACCAAAACATTCCTGTGACTGCAGTTTCGGCAGCACAGTAAAAATCCTCACTCAGATTTTCGGTGAGCATATTTCATTATTCAATATGCGTTTTAATTGTCTTAACATAACGAAATCTTCCTCGATCGATTTTTAACGTATGCAGGCCTTGTAAACAAAGAATGTGAACGTTTTAAAATCTCCTCCATCACAGACGCTCAGTTCAAATGTTTGATTTTTGTGTGTGGTTTGAGATCGGCGCAGGAGGCAGATATTCGCACACGGATTTTGTCAAAAATAGAACAAAATCCAGGCATAACATTGAAAAAAGTTGCTGTGGGATGCCAACGTCTAGTGAATCTAAAACATGATTCAACTATGGTACAACAAGCATCAGCATCCATGGTAAACACAGTCCAAAAACAACGTCGGCCCACCTCACCGACTTCAAAATCTGTCCAGCTTGTTGGAATTGTGGCAACTGGCATTTTGTACGACCTGCACCTTCAAGACACACCGCTGTCGCAGCTGCAATCGACTCGGACATAAAGAGGGAGTTTGCACTCCTCCAGGACGAAAACCAACCCATAATAGGCAAACCTCACATACACACAACAAGCAACGACAGCAGCACAGAACAAAAACAAACAGTTTTTCAAAAACAAACAGTCTGATAGCAACTTTTCTCTCAAACCAAAAATCCAAACGAAAATATGTTGCAGTACAATTGAATGGCCATCCTATTCAACTGCAAATCGATACAGCATCAGATATAACTATTATATCACAAAAACTATTGGAAGCCATAGGCCAGCCTTCATTGACACCAACAAGTCAGGTAGCACAGATTGCTTCCGGAGATTGTGTTCACATCACGGGTCAATTACCCGCTACCATCAAAATGAAAGAAAAAACGGTGTCAAGTACCGTATACATAGCAAATTGATGCCATAATTTGCTGGGACTTGATTTTATCGAGTTACTAGGTCTTCTTGACATTCCACTCAATCAGATATGTGCGGTGGTGTCCACATCGTCACCTCAGAGCAGTAAAGACGACCTCAGCAAGAAAAAACAGCAACGGCGGCGGCGGAACACTCGACCAACCACCAACCTTTCGGTTGGACCAACCTTTCGGTTGGACCAACCTTTGGCTCCACTTAAACAGGAACTCCCACAATAATATCAACACCAATGATTACCACAGGGAATCCTAAAATCACCGCAACATCAGGACCTACTTCAACAACATCAGTTCGATGTGAGTCTACTAAGGGTATGACTGATAAAACACTCATATCTGATGACTACATTAGTGGAACACCAAACACACCAAACTCTCCAGTAAGTGATGGCCACAGCCTCAACAACAGGCTACATACTTCTCTACACAGCATCTCCCACCTGGTGGTCCAGCAGCAGCAGCAGCAAGGTTCGGGTCCTCGCAGTACAACAGTCCTAAGCAGAAATTGCGCACAATGTTGAGTGCTCGTCAGCCAACAACCCAGGGTTACATTCAGCATAACACACGTTCGGTCGCTACCGAACCATTCTCAATCCAACCGACAAGCCAAAAGATTTGTAGACACATTCAAAAGGGCACTACTAAAAGCAAGAGGGGATGGAACAACAGAGGAGATACTACATGCTTTCCTCCTTTCATATAGAATAACACCAAATGGAGCTGTGAAGAATGGTCTATCGCCAGCAGAGGCACTCATGGGACGAAAACTCTGTACCACACTGGACGATTTACGTCCCCAGTCACAAAGGCAACAACCAAACCCTAACAAAACAAAAGCATTTTCAGTTGGCACACCAGTGTTTGCTCGGAATTACAGACATGGCCGGCCAAACTGGGTACCAGGCATCATCCGCAAAATAAATGGACAATTCCTGTATGATGTTCAAGTCGGAAGTCAATTCTGGGCACGGCAAAAAAACAGTTACGTCTCAGATACTCTGTAGACAACAGAACAACCATTCCGCTTGATTTTTTAATGGACACATTTGAACTGCCATCTCCACCACCTCCCATGCAGACAAATTTAGATGAGAATTATCAAAGAACCCCCCCCCCAGGACTTGGCCAAAGCGCAGTCGCACTAGAGTAAAGCACCTCCAAGTTGACCCCAGGTGCGCTCGATACAGTTAAAGACTAAAACGGGAGGATGTTAGGACAGCTAACGAAAACGATTTACTTTCCTTGTATCATTTCGGAAAGTTAAGAGTTATCGCCCTTGTAAATAAAGAGGTCTTGCCGAGTGAAAAGTAAACAGACCGACGTCTTGAAACTGCATATTTCATCTCGCGTACAGCGGCAAAATAACTCATTATTTCATTCTGTGTTCATTTTTAATAAATCTGTTAAACGTTTCTGTTGAAAGTTCATCCATTTTGTTTACGAGTTATTAATTATTATAACCTAAATTAGCAAGGTTATAAAACCTATGTATATGTTTTTTTCTTGGTTGTCGGAGACAGAGTCTCCCAAAGGACATTTAAACTAAGATCCTGATTCGGACTATTGAAAGGATCTACCAAAGGATGTCTAGACATGAGTTGTCTCTTATATTCAACAATACTTGCCTGCAAGAGAAGATGCTGCCTATATATATATATATATATATATATATATATATATATATATATATATGTAAGTAACGGCCAAACCTTAGACTTAGTATCCTAACTAGACCAAGAAAACAACACCTTAAAGATACATAGATCAAAGGTGAAGTCAATCAAGAGCATCAGATACCAATAAATACTAAAATCAGATACCAATAAATACTAAAATCAGATATCAATAAATACTAAAATCAGCTGAATGGTTAGGACTTAGGGTCAACCAGAGCAATTCTATGACAACTTAGAAATATACAAAATTATGACATATTCATCTTTGAGTATATAAGTTCCATAAATTCAATAAGTTCCATAAATTCAACATAAAAAAAATTAAATAATAATTTTAAAAAATTTCTCTCAAAAACAATCGTTTGTTGATGTTGAATTTTTGGAACTTATATACTTAATGATTATGTCATAATTTTGTATATTTATGTGTTACCATGTATATATTTATTTATATATATATATATATATATAATATTTATAAATAAATATTAATTATTTATTACCTACAAACATCAATGTTTCATGCTAACGCAATCTTCAGTGCAGGAAGCTAATTCTCAACGGTCGGCGGGCGCGAACTCCGATCACAAATCGCCACTGATTTGCAGTCAAGAGCGTTACCCCTCGGCCATAGGGAATCAGCTAATAATTAAAGAGGAATTTAACTTTGTAAACAGCGAGTCGGCGGCTAATTTACACAAGCAGTTAAAGTAATCAACAAACTTGTGTTTGGATTTTTGCATGAAGCTATTTGTACTGCTTGTTATTAAACTCACTCAGAGTGCCCGGCCTTTGGTGAAGGGGGCTTATATATATATATAAATAAATTATCTATTATTTTACTGAAGTTGAGTTAATATACATTTGAGGCTTTTTTCCTTGTATATTTTAAACACATAAAATAAATGTTAAAATTTTCCTTGGTTTGGGGATTGAGCTATATTTGTAAAAAAAACTTCCACTTAAATTGTTCTAATTAGATGTAATTTGCAATTTACTCACCAAGTCACCGATCCCTTACTAAGATTATGTCTATTACTCTCACCCTCTCTCATTCTGTGTTGTTTGTCAGCCCCTACAGTCTATTATTCTCACTTCCATCACATACACACACACTCTCTCAGTCTATATCTCTCTGTTTATTAACAGTCCAAGGTAATAAAACTAATTATAAAACAGAAGATTGGAATAATCTATTATAAACAATAGAGAATATCACCACAGGTGTTAATACTATTAAACCCATAGCTGGAGAGAGAGAGACTAATTTTAGATTTTGTCTTATTTTTTTATATATTTAACTAGCTTTGCAAACTCACTTTTTTCCTGATTCAAACAGTCTAATCTGAGCTCAGTGGGTGGCCCAACAGTTTACATTTCTTTTAATATATATATATATATATATATATATATGAAGAAGAAGAATGGAAAGGAATTAGAGAAGCAAAAGCCAAATCAAAATTCAATTCAATTGCTCAGAGCAAGGTATATTCCGCAAAAAGGCAATTTATTCAAGTTAAATTTTCCTTAAGCCAGGCTTTTCAAAGATCAAAATCTTATCATCAGAGGAAGTCGCTGGGATAGATAAGTTGGCAATTGAATTGAATTTTGATTTGGCTTTTGCTTCTCTAATTCCTTTCCACTCTTCTTCATATCTACCTGCTCTATCCTGGATATTGAGCTGTATACTCTTCACAATAGGTTTTACCTTCCCTAAAAGTTCGCTTTTAGTACACCACTTATATATATATATATATATATATATATATATATATATATATATATATATATATATATATATATATAAATAAATGTAAAATATTTGAAAATGAAACTAAAATAAATCTAAAAATAAAATAAAATAAATAGCAATATAAATACATATAAATAACCCAAGAGGGGTTATGGGTTAGTATAATGGATTCGTCTGAACTCTATAAAATATGGTAGTTTTGTAAATAACAAATATATTTTTCTTCAGTAAAGACTAACAACACGGGTAAGGAGAATATTTTTAATAACAAAATAAGTATGGGAAAAAATTAATCTGGATCAAAAAACTACATCTGATATTTGGAACGTTTTTTGTTCTTGTCTTTTCAGGGAAGTGGTGTCTGATCAACACTGCTGGGGAGCAATGAGAAAAAAATACTGTTTCTTTTTAAATCCCCAAAACAGTTTTCATGGTAAACAACTGATGATCCCTACAAAAATTCTTGGAATCAAAGTAATACAGTGATTTTACAGGAGATTGACTGAAAAACAAGGACATTTTCTAACAAAAACTTCGGACTAAAAGCGTTTTTTTTTCCTTTCTATATAGTTTTACAGGTTGGAAAACTAATGTAAACAGACATCTCGCTGCACAGCTTCCAACTTAGGATGACACCCAAAACCTACACCTTAATTCTCAGTAACCCCTTACATCTACAGTGGCGGCCTGCCTTGTTTGGGGTGAAATATATTTTTTTAAAAACACAGGTAAGGAAGACATTTTTTAATAACAAAATAAGTTAGCAAAACGTTAATCTGGAACAAAACTTAGACCTAATATACGGAACGTTTTTGTTCGTTTTTTAAGTGGGGTTTGATCAACTCTGCTGGGAAGCCATGAGATAAAATACTGTTTTGTTTTTAAATTCCCAAAACAGTTTTTCATGGTAAACAACTGATGATCCCTTAAATAATGTTAAGACTAGCGTAAATTCTTGGAAGCAAACTAGTATAGTGACTGTAAAAAATTAATTGACTTACAAGAAAAATAATTTTCCACCAAAAGTGTTTGTTTTTTTTTCCATATAGTTTTAATGGTTGAAAAACTTCCAAGACTATATATATATATATATATATATATATATATATATATATATATATATATATATATAGAGAGAGAGAGAGAGAGAGAGAGAGAGAGATAATTTTTCATTAAATAATATAAACAATCTGTGTCTATTTGATTTATTCATCATTCTTTGCAAAATTCTAACAAACCGATAAAGTAAATAAAATATTTCCGAAACTCATGTTTTTTTTTGTCTTGATCTTTTTTTATTTTCCTTTATTTTTTTAATTTTCAAATATCTTTAAAATTCCTCCAGAAGTATTTGGAGGACATTTTTTTCATATACAATCGATATATGAAAATGTAAAAAAAAAATGTAAAAAATGATAATTAACGTTGAAATTTGAATTTGAATGAGATCATGTGACATAATTCAGTTCCAACAAAACAAAGGCACAATTGCATAAATAATGATTACAAAGTCTGAAATTTGTAGACGAGGACTCTTTGCTAATTACCACCCCCCCCCCTCCAAAAAAATTGAGATTCTACTTTTTGGGGGCGATTATATGTAAACATCCTGAAAAAAAGATTTCTTTTAGAATTTAAAGTTTCACATATAAATTTAACGTAAAATATCACCCATTTTCCTGGCTAGAAGTTCCTAACTAGATAGCGTTTTAAGGGCATCTAAATGGGTCTGATGATGTTAACTTCTTTTTTTTTCTAAAAAAGATAAATTAACGATGAGAATTGATCGACTTATTTTATTTCTTACAAATACATTTTTTAAACAAAAAACAATAAAAAAAAACTAAAAACAATAGTAAGAAAACCTTTTAGAAATGCCTATTTGTCAAATGAACCACGGTTTTACACACACGCACACACATTTCTCAAGGTTTTACACATACGCACACACATTTCTCAAGGAAAAACTTCAATTGCTTTTTTTTAGAGATCCATTTTGTTTTATGAACTCTGTAGCATATCAAAAAACGAAAAAAAAAAAGATGAAAAGATTGAAATAAAAGTAATCATAATAATAAGAAAAAAAAAAGAAATTGTTTTTCTGATTCACACCTCGGATTGGTTATGAACTTGTAGCATAGCAAGGATTTGAATGACACAATCTTTTTGCGCTTCACAACTGACAACTGCACTAGCAGATCCAGCAGTACACCATCATCAGGAAGAAACCACTTTGCAGTTTCAGCCCCTATTCTTTGACTTTTTTTTTTTAAAGTAGCGGCCCCTACGTCAGGAGGTGGTTATGTAGCACTGATGTTGTCTGCCTATAAATGCTATCAAACCAAATGCACCATTCAGTCACCATCAACAACTGACTTTTTGATGGCATTGCATTGTGATGTCATAAAAACTAATATCATGATAGTACACTGGCAACAAACATTCTTTTTAGTTTAGTCGAACTCAAAAGTCAAGGTAATCTGCCTCTAAAACATTCGCACGGCTCGACAAACTATGAAGAATGAAAAAATCTAAAAATTGCTAACTAAAATTGGAGCTTCATTTTAGTAAATTCTCTCCCTAGGATAACCTCCCCCCCCCAAAAAAATCCTACCCATGAAATCATTAATAAAATTCACAATTCTTTTATCATCCTTTCCACAATCCAACCACATTTGGTACAAATAAACTTCAGTCTATGCCTGACTTGCCCACAAAGTTTCAATCATGAATGTCCAACAGTCTTTTACTGCTGTTCAATGATATATGCCAAATATACACCTCTGCGTTGCAAGCACACCTGGATATGATGTTTTTTTTTTGTTTTGTTTTTTCATACTGAGTAAGCGATTATCAAGGCCGAAAGCCACTCGGGGATAAGGGTTAATTATTTTATCAGGTAGATGGTGAGACAACACCTTGCGCATTGCAGACGATGGTTGAAACTGGGCAAAATTTTATTATTTAAGAGGACGACTTGACAAGAATTTGTTAAAATTGGACTTGAAAACAACCATGTTGTAGCCAACTGGGAAGTAGCCCTGCAGTATTGTGTTCCACAGATGGGTAGTTCTTGGAAAAGAAACTTTGCTCATGGAAACTCTGTTTAGTTTTAGGGAGACAGACGAAAGAAAGGAAGGAAAATTATTTACAGTGGTTGTAGCTAGACGAGTTCGTGCTGTGAATGTTTTACAAGGGGGGGGGGGCACAAGATTGGAGCTCATTTGAGCACCTACTATGAAAGACTAGTAACTCTTTTGCTCCATCCTGTTGAAGTCATCATTCATCTCTCACAACACCTCTTTGGCGAATAAATATGGTTGGAAAAACGGTTATGAATTTTGTTAACGATTTCACAGGTGGCATTGGGGGGGGGGGGGGGGTATCATTATCTAACATTCATCAGGGGAGTATGGTTTAAATTTCTTTAAATTCTTTTCATACTAATGGTTAACCACTTACCAAGGCAAAAAGCCACTCAAAGATGAAGGTTACTGATATTTTCAACTGAATGATGAAACATTACTATGAAAGGATTCAGAACTATGGTTAATTCACAGGACGACATAACAGATATTTATTGACATTGGACTTGAAAACGACCATGTTGTAGTCTGTAGAGAAACATTCCTGCAGTAACGTGTTCCACAGGTGGGAAGTTCTTGGTAAGAAACGTTGTTCATGGAAGTTCTGTTTGATTTTCGGTAAACAGGAGAGGGGAAGAAAGGAGAGTTATTTGCAGTGTTGGTAGCATGAGTCTTTTTTTCGGAACAGAGGGGCCAGAGTTTGAAGCTCAGTCGAGCACCTACCATGGAAATATCTGTAGAGTAGGGAAAGACTAGTAATGTCTCTTTACTGAGAAACGGACTACAAGGAAGAAATCATCTCCAACTAGATTGCCAAGTCGATTTTGTTCTCTACCAAGAAAGAGTGCTCTGAGCGGCACATCCCCAGATGTGGCTGCAGTATTCAATCTTGAGCTAAATCTGACTCTTATACAAGTAATAGATTGCATCAGGAGTATGGTTTACATTTAAATGCACACAATTTCAAACGATACTCCCCTGATGTATGTTAGCGGAAAGAAAAAATTTTATACTAAAATGAAGTCTTGATTTTTATTACCTATCTTTTTTAATTTTTTACCCATCAATATGTATTCAAATGAAATAAACTTGTGAATATAATTCTAATTTCTATAAAATATAAATGAGACAGGCTCGTGTCAACTTTATAACTGAAACTGTTGCCATAAATAAATTGTAAGTGTTGTTCGGGTTTATATATGTATAAGCAAAAAATTATCCGCCATTATTAATCTAGTTCAAAGTATACTTTTTCAATGGATAACTTACATTACAGATCTTTAATATAAATCTGTTGTCATTTTAAAAATTAATAGTTTTCATTTAAATTACCTCCCTTTAAAATTAATAGTTTTCATTTAAATTACCTCCCTTTAAAATTAATAGTTTTCATTTAAATTACCTCCCTTTAAAATTAATAGTTTTCATTTAAATTACCTCCCTTTAAAATTAATAGTTTTCATTTAAATTACCTCCCTTTAAAATTAATAGTTTTCATTTAAATTACCTCCCTTTAAAATTAATAACCATAATATTTTAAGAAAGATTTTGGTAATTTATCCTTTTTTTTATTAGATCACTTTAATTAATTACTGTTAATATCGACAAATATATATAGAATCGACATATATATATAGAAAAATAGGAAATAAAATTACAAATAAACACCAAACATTAATTTATCATAAACTGTTTAAAAAATAGTTATGCAAATTAAGCATACAAATAGCTGTTTGGGTCTTTGCTCTCTACTATATATACAGTATTTCAAAAGAATATCATGTATTATTTATTTAAATATACAGTATTTCAAAAGAATATCTTGTATTATTGATTTAAATATACAGTAAGTCGTTTTGATGGTAATATAGGTGTGATAAATGAAAATTTAATATTAACAGAAGATAAATAGTGCGTGGGAATGGAATCAAATAAGATTTAGATGCCAAAATTATACAATCAAATAAGGTACGTTAATTAGGAATGGCACTCTAAGCAGATGGGGTACTCTAAATTATCAAAGTTTGTGTAAAATGTTTGTAAGGCCCGAGTGACACAGATGACCTTATGCGGTCATTTATCATCAGTTTTTGTTTTAATCAGGTTTTGTTTTAATCAGTTTTTGTCTTTTTACTCGACCATTTACGTTTGATCCACTTGAGTGAATGAATCGTGGAGATGATCACAGGAATGCTGACGGGCAGGAAAAGAGGAATGTAAATCGCAAACCTAAAAACATGAGAAAACAATAAACATTGATTAGAAAACAAAAAACATTCATTAGAAAACAATAAACATTCATTAGAAAACAATAAACATTGATTAGAAAACAAAAAACATTGATTAGAAAACAAAAATAGATAGAAACTATAGAAACAAATAATTTATTAAATTTAACTTTCAAAATCCTATTTTAAAAAATAACTTTGTAAAAAAAAAAAAAGTGAAAGTAAAAAGAATCCCTGGCAATGCTGGGTATGCACAGCTATTTTGATAAAGCATTGTATAAAATATGTGGGAAGGGTTAGGGTTAAAATATGTGGGGAAGTCGTGACAATCATATAAATATCGCAAAATGATTGTTTGAAATTTTGTCTATTTTGAAATATAATATTTATAACCCAAACAAGTTCAATTTGATGTTTCTGAGACAGAGAAGAATGTTGGAAAGTAAGACGACTCAAAGAAGCAGCACATATGTTGGGTGACAATGACCTACTAAGCAGATCTAGTATAGAATTCAATACAATATGGAAACCGTCTATTATATAAATCTCACCTGTCTGTATGGATGTATGTATGTATGTATGTATGTATGTTGGTCTTCTCCTCCGATACTACCCAACAAACACTCACACAGTTGAGATCATTCCAACCAGCCAGCCTCCGGACGTGTTATGTCTGAGAATTGGGGAAAAACGTTCATATTTTCGTATAGAAATGGCTCGAAACGTTGAGGGGGAGAGGGGAGGGGGGTTACAAAATCCAGACAGAGTACAAAAACGATTTGTGCATGCGTGAAATATATGTACTTCCTCCTTTCTACAACAAGACAATGTTGAACGCGGAACCTATGATAAACGTAATTCCAAACTGAAGTAATTTAAAGTTTACGAACGTTTTTTATTTTTTTCTGTAATCAACAATTATAAACAAGATACATAATTTTATTTACAAATATTTCTATAACTTAATTTTTATTTAAAAAAAAGAAAATCGCTAATCTTTTTGTTTAATAAACGTATCGTAAAAAAAAAAGCACACTATAAGACTTTATTATGCAATCTGCCCTCGTGGGAAGGCAAGTAAATACTGACACAAAAACATTTTTGTTTAGTTTTCCTCCGTGAAACGCAATATATTTTAATAAATAAACTAATAAACTATTAAAAAAATGTCAAGAAGAAAAGAGGAAGAAAGTTATAATCTGTTGATTCTCCTCTCCCTCTCCCTCCCTCTCCTCCTCCTCTCTCTCTCTGTCATCAGATTGCGCCTAATTTTTAAATGCGTGTAATTGAGTTAAACATTTAATCATTGTAAATTTTTCAAGTCTAAAAGTAATGCATTTCATTTGAAAACATGTATTTCACTTTCCATTTCAACAGTTTTAGTTTAGATATATTTTCGGTACTTTTACAGCTAAAAACTATTTTAAATGTTTTCTATATCGACTCGTCAAGAATTTTAGCTTTTTTTCTCCACTTTTTCTTTAATCTAATATCGTTAAAAAACAAAAGAATTAGCAAGTAAACCATTTATTCAGGTCAATCTCTTATAACTTGGGGGACCTGTATTGTTGGAAATTTTGATTTCATTTTTTTTTTGTCCTCACACTTTGTGTTAGTCAATTGAATTCGATTTAAAACTGGTGTCTCGACGTCACATAATAAAATGGAACAATTTTTAAAGGAAGTTCACAAAAGTTACGGTTATCCCACTTTGAAAACTTTCAAAATGGCTATCATATTTACATTTCTCTTTGTAAGCCAACCCCAAATAAAACGGTATTTTCACACTTAAATAAAAACATTTACATGTACACATTTGACTGACAATTGTTCATCCCCCCCCCAAAAAAAAACAATTTAAAATATATTTATTTACAATTCTTATGTATTTTTCTTTAAAAGTGTTCAGATTCTATTATCGTCTGCCCGTCTTACATTTAGCGGTTGCCTAAATATTTCTATTCATATAAAATAACGTTTCAATTAGTGAAGTTACATGAAGAAATAATGGTAAAATTATAAAACTGCACCCCTCGTATTCAGTCCCCTAAAAAAAAGTTCTACTTTTTTGGGCAAATTTTTATTTTTTTAGAGGGAAAAATGTGAGGGTTGAGATTTTGGTGCCCAAGAAATGGCTGCTCACTTTACGTATACCTTATATAGGAAAGTCATCCCCCTCCTAAAATCTAAAATGATAAAGATTTTAACAATTTTTTTTCTTACCGGATATTAGTTGAGGATGTTTACATGTAATTTGCCCAAAAAAGTAGAAACTCTTTTTTTTTTATGGGCCGGAATACGAGGGATTCAGTTCTATAAATTTACCGAAATAATTATGCTTCAATATTTTTATTAATAAAAAATAACGTTTCCATTACATGAAGTTACAGGAAGAAATAATTATGCTTCGCCATTGTTTAAAAAATAAGTTTCCAAACTGAAGTAATTTAAAGTTTACGAAAAATATACATTTTAAAAAATCACCAATTTCAAACTCCCCAAGAGTTTTCAGAATTATGAATTCATTTTCCCTCCCAAACTGACCTAAATTCTAATTCTTTCAGAATCTAAAATAAACGAATAAACAAAAGAAAATTGACAGCTCCTGAAGAGTAGAAAACAATAAAAATTCCAATATTCATTGCCACTATATTCTGTTTTTAGAGTTCGAAATTCATTTTAACTACATTTTGTTTCAACAGATTACCAATTTCACAATAACAACTCACCCAGAGTTGAGAATAATTAAAAAATGAATGACACCTGCCCAAGAGTTCAGAATAACTTACAAATGAATGACAGCTCCCACAGAGTTGAGAATAAGTTACAAATAAATGACAGAGTTGAGAATTGACTAAAAGAACATGGTTTTGTTTGCTTAACATCCAAACCTGCCTCCCAAAACCCTAACCTTGTGTCCCCGTCCTTGGAGGTGGTAACAGGGTAAAACAGTGTAAATACTTAGGAGGCAAACCTAACTTTACACCAGTTCTTATAGCCCATTTCACTCTGTATAACCCTGGCTAACGAGGCTTTGGTAATGTATTCTTCAACTATTTTGCTTTGAACAAGTATTTTTATTTGCTTGCTATTTATTCTATTCTGTCGATGTTACATTCAATAAACAGCATATTTATTATTCTATTAACTATGCAACACCATATAAATACTGCTACATGAAATAAACCAAACCATGCACACAGATGAATCAAGGGAGACAGCCGGACAGATAGGGGAAAACAGTCATTATCAGAGAAAATATTTTTGTTTACTTTTGGGTGCACATTCCTTTTTAATATTTATTTTCACTTTCTAACTAAATGTTTAAATACTATTAGCACTGAAACTTAATGAAACAAATGGCACTTTGGTGAGAAGTGAAATAACTGCATAGTTCCAATGAGACTCCCTCGTGAATATAGTAAGGCACCTCACCCAACAGGCAATAATAAATACATCTATTAGAAAGTTACACAAATGGAAAAACGTCAACACAAATTTACACCAGAGTAGCCAATTTGGCAATTTGAAGCAGACATTGTAGTTGCTCATGGTAACTTTCTGATCTATTTTAATACTAAACAATATCTTAGTTCTGTTTCAGTTTGGAATTGCTTAACAGACTGACCCCCAGTACCAGAAAATCTCAATTCAAGTGGCTTTTTCAATAGAGTACAGCATTTGTTCTTTGTAATTTTATATCTTTTACTACAAAACAATATCTATTTTTAAACAAACTGCATTTTCTCCTTTTCTATTCGCAATTCAGAACACCTTTGAATTCGATTCCTTTATGTTCTATATATTTGATTGCTTTCTTTCCTTTTTAAATATTGTATGTTTTCATATAAACTTCAAATGTAGCTTTCTATTTCAGATTTGATTATCAGTCCGGCTTTACCACAATTTGAATCAAGAGAAATTCAGACTACCCATTACCTTATGCATGGATTAATAGACACCATTTATTCTTATAAACACAGGACTCACTGCTTCAGTTTTTTTTTTTTGTGTGTGTAATCGTTATCAACAATTTGCAATAATGCAGTAGGACACTCAAAACATATAGTAAATGCTGAATCCGGATGTACTTAATACTCTAGATAGAGCAAATATAGTGTGACTCTTAGTATGTCTTATGGTGAATCTAACAGTACACAATATCCTAGAGAGATAATGTGTGTAATTTACTAATGGATATATACTAAATCAGCAACTGTTCAATATGTTAGATAGAACAGTGTAACACTTGGTAAGTTGTACCTGCTTTATCTGTCGGTGTTCATTACCCTAAATACAGCAGCTTTGTGTAAATTCGGTCTATCCTACTTTTAACTAGAATGATCAGTCACCACAATACCACATTTACTCATAACACAAATTAGGCACAATTCCATCAAAAGTGTGGAGAATGGGTGTCGTCGGTCATCATTGTTCTAAAGTATGAACAAAAATTAATATATATGATAAATAACCCAGCTAAGACATTTGTTGCTGAACAAGGTTAATGGAAGGTTAACATAAAAAAAGTAATTTCTTTACGGGTACGGTAAAATTGGCATTTTTCCATTAATTTTATCAATACTTAAACACTGCTTTTAATGTTATCCAGTAAAAGAGACTGGCAAATCAGTCAGCATTTTTTTACATTGAAATTTAACAAGTTCTAGGCGATTGAGTGTGATAGTGCTCTCTAGGCCTCCTTAATAATTAAAAGTGCTCATTATCCTGCATAGAGCGGGTGTTTAATCCAATAGTGTTCAATATCCTAGATAGAGCAGGTCTGTTTATACACACCATTGCACAGGATAGAAAAAAATAATAATGATGTTCGGGGAGCAGTTAAAGTCAAACGTTTGGGAAACATTCAAAAGTGGAGGTTCGGTAAACAATCAGAGCCTGAGGTTTGGGAAGGAGTCATCCTGAGGTTTGGGAAGGAGTCAGAGCAGACAGTTCAGGTAGCAGTCAGGTCTTGAGGTTCTCAGGCTCAATATCCTAGAGAGAGCATGTGTGTTTAGCTGCAGTGTTGCCCAGGATAAAAAAAAAACGATGTTGGGGAAAGAGTCAGAGCTACATGAAAGAGTCAATCTGAGGTTCAAGAAGGAGTTGGAGCCGACTCTTCAGGAAGTAGTCAGGTTCTAATGGTTCGGGTAGGAGTCAGAGCCGGAGGTTCTGGCAAGGATTCAGAGCCTGATATTCAGGAAGGAGTCAGGGCCTAGAGTTCAACGCTAATGGTATATTACGGAGTCTGAGTAGAATGGTATGGGAAGGGTCCCCATTGTTAGCACTAATATTCATATAAAATAACGTCTCGATCGGTGAATTTAAAGAAAAAAATATTCTTCCCCATTGATAGCATTAATATTTATTATATTCATATAAAATATTTAATCGGTGATCGGCCTAGGTTATTTCCTCTAACATATGCAAACATGAAAGAAGTAAATAGACACCATTATTATCATTAACAATAAAGACTACTGTCAGAGGGTCCTGATCGACTTAGGTTATTTTATCTAACATACACAGACATGAAGAAGTAAATAAACACCCTTCCTAACATTAATAATGAAGACAAATTATGGTACTTTTAATAGAAATGTTACATTTTTGCTCCGGGGAATGGAGAGGTGGCACCATATGTGGGTACCTTTAGCCTTGACGCACCATGTGTTGGTACCCTTAGAGTTGACGCTCCATGTGTGGGTACCCTTAGAGTTGACGCTCCATGTGTGGGTATCCTTTGAGCAGACACACCATGTGTGGGTACCCTTTGAGCTAACGCACCATGTGTGGGTACCCTTACGCCTGACGAACCATGTGTGGGTACCCTTAGAGCTGACGCACCATGTGTGGGTACCCTTACACCTGACGAACCATGTGTTGGTACCCTTAGAGCTGACGCTCCATGTGTGGGTACCCTTTGAGCAGACACACCATGTGTGGGTACCCTTTAAGCTGACGCACCATGTGTGGGTACCCTTACACCTGACGAACCATGTGTGGGTACCCTTTGAGCTGACGCACCATGTGTGGGTACACTTACACCTAACGAACCATGTGTTGGTACCTTTATAGCTGACGCACCATGTTCGGTACCCTTCAAATAAAATAAGGACGGTTAAAAAACATATTTTTACTAAAACATCACGTTTGAACAATGTGTTTCTATGATTGATACTATTAAGTGCTGCAGTTCCTTTTTTAAATTTGGATTTTTATCTTTTGACACAATTACACATTCTCAAAAGACACCTTAAAATAAAAATCACCCATTTAAATATAAAATTGTTTTTGTTTTGTTCATTATATTATTGCTTGAAAGTGGTGAACAAGCTTAGAATAAATGTGTTCCAATATATTGAGCAATAAAGTGATAATTTTTCTACATAAATATGTTAAGCACACATTTGACTATTGT
This sequence comes from Sepiola atlantica, assembly GCA_963556195.1. NCBI lineage: Eukaryota > Metazoa > Mollusca > Cephalopoda > Sepiida > Sepiolidae > Sepiola > Sepiola atlantica. Next base: position 5,569,293 of record OY744523.1, read on the forward strand.
TTTGTTGTTCATGCCTAGGTTTATAATCTGAAACAAACTTGGGAGCAATAATGTATTACTGCACTAGGACACTTGCTAAATGTTATACATGTTGTAGAAAACACTGCTCAGTTCCCTAGATGCAACAGATGAGTGCAATAATGCAGTAGGACACTCAAAACATAGTAAATGCTGCATTCGGATGTACTTAATACTCTAGATAGAGCAAGTATGTGTTATAATATAGTGTGACTCTTAGTATGTCTTATGGTGAATCTAACAGTACACAATATCCTAGAGAGATAATGTGTGTAATTTACTAATGGATATATACTAAATCAGCAACTGTTAAATATGTTAGATAGAACAGTGTAACACTTGATAAGTTGTACCTGCTTTATCTGTCGGTGTTCATTACCCTAAATACAGCAGGTTTGTGTAAATTCGGTCTAGCCTACTTTTAACTGGAATGATCAGTCACCACAATACCACATTTACTCATAACCTTATATTTGCTTTTTGCTTTATTGAACAGGTTGTAAACTTTCATTCTTTTTACTTTTTACGGACGTTAACCAAAACATAATTGGTAACTAAAGTCAGTACCAGTCTAAGGATTGTAGCATCCATCAGAACGAATACTAAACTTTGAATTATTTACTTGCAGAAAATATGAAAAAATTACATTCAAAACAAATTAGACACGATCCCTCAAAAGTGTGAATACATGGGTGTCGTTGCCTTACAGTAATAAAAATGTCTATCCTACTATTAATTAGAATGATCAGTCACCACAATACCACATTTACTCATAACAATATATTTGTTTTTGCTTTATTGAAAATAGGTTGTAAACTTCCATCTTTTTCAGTTTTAATGCACGTTAACCAAACACTGAATTGGTAAATAAATTCGGTACCAGTCTAAGGGTTTTAGCATCCATCAGAAAAAATACTAAACTTTGAATTATTTACTTGCAAAAAATATGAACGGTTACATTACAAAACAATTAGACACAAGGTTTTCCAAAGTAATACAAATGTCTATCCTATTTTTAACTAGAATGACAGTCACCACAATACCACATTTATCATAACACAAATAAGGCACAAGTCCATCAAAAGTGTGAGGAATGAGTGTCGTCTGTCATCATTGTTCTAAAGTATGAACAAAAATTAATATATATGTTAACTACCCCAGCTTAGACATTTGTTGCTGAGCAAGGTTAGTGGAAGGTTAATCTAAAAAAAGTAATTTTTGTACAGATAAGGTAAAATTGGCATTTTCTCTTTAATTTTATCACAAATTATACACTGCTTTTTATGTTATCCAGTAAAAGAGACTAGCAAATAAACGTTTTATTGTTGGGTGACCACTTTTTATTGCTGGGTCACTACGTTTTATTGTTGGTTCACCACTTTTTATGGCTGGGTGACCACTTTTTATTACTGGGTCACCACTTTTTATTGCTGGGTCACTACGTTTTATTGTTGGGTCACTACGTTTTATTGCTGGGTCACTTCGTTTTATTGTTGGGTCACCATTTTTATGGCTGGTCACCACTTTTATTGTTGGGTCACCACTTTTATTGTTGGGTCACCACTTTTATTTTGGGGTCACTACGTTTTATTGCTGGGTCATTCGTTTTATTGTTTGGTAACCACTTTTTATTGCTGGGTCACCACTTTTATTGTTTGGTAACTACGTTTTATTGCTGGGTCACCACATTTTATGGCTGGGTTAATACGTTTTATTGCTGGGTCACTACGTTTTATTGTTGGGTCACCACTTTTTATTGCTGGGTCACTACGTTTTATTGTTGGGTCACCACGTTTTATTGTTGGGTCACCACTTTTTATTGCTGGTTCACTACGTTTTATTGTTGGGTCACCACTTTTTATGGCTGGGTCACTACTTTTTATTGTTGGGTCATCACTTCTATTGTTGGGTGACCACTTTTTATTGCTGGGTCACTACGTTTTATTGCTGGGTCACTTCGTTTTATTGTTGGGTCACCACTTTTTATTGCTGGGTCACTACGTTTTATTGCTGGGTCACCACGTTTTATTGTTGGGTCACCATTTTTTATGGCTGGTCACCACTTTTATTGTTGGGTAACCACTTTTATTTTTGGGTCACTACGTTTTATTGCTGGGTCATTCGTTTTATTGTTTGGTGACCACTTTTTATTGTTGGGTCACTACGTTCTATTGCTGGGTCACCACTTTTTATGGCTTAGTAACTACGTTTTATTGCTGCGTCACTACGATTTATTGTTGGATAAGCCCTTTTTTCTGGGTCACCACTTTTTATGGCTGGGTCACTACTTTTTATTGTTGGGTCATCACTTTTATTGCTAGGTCACTACGTTTTATTGCTGGGTCACCACGTTTTATTGCTGGGTCACCACTTTTTATTACTGGGTCCCTACGTTTTATTGCTAGGTCACTACTTTTTATTTCTGGGTCACCACTTTTTATGGTTGGGTCACCACTTTTTATGGCTGGGTCACTACGTTTTATTGTTGGGTCATCACTTTTATTGTTGGGTGACCACTTTTTATTTCTGGGTGACCACTTTTTATGGTTGGGTCACCACTTTTTATGGTTGGGTCACCACTTTTTATGGCTGGGTCTCCACTTTTTATTGTTGGGTCATCACTTTTATTGTTGGGTGACAACTTTTTATTGCTGGGTCACCACGTTTTATTGTTGGGTCACTACGTTTTATTGCTGAGTCACTACTTTTTATTGTTGGGTCATCACTTTTATTGTTGGGTGACCACTTTTTATTGCTGGGTCACTACGTTTTATTGTTGGGTCACTACGTTTTATTGTTGGGTCACAACTTTTTATGAGTGGGTCACTACGTTTTATTTTTGTGTCACCACTTTTATTGTTGAGTCACAACGTTTTATTGCTGGGCTACCACGTTTTATTGCTGCGTCACTTCGTTTTATTGTTGGGTCACCACTTTTATTGTTGGGTCACCATTTTTACTGCTGGGTCACAACTTTTTAGTGCTGAGTCACCACTTTTTAGGGGTGGGTAACTACGTTTTATTATTGGGTCACTACGTTTTATTATTGGGTCACTCCGTTTTATTGCTAGGTAACCATGTTTTATTGCTGGGTCACCACTTTTTATTGCTGGGTCACTACGTTTTATTGCTGGGTCACTACTTTTTAAAAAGTTGGTCACCACTTTTTATGGCTGGGTCACCACTTTTAATGGCTGGGTCACTACGTTTTATTGTTGGGTCATCACTTTTATGGCTGGTCACTACTTTTATTGTTGGGTCACCACTTTTATTTTGGGGTCACTACGTTTTATTGCTGCGTTATTCGTTTTATTGTTGGGTGACCACTTTTTATTGCTGGGTCATTACTTTTATTGTTTGGTCACTACGTTTAATTGTTGGGTCACCATTTTTTATGGCTGGGTCACTACGTTTCATTGTTGGGTCACCACTTTTTATGGGTGGGTCACTACGTTTTATTTTTACGTCACCACTTTTATTGCTGGGTCACTACGTTTTATTGTTGGGTCACAACGTTTTATTGCTGGGTCACCACGTTTTATTGTTGGGTCACAACGTTTTATTGCTGGGTCACCACGTTTTATTGCTGGGTCACCACGTTTTATTGCTGGGTCACAACTTTTTATAGGTGGGTCACCACTTTTTATTGCTGGGTCACTTCGTTTTATTGTTGGGTGACCACGTTTTATGGCTGGTCACTACGTTTTATTGTTGGGTCATGACTTTTATTGTTGGGTGACCACTTTTTATTGCTGGGTAACCACGTTTTATTGCTGGGTCACCCCGTTTTATTGCTGGGTCACCACGTTTTATTGCTGGGTCACCACTTTTTATTGCTAGGTCACCACTATTTATGGGTGGGTCAACACTTTTTATGGCTGGCCCACTACGTTTTATTGCTGGGTAACTACGTTTTATTGCTGGGTCACCACTTTTTATTGCTGGGTCACTCCGTTTTATTGTTTGGTCACTACGTTTTATTATTGGGCCACCACTTTTTATGGCTTAGTCACCACTTTTTATGGCTGGGTCACTACGTTTTATTGCTGGGTCACCACTTTTTATGGCTGGGTTACTACGTTTTATTACTGGGTCAACACTATTTATTGCTGGTTCACTACGTTTTATTGTTGGGTCACCACTTTTTATGGCTGGGTCACTACGTTTTATTGTTGGTTCATCACTTTTATTGTTAGGTCACCACTTTTTATTGCTGAGTAACTACGTTTAAATGTTGGGTCACTACGTTTTATTGCTGTGTCATTTCGTTTTATTGTTGGTTCACCACTTTTTATTGTTGGGTGACCACGTTTTACTGCTGGGTCACCACTTTTTATGGCTGGGTTACTACGCTTTATTGTTGGGTCACCACTTTTTATGGCTGGGTTACAACTTTTTATTGTTGGGTCATCACTTTTATTGTTGAGTGACCACTTTTTATTGTTGGGTCACTACGTTTTATGCTGGGTCATTCGTTTTATTGTTGGGTGACCACTTTTTATTGTTGGTCACTACGTTCTATTGCTGGGTTACCACTTTTTATGGCTTAGTCACTACGTTTTATTGCTGGGTCACTACGTTTCATTGTTGAGTCACCACGTTTTATTGTTGGGTCACCACGTTTTATTGCTGGGTCACTACTTTTTATTACTGGGTCACCACTTTTTATGGTTGGGTCACCACTTTTTATGGCTGGGCTACTACGTTTTATTGCTGGGTCACCACATTTTATGGCTGGGTCACTACGTTTTATTGCTGGGTCACTACTTTTTATTGTTGAGTCATCACTTTTATTGTTGGGTGACCACTTTTTATTGCTGGGTCATTATGTTTTATTGTTGGGTCATTACGTTTTATTGCTGGGTCACTTTGTTTTATTGCTGGGTCACTACGTTTTATTGCTGGGTCACCACGTTTTATTGTTGGGTCACCATTTTTTATGGCTTGTCACCACTTTTATTGTTGGGTAACCACTTTTATATTTGGGTCACTACGTTTTATTGCTGGGTCATTCGTTTTATTGTTGGGTGACCACTTTTTATTGCTGGTTCACTACGTTTTATTGTTGGGTCACCACTTTTTATGGCTGGGTCACTACTTTTTATTGTTGGGTAATCACTTTTATTGTTGGGTGACCACTTTTTATTGCTGGGTCACTACGTTTGATTGTTAGGTCACTACGTTTTATTGTTGGGTCACCGCTTTTTATGGGTGGGTCACTACGTTTTATTGCTGGGTCACTACGTTTTATTGCTGGGTGACCACGTTTTATTGTTGGGTCACCACTTTTTATTGCTAGGTCACCACTATTTATGGGTGGGTCACCACTTTTTATGGCTGGCCCACTACGTTTTATTGCTGGGTCACTACTTTTTATTGCTGGGTCACTACGTTTTATTGTTTGGTAACTACGTTTTATTATTGGGCCACCACTTTTTATTGCTGGGTCACTCCGTTTTATTGTTTGGTCACTACGTTTTATTATTGGGCCACCACTTTTTATTGCTGGGTCACCACTTTTTATGGCTGGGTCACTACGTTTTATTGCTGGGTCACTATGTTTTATTGTTGGGTCATTACGTTTTATTGCTGGGTCACTTTGTTTTATTGCTGGGTCACTACGTTTTATTGCTGGGTCACCACGTTTATTTGTTGGGTCACCATTTTTTATGGCTTGTCACCACTTTTATTGTTGGGTAACCACTTTTATATTTGGGTCACTACGTTTTATTGCTGGGTCATTCGTTTTATTGTTGGGTGACCACTTTTTATTGCTGGTTCACTACGTTTTATTGTTGGGTCACCACTTTTTATGGCTGGGTCACTACTTTTTATTGTTGGGTAATCACTTTTATTGTTGGGTGACCACTTTTTATTGCTGGGTCACTACGTTTTATTGTTAGGTCACTACGTTTTATTGTTGGGTCACCGCTTTTTATGGGTGGGTCACTACGTTTTATTGCTGGGTCACTACGTTTTATTGCTGGGTCACCACTTTTTATTGCTAGGTCACCACTATTTATGGGTGGGTCACCACTTTTTATGGCTGGCCCACTACGTTTTATTGCTGGGTCACTACTTTTTATTGCTGGGTCACTACGTTTTATTGTTTGGTCACTACGTTTTATTATTGGGCCACCACTTTTTATTGCTGGGTCACTCCGTTTTATTGTTTGGTCACTACGTTTTATTATTGGGCCACCACTTTTTATTGCTGGGTCACTCCGTTTTATTGTTTGGTCACTACGTTTTATTATTGGGCCACCACTTTTTATTGCTGGGTCACCACTTTTTATGGCTGGGTCACTACGTTTTATTGCTGGGTCACCACTTTTTATGGCTGGGTTACTACGTTTTATTGCTGGGTCACCACGTTTATTGTTGGGTCAATAGGTTTTATTGTTGGGTCACCACTTTTTATGGCTGGGTCACTACGTTTTATTGTTGGGTCACCACTTTTACTGTTAGGTCACCACTTTTATTTTTGAGTCACAACGTTTTATTGCTGGGTCATTCGTTTTATTGTTGGGTGACCACTTTTATTTTTGGGTCACTACGTTCTATTGCTGGGTCACCACTTTTTATGGCTTAGTTACTACGTTTTATTGCTGGGTCACTACGTTTTATTGTTGGTCACCACGTTTTATTGTTGAGTAACAACTTTTTATTGCTGGATCACCACTTTTTATTGCTGGGTCACTACGTTTATTTGCTGGGTGACCACGTTTTATTGCTGCTCACTTCGTTTTATTGTTGGTTCACCACTTTTTATTGTTGGTAACTACATTTTATTGTTGGGTCACCACTTTTATTGTTGGGTCACTACGTTATATTGCTGGGTCTCTACGTTTTATTGCTGGGTCACCACTTTTTATTGCTGGGTCACTACGTTTTATTGTTTGGTCACTACTTTTCATGGCTTGGTCACTACGTTTGATTGTTGGGTCATCACTTTTATTGTAGGGTGACCACTTTTTATTGCTCGGTCACTACGTTTTATTGCTGGGTCACTTCGTTTAATTGTTGGGTCACCACTTTTTATTGCTGAGTAACCACTTTTTATGGTTGGGTCACGACATTTTATGGTTTGGTCACCACTTTTTATTGCTGGGGCACCTCGTTTTATTGTTGGGTCACCACATTTGATGGTTGGGTCACTACGTTTTATTGTTGGGTCATCACTTTTATTGTATGGTCACCACTTTTTATGGCTGGGTCACTACGTTTTATTGTTGGGTCACTACTTTTATTGTTGGGTCACCACTTTTTATGGGTGGGCCACTACGTTTTATTGTTGGGTCACCACTTATTTTTGTTGGGTCACTACGTTTTATTGCTGGGTCACCACATTTTATGGCTGGGTCACCACTTTTATTGCTGGGTCACTACTTTTATTGATGGGTCACTACTTTTATTGTTGGGTCACCACTTTTTATGGCTTGGTCACTACATTTTATTGTTGGGTGACTACGTTTTATTGCTAGGTCACCACTTTTTATGGCTGGGTCACTACGTTTTATTGTGTGGTGACCACTTTTTATTGCTGGGTCACCACGTTTTATTACTGGGTCACCACGTTCTATTGCTGGGTCACCACGTTTTATTGCTGGGTCACTTCGTTTTATTGTTGGTTCACTACGTTTTATTGCTGGGTCTATACGTTTTATTGTTGGGTCATCACTTTTATTGTTGGGTGACCACTTTTTATTGCTGAGTCAATACGTTTTAATGTTGGGTCACTACGTTTTATTGCTGTGTCACTTCGTTTTATTGTTGGGTCACTACTTTTTATTGTTGGGTCACCACTTTTTATGGGTGGGTCACTACGTTTTATTGTTGGGTCACCACTTTTACTGTTGGGTGACCACTTTTATTTTTGGGTAACTACGTTCTATTGCTGGGTCACCACTTTTTATGGCTTAGTTACTACGTTTTATTGCTGGGTCGCTACATTTTATTGTTGGGTCACCACGTTTTATTGTTGAGTAACAACTTTTTATTGCTGGATCACCACTTTTTATTGCTGGGTCACTACGTTTTATTGCTGGGTGACCACGTTTTATTGCTGCGTCACTACGTTTTATTGCTGCGTCACTTCGTTTTATTGTTGGTTCACCACTTTTTATTGTTGGGTAACTACGTTTTATTGTTGGGTCACCACTTTTATTGTTGGGTCACAACGTTTTATTGCTTGGTCACCACTTTTTATGGCTGGGTCACCACTTTTTATGGCTGGGTCACTACGTTTTATTGCTGGGTCACCACTTTTTATTGCTGGGTCACTACGTTTTATTGCTGAGTCACCACTTTTTATGGTTGGGTCACGACTTTTTATGTTGGGTCACCACTTTTTATAGTTGGGTCACCACTTTTTATTGCTGGGGCACCTCGTTTTATTGTTGGGTCACCACTTTTGATGGCTGGGTCACTACGTTTTATTGTTGGGTCATCACTTTTATTGTTGGGTCACCACTTTTTATGGCTTGGTCACTACGTTTTATTGTTGGGTCACCACTTTTATTGTTGGGTCACCACTTTTTATGGGTGGGTCACTACGTTTTATTGTTGGGTCACCACTTATTTTTGTTGGGTCACTACGTTTTATTGCTGGGTCACCACATTTTATGGCTGGGTCACCACTTTTATTGCTGGGTCACTACTTTTATTGATGGCTCACTACGTTTTATTGTTGGGTCACCACTTTTTATGGCTGGGTCACTTCGTTTAATTGTTGGGTGACCACTTTTTATGGCGAGGTCACTACATTTTATTGTTGGGTGACTACGTTTTATTGCTGGTCACCACTTTTATTGTTGGGTCACTACGTTTTATTGCTGGGTCACTACGTTTTATTGCTGGGTTACCACTTTTTATTGCAGGGTCACCTCGTTTTATTGTTGGGTCACCACTTTTTATGGCTGGGTCACTACGTTTTATTGTTGGGTCATCACTTTTATTGTTGGGTCACCACGTTTTATTGCTGGGTCACCACGTTCTATTGCTGGGTCACCACGTTCTATTGCTGGGTCACCACGTTCTATTGCTGGGTCACCACGTTTTATTGCTGGGTCACTTCGTTTTATTGCTGGTTCACTACGTTTTATTGTTGGTTCACTACGTTTTATTGCTGGGTCACTACGTTTTATTGTTGGGTCATCATTTTATTGTTGGGTGACCACTTTTTATTGCTGAGTCACTACGTTTTAATGTTGGGTCACTACGTTTTATTGCTGTGTCACTACGTTTTATTGTTGGGTCACCACTTTTTATTGTTGGGTCACCACTTTTTATGGGTGGGTCACTACGTTTTATTGTTGGGTCACCACTTTTACTGTTGGGTCACCACTTTTATTTTTGGGTCACTACGTTTTATTGCTGGGTCACTTCGTTTTATTGTTGGGTGACCACTTTTATTTTTGGGTCACTACGTTCTATTGCTGGGTCACCACTTTTTATGGCTTATTTACTACGTTTTATTGCTGGGTCACTACGTTTTATTGTTGGGTAACAACTTTTTATTGCTGGATCACCACTTTTTATTGCTGGGTCACTACGTTTTATTGCTGGGTCACTACATTTTATTGCTGCGTCACTTCGTTTTACTGTTGGTTCACCACTTTTTATTGTTGGGTAAGTACGTTTTATTGTTGGGTCACCACTTTTATTGTTGGGTCACTACGTTTTATTGCTGGGTCACCACTTTTTATGGCTGGGTCACCACTTTTTATTGCTGGGTCACTACTTTTTATTGCTGGGTCACCACGTTTTATTGCTGGGTCACTACGTTTTATTGTTTGGTCACTACTTTTTATGGCTTGGTCACTACGTTTGATTGTTGGGTCATCACTTTTATTGTAGGGTGACCACTTTTTATTGCTCGGTCACCACGTTTTATTGCTGGGTCACTTCGTTTAATTGTTGGGTCACCACTTTTTATTGCTGAGTCACGACTTTTTATGGTTGGGTCACGACTTTTTATGTTGGGTCACCACTTTTTATGGTTGGGTCACCACTTTTTATTGCTGGGGCACCTCGTTTTATTGTTGGGTCACCACTTTTATGGCTGGGTCACTACGTTTTATTGTTGGGTCATCACTTTTATTGTTGGGTAACTACTTTTTATGGCTGGGTTACCACTTTTTATTGCTGGGTCACCTCGTTTTATTGTTGGGTCACCACTTTTTATGGCTGGGTCACTACGTTTTACTGTTGGGTCATTACTTTTATTGTTGGGTGACCACTTTTTATTGCTGGGTCACCACGTTTTATTGCTGGGTCACCACGTTTCATTACTGGGTCACCACGTTCTATTGCTGGGTCACTTCGTTTTATTGTTGGTTCACTACGTTTTATTTTTGGTTCACTACGTTTTATTGCTGGGTCTATACGTTTTATTGTTCGGTCATCACTTTTATTGTTGGGTGACCACTTTTTATTGCTGAGTCACTACGTTTTAATGTTGGGTTACTACGTTTTATTGCTGTGTCACTTCGTTTTATTGTTGGGTCACCACTTTTTATGGGTGGGTCACTACGTTTTATTGTTGGGGCACCACTTTTACTGTTGGGTCACCACTTTTATTGTTTGGTCACTACGTTTTATTATTGGGCCACCACTTTTTATTGCTGGGTCACTCCGTTTTATTGTTTGGTCACTACGTTTTATTATTGGGCCACCACTTTTTATTGCTGGGTCACTCCGTTTTATTGTTTGGTCACTACGTTTTATTATTGGGCCACCACTTTTTATTGCTGGGTCACCACTTTCTATGGCTGGGTCACTACGTTTTATTGCTGGGTCACCACTTTTTATGGCTGGGTTACTACGTTTTATTGCTGGGTCACCACGTTTATTGTTGGGTCAATAGGTTTTATTGTTGGGTCACCACTTTTTATGGCTGGGTCACTACGTTTTATTGTTGGGTCACCACTTTTACTGTTAGGTCACCACTTTTATTTTTGAGTCACAACGTTTTATTGCTGGGTCATTCGTTTTATTGTTGGGTGACCACTTTTATTTTTGGGTCACTACGTTCTATTGCTGGGTCACCACTTTTTATGGCTTAGTTACTACGTTTTATTGCTGGGTCACTACGTTTTATTGTTGGTCACCACGTTTTATTGTTGAGTAACAACTTTTTATTGCTGGATCACCACTTTTTATTGCTGGGTCACTACGTTTATTTGCTGGGTGACCACGTTTTATTGCTGCTCACTTCGTTTTATTGTTGGTTCACCACTTTTTATTGTTGGTAACTACATTTTATTGTTGGGTCACCACTTTTATTGTTGGGTCACTACGTTATATTGCTGGGTCTCTACGTTTTATTGCTGGGTCACCACTTTTTATTGCTGGGTCACTACGTTTTATTGTTTGGTCACTACTTTTCATGGCTTGGTCACTACGTTTGATTGTTGGGTCATCACTTTTATTGTAGGGTGACCACTTTTTATTGCTCGGTCACTACGTTTTATTGCTGGGTCACTTCGTTTAATTGTTGGGTCACCACTTTTTATTGCTGAGTAACCACTTTTTATGGTTGGGTCACGACATTTTATGGTTTGGTCACCACTTTTTATTGCTGGGGCACCTCGTTTTATTGTTGGGTCACCACATTTGATGGTTGGGTCACTACGTTTTATTGTTGGGTCATCACTTTTATTGTATGGTCACCACTTTTTATGGCTGGGTCACTACGTTTTATTGTTGGGTCACTACTTTTATTGTTGGGTCACCACTTTTTATGGGTGGGCCACTACGTTTTATTGTTGGGTCACCACTTATTTTTGTTGGGTCACTACGTTTTATTGCTGGGTCACCACATTTTATGGCTGGGTCACCACTTTTATTGCTGGGTCACTACTTTTATTGATGGGTCACTACGTTTTATTGTTGGGTCACCACTTTTTATGGTAGGGTCACTTCGTTTTATTGTTGGGTCACCACTTTTTATGGCTTGGTCACTACATTTTATTGTTGGGTGACTACGTTTTATTGCTAGGTCACCACTTTTTATGGCTGGGTCACTACGTTTTATTGTGTGGTGACCACTTTTTATTGCTGGGTCACCACGTTTTATTACTGGGTCACCACGTTCTATTGCTGGGTCACCACGTTTTATTGCTGGGTCACTTCGTTTTATTGTTGGTTCACTACGTTTTATTGCTGGGTCTATACGTTTTATTGTTGGGTCATCACTTTTATTGTTGGGTGACCACTTTTTATTGCTGAGTCAATACGTTTTAATGTTGGGTCACTACGTTTTATTGCTGTGTCACTTCGTTTTATTGTTGTGTCACTACTTTTTATTGTTGGGTCACCACTTTTTATGGGTGGGTCACTACGTTTTATTGTTGGGTCATCACTTTTACTGTTGGGTGACCACTTTTATTTTTGGGTAACTACGTTCTATTGCTGGGTCACCACTTTTTATGGCTTAGTTACTACGTTTTATTGCTGGGTCGCTACATTTTATTGTTGGGTCACCACGTTTTATTGTTGAGTAACAACTTTTTATTGCTGGATCACCACTTTTTATTGCTGGGTCACTACGTTTTATTGCTGGGTGACCACGTTTTATTGCTGCGTCACTACGTTTTATTGCTGCGTCACTTCGTTTTATTGTTGGTTCACCACTTTTTATTGTTGGGTAACTACGTTTTATTGTTGGGTCACCACTTTTATTGTTGGGTCACAACGTTTTATTGCTTGGTCACCACTTTTTATGGCTGGGTCACCACTTTTTATGGCTGGGTCACTACGTTTTATTGCTGGGTCACCACTTTTTATTGCTGGGTCACTACGTTTTATTGCTGAGTCACCACTTTTTATGGTTGGGTCACGACTTTTTATGTTGGGTCACCACTTTTTATGGTTGGGTCACCACTTTTTATTGCTGGGGCACCTCGTTTTATTGTTGGGTCACCACTTTTGATGGCTGGGTCACTACGTTTTATTGTTGGGTCATCACTTTTATTGTTGGGTCACCACTTTTTATGGCTTGGTCACTACGTTTTATTGTTGGGTCACCACTTTTATTGTTGGGTCACCACTTTTTATGGGTGGGTCACTACGTTTTATTGTTGGGTCACCACTTATTTTTGTTGGGTCACTACGTTTTATTGCTGGGTCACCACATTTTATGGCTGGGTCACCACTTTTATTGCTGGGTCACTACATTTATTGATGGCTCACTACGTTTTATTGTTGGGTCACCACTTTTTATGGCTGGGTCACTTCGTTTAATTGTTGGGTGACCACTTTTTATGGCGAGGTCACTACATTTTATTGTTGGGTGACTACGTTTTATTGCTGGTCACCACTTTTATTGTTGGGTGACCACTTTTTATTGCTGGGTCACGACGTCTTATTGTTAGGGTCACCACTTTTTATTGCTGGGTCACTACGTTTTATTGCTGGGTCACTACGTTTTATTGCTGGGTTACCACTTTTTATTGCAGGGTCACCTCGTTTTATTGTTGGGTCACCACTTTTTATGGCTGGGTCACTACGTTTTATTGTTGGGTCATCACTTTTATTGTTGGGTCACCACGTTTTATTGCTGGGTCACCACGTTCTATTGCTGGGTCACCACGTTCTATTGCTGGGTCACCACGTTCTATTGCTGGGTCACCACGTTTTATTGCTGGGTCACTTCGTTTTATTGCTGGTTCACTACGTTTTATTGTTGGTTCACTACGTTTTATTGCTGGGTCACTACGTTTTATTGTTGGGTCATCATTTTATTGTTGGGTGACCACTTTTTATTGCTGAGTCACTACGTTTTAATGTTGGGTCACTACGTTTTATTGCTGTGTCACTACGTTTTATTGTTGGGTCACCACTTTTTATTGTTGGGTCACCACTTTTTATGGGTGGGTCACTACGTTTTATTGTTGGGTCACCACTTTTACTGTTGGGTCACCACTTTTATTTTTGGGTCACTACGTTTTATTGCTGGGTCACTTCGTTTTATTGTTGGGTGACCACTTTTATTTTTGGGTCACTACGTTCTATTGCTGGGTCACCACTTTTTATGGCTTATTTACTACGTTTTATTGCTGGGTCACTACGTTTTATTGTTGGGTAACAACTTTTTATTGCTGGATCACCACTTTTTATTGCTGGGTCACTACGTTTTATTGCTGGGTCACTACATTTTATTGCTGCGTCACTTCGTTTTATTGTTGGTTCACCACTTTTTATTGTTGGGTAAGTACGTTTTATTGTTGGGTCACCACTTTTATTGTTGGGTCACTACGTTTTATTGCTGGGTCACCACTTTTTATGGCTGGGTCACCACTTTTTATTGCTGGGTCACTACTTTTTATTGCTGGGTCACCACGTTTTATTGCTGGGTCACTACGTTTTATTGTTTGGTCACTACTTTTTATGGCTTGGTCACTACGTTTGATTGTTGGGTCATCACTTTTATTGTAGGGTGACCACTTTTTATTGCTCGGTCACCACGTTTTATTGCTGGGTCACTTCGTTTAATTGTTGGGTCACCACTTTTTATTGCTGAGTCACGATATTTTATGGTTGGGTCACGACTTTTTATGTTGGGTCACCACTTTTTATGGTTGGGTCACCACTTTTTATTGCTGGGGCACCTCGTTTTATTGTTGGGTCACCACTTTTATGGCTGGGTCACTACGTTTTATTGTTGGGTCATCACTTTTATTGTTGGGTAACTACTTTTTATGGCTGGGTTACCACTTTTTATTGCTGGGTCACCTCGTTTTATTGTTGGGTCACCACTTTTTATGGCTGGGTCACTACGTTTTACTGTTGGGTCATTACTTTTATTGTTGGGTGACCACTTTTTATTGCTGGGTCACCACGTTTTATTGCTGGGTCACCACGTTTCATTACTGGGTCACCACGTTCTATTGCTGGGTAACTTCGTTTTATTGTTGGTTCACTACGTTTTATTGTTGGTTCACTACGTTTTATTGCTGGGTCTATACGTTTTATTGTTCGGTCATCACTTTTATTGTTGGGTGACCACTTTTTATTGCTGAGTCACTACGTTTTAATGTTGGGTTACTACGTTTTATTGCTGTGTCACTTCGTTTTATTGTTGGGTCACCACTTTTTATGGGTGGGTCACTACGTTTTATTGTTGGGGCACCACTTTTACTGTTGGGTCACCACTTTTATTTTTGGGTCACTACGTTTTATTGCTGGGTCATTCGTTTTATTGTTGGGTGACCACTTTTATTTTTGGGTCACTACGTTCTATTGCTGGGTCACCACTTTTTATGACTTAGTTACTACGTTTTATTGCTGGGTCACTACGTTTTATTGTTGGTCACCACGTTTTATTGTTGAGTAACAACTTTTTATTGCTGGATCACCACTTTTTATTGCTGGGTCACTACGTTTTATTGCTGGGTGACCACGTTTTATTGCTGGGTCACTACGTTTTATTGCTGCGTCATTTCGTTTTATTGTTGGTTCACAACTTTTTATTGTTGGTAACTACATTTTATTGTTGGGTCACCACTTTTATTGTTGGGTCACTACGTTATATTGCTGGGTCACCACTTTTTATTGCTGTGTCACTACGTTTTATTGCTGGGTCACCACTTTTTATTGCTGGGTCACTACGTTTTATTGTTTGGTCACTACTTTTTATGGCTTGGTCACTACGTTTGATTGTTGGGTCATCCCTTTTATTGTAGGGTGACCACTTTTTATTGCTCGGTCACTACGTTTTATTGCTGGGTCACTTCGTTTAATTGTTGGGTCACCACTTTTTATTGCTGAGTAACCACTTTTTATGGTTGGGTCACGACTTTTTATGTTGGGTCACCACTTTTTATGGTTTGGTCACCACTTTTTATTGCTGGGGCACCTCGTTTTATTGTTGGGTCACCACTTTTGATGGTTGGGTCACTACGTTTTATTGTTGGGTCATCACTTTTATTGTTGGGTCACCACTTTTTATGGCTGGGTCACTACGTTTTATTGTTGGGTCACTACTTTTATTGTTGGGTCACCACTTTTTTATGGGTGGGCCACTACGTTTTATCGTTGGGTCACCACTTATTTTTGTTGGGTCACTACGTTTTATTGCTGGGTCACCACATTTTATGGCTGGGTCACCACTTTTATTGCTGGGTCACTACTTTTATTGATGGGTCACTACGTTTTATTGTTGGGTCACCACTTTTTATGGCTGGTCACTTCGTTTTATTGTTGGGTCACTTCGTTTTATTGTTGGGTCACCACTTTTTATGGCTTGGTCACTACATTTTATTGTTGGGTGACAACGTTTTATTGCTAGGTCACCACTTTTTATGGCTGGGTCACTACGTTTTATTGTTGGGTGACCACTTTTTATTGCTGGGTCACCACGTTTTATTACTGGGTCACCACGTTCTATTGCTGGGTCACCACGTTTTATTGCTGGGTCACTTCGTTTTATTGTTGGTTCACTACGTTTTATTGCTGGGTCTATACGTTTTATTGTTGGGTCATCACTTTTATTGTTGGGTGACCACTTTTTATTGCTGAGTCAATACGTTTTAATGTTGGGTCACCACTTTTTATGGCTGGGTCACTACGTTTTACTGTTGGGTCTTTACTTTTATTGTTGGGTGACCACTTTTTAGTGATGGGTCACCACGTTTTATTGCTGGGTTACCACGTTTTATTGCTGGGTCACCACGTTTTATTACTGGGTCACCACGTTCTATTGCTGGGTCACCACGTTCTATTTCTGGGTCACTTCGTTTTATTTTTGGGTCACCACTTTTTATTGTTAGGTCACCACTTTTTATGGGTGGGTCACTACGTTTTATTGTTGGGTCACCACTTTTACTGTTGGGTCACCACTTTTATTTTTGGGTCACTACGTTTTATTGCTGGGTCATTCGTTTTATTGTTGGGTGACCACTTTTATTTTTGGGTAACTACGTTCTATTGCTGGGTCATTCGTTTTATTGTTGGGTGACCACTTTTTATGGCTTAGTTACTACGTTCTATTGTTGGGTCACCACTTTTTATGGCTTGGTCACTACGTTTTATTGTTGGGTTCCTACTTTTATTGTTGGGTCAC
Organism: Sepiola atlantica; assembly: GCA_963556195.1. Taxonomy (NCBI): domain Eukaryota; kingdom Metazoa; phylum Mollusca; class Cephalopoda; order Sepiida; family Sepiolidae; genus Sepiola; species Sepiola atlantica. Next base: position 5,586,376 of record OY744523.1, read on the forward strand.
CACTTTTTATGGGTGGGTCACTACGTTTTATTGTTGGGTCACCACTTATTTTTGTTGGGTCACTACGTTTTATTGCTGGGTCACCACATTTTATGGCTGGGTCACCACTTTTATTGCTGAGTCACTACTTTTATTGATGGGTCACTACGTTTTATTGTTGGGTCACCACTTTTTATGGCTGGGTCACTTCGTTTAATTGTTGGGTGACCACTTTTTATGGCTAGGTCACTACATTTTATTGTTGGGTGACTACGTTTTATTGCTGGTCACCACTTTTATTGTTGGGTGACCACTTTTTATTGCTGGGTCACTACGTCTTATTCTTACGGTCACCACTTATTATTGCTGGGTCACTACGTTTTATTGCTGGGTTACCACTTTTTATTGCTGGGTCACCTCGTTTTATTGTTGGGTCACCACTTTTTATGGCTGGGTCACCTCGTTTTATTGTTGGGTCACCACTTTTTATGGCTGGGTCACTACGTTTTACTGTTGGGTCATTACTTTTATTGTTGGGTGACCACTTTTTAGTGCTGGGTCACCACGTTTTATTGCTGGGTCACCACGTTTTATTGCTGGGTCACCACGTTTTATTACTGGGTCACCACGTTCTATTGCTGGGTCACCACCTTCTATTGCTGGGTCACTTCGTTTTATTGTTGGTTCACTACGTTTTATTGTTGGGTCTATACGTTTTATTGTTCGGTCATCACTTTTATTGTTGGGTGACCACTTTTTATTGCTGAGTCACTACGTTTTAATGTTGGGTTACTACGTTTTATTGCTGTGTCACTTCGTTTTATTGTTGGGTCACCACTGTTTATTGTTGGGTCACCACTTTTTATGGGTGGGTCACTACGTTTTATTGTTGGGTCACCACTTTTACTGTTGGGTCACCACTTTTATTTTTGGGTCACTACGTTTTATTGCTGGGTCATTCGTTTTATTGTTGGGTGACCACTTTTATTTTTGGGTCACTACGTTCTATTGCTGGGTCACCACTTTTTATGGCTTAGTTACTACGTTTTATTGCTGGGTCACTACGTTTTATTGTTGGTCACCACGTTTTATTGTTGAGTAACAACTTTTTATTGCTGGATCACCACTTTTTATTGCTGGGTCACTACGTTTTATTGCTGGGTGACCACGTTTTATTGCTGGGTCACTACGTTTTATTGCTGCGTCATTTCGTTTTATTGTTGGTTCACAACTTTTTATTGTTGGTAACTACATTTTATTGTTGGGTCACCACTTTTATTGTTGGGTCACTACGTTATATTGCTGGGTCACCACTTTTTATTGCTGTGTCACTACGTTTTATTGCTGGGTCACCACTTTTTATTGCTGGGTCACTACGTTTTATTGTTGGGTCACTACTTTTATTGTTGGGTCACCACTTATTTTTGTTGGGTCACTACGTTTTATTGCTGGGTCACCACATTTTATGGCTGGGTCACCACTTTTATTGCTGGGTCACTACTTTTATTGATGGGTCACTACGTTTTATTGTTGGGTCACCACTTTTTATGGCTGGGTCACTTCGTTTTATTGTTGGGTCACTACTTTTTATGGCTTGGTCACTACATTTTATTGTTGGGTGACTACGTTTTATTGCTAGGTCACCACTTTTTATGGCTGGGTCACTACGTTTTATTGTTGGGTGACCACTTTTTATTGCTGGGTCACCACGTTTTATTACTGGGTCACCACGTTCTATTGCTGGGTCACCACGTTTTATTGTTGGGTCACTTCGTTTTATTGTTGGTTCACTACGTTTTATTGCTGGGTCTATACGTTTTATTGTTGGGTCACCACTTTTTATTGTTGGGTCACCACTTTTTATGGGTGGGTCACTACGTTTTATTGTTGGGTCACCACTTTTACTGTTGGGTCACCACTTTTATTTTTGGGTCACCACTTTTATTTTTGGGTCACTACGTTTTATTGCTGGGTCATTCGTTTTATTGTTGGGTGACCACTTTTATTTTTGGATAACTACGTTCTATTGCTGGGTCACCACTTTTTATGGCTTAGTTACTACGTTCTATTGTTGGGTCACCACTTTTTATGGCTTGGTCACTACGTTTTATTGTTGGGTTCCCACTTTTATTGTTGGGTCACCACTTTTTATGGGTGGGTCACTACGTTTTATTGTTGGGTCACCACTTATTTTTGTTGGGTCACTACGTTTTATTGCTGGGTCACCACATTTTATGGCTGGGTCACCACTTTTATTGCTGGGTCACTACTTTTATTGATGGGTCACTACGTTTTATTGTTGGGTCACCACTTTTTATGGCTGGGTCACCACTTTTTATGGCTGGGTCACTTCGTTTAATTGTTGGGTGACCACTTTTTATGGCTAGGTCACTACATTTTATTGTTGGGTGACTACGTTTTATTGCTGGTCACCACTTTTATTGTTGGGTGACCATATTTTATTGCTGGGTCACTACGTCTTATTGTTACGGTCACCACTTATTATTGCTGGGTCACTACGTTTTATTGCTGGGTTACCACTTTTTATTGCTGGGTCACCTCGTTTTATTGTTGGGTCACCACTTTTTATGGCTGGGTCACTACGTTTTATTGTTGGGTCATCACTTTTATTGTTGGGTGACCACTTTTTATTGCTGGGTCACCACGTTTTATTACTGGGTCACCACGTTCTATTGCTGGGTCACCACGTTTTATTGCTGGGTCACTCCGTTTTATTGTTGGTTCACTACGTTTTATTGCTGGGTCACTACGTTTTATTGTTGGGTCATCACTTTTATTGTTGGGTGACCACTTTTTATTGCTGAGTCACTACGTTTTAATGTTGGGTGACTACGTTTTATTGCTGGTCACCACTTTTATTGTTGGGTGACCACTTTTTATTGCTGGGTCACTACGTCTTATTCTTACGGTCACCACTTATTATTGCTGGGTCACTACGTTTTATTGCTGGGTTACCACTTTTTATTGCTGGGTCACCTCGTTTTATTGTTGGGTCACCACTTTTTATGGCTGGGTCACCTCGTTTTATTGTTGGGTCACCACTTTTTATGGCTGGGTCACTACGTTTTACTGTTGGGTCATTACTTTTATTGTTGGGTGACCACTTTTTAGTGCTGGGTCACCACGTTTTATTGCTGGGTCACCACGTTTTATTGCTGGGTCACCACGTTTTATTACTGGGTCACCACGTTCTATTGCTGGGTCACCACCTTCTATTGCTGGGTCACTTCGTTTTATTGTTGGTTCACTACGTTTTATTGTTGGGTCTATACGTTTTATTGTTCGGTCATCACTTTTATTGTTGGGTGACCACTTTTTATTGCTGAGTCACTACGTTTTAATGTTGGGTTACTACGTTTTATTGCTGTGTCACTTCGTTTTATTGTTGGGTCACCACTGTTTATTGTTGGGTCACCACTTTTTATGGGTGGGTCACTACGTTTTATTGTTGGGTCACCACTTTTACTGTTGGGTCACCACTTTTATTTTTGGGTCACTACGTTTTATTGCTGGGTCATTCGTTTTATTGTTGGGTGACCACTTTTATTTTTGGGTCACTACGTTCTATTGCTGGGTCACCACTTTTTATGGCTTAGTTACTACGTTTTATTGCTGGGTCACTACGTTTTATTGTTGGTCACCACGTTTTATTGTTGAGTAACAACTTTTTATTGCTGGATCACCACTTTTTATTGCTGGGTCACTACGTTTTATTGCTGGGTGACCACGTTTTATTGCTGGGTCACTACGTTTTATTGCTGCGTCATTTCGTTTTATTGTTGGTTCACAACTTTTTATTGTTGGTAACTACATTTTATTGTTGGGTCACCACTTTTATTGTTGGGTCACTACGTTATATTGCTGGGTCACCACTTTTTATTGCTGTGTCACTACGTTTTATTGCTGGGTCACCACTTTTTATTGCTGGGTCACTACGTTTTATTGTTGGGTCACTACTTTTATTGTTGGGTCACCACTTATTTTTGTTGGGTCACTACGTTTTATTGCTGGGTCACCACATTTTATGGCTGGGTCACCACTTTTATTGCTGGGTCACTACTTTTATTGATGGGTCACTACGTTTTATTGTTGGGTCACCACTTTTTATGGCTGGGTCACTTCGTTTTATTGTTGGGTCACTACTTTTTATGGCTTGGTCACTACATTTTATTGTTGGGTGACTACGTTTTATTGCTAGGTCACCACTTTTTATGGCTGGGTCACTACGTTTTATTGTTGGGTGACCACTTTTTATTGCTGGGTCACCACGTTTTATTACTGGGTCACCACGTTCTATTGCTGGGTCACCACGTTTTATTGTTGGGTCACTTCGTTTTATTGTTGGTTCACTACGTTTTATTGCTGGGTCTATACGTTTTATTGTTGGGTCACCACTTTTTATTGTTGGGTCACCACTTTTTATGGGTGGGTCACTACGTTTTATTGTTGGGTCACCACTTTTACTGTTGGGTCACCACTTTTATTTTTGGGTCACCACTTTTATTTTTGGGTCACTACGTTTTATTGCTGGGTCATTCGTTTTATTGTTGGGTGACCACTTTTATTTTTGGATAACTACGTTCTATTGCTGGGTCACCACTTTTTATGGCTTAGTTACTACGTTCTATTGTTGGGTCACCACTTTTTATGGCTTGGTCACTACGTTTTATTGTTGGGTTCCCACTTTTATTGTTGGGTCACCACTTTTTATGGGTGGGTCACTACGTTTTATTGTTGGGTCACCACTTATTTTTGTTGGGTCACTACGTTTTATTGCTGGGTCACCACATTTTATGGCTGGGTCACCACTTTTATTGCTGGGTCACTACTTTTATTGATGGGTCACTACGTTTTATTGTTGGGTCACCACTTTTTATGGCTGGGTCACCACTTTTTATGGCTGGGTCACTTCGTTTAATTGTTGGGTGACCACTTTTTATGGCTAGGTCACTACATTTTATTGTTGGGTGACTACGTTTTATTGCTGGTCACCACTTTTATTGTTGGGTGACCATATTTTATTGCTGGGTCACTACGTCTTATTGTTACGGTCACCACTTATTATTGCTGGGTCACTACGTTTTATTGCTGGGTTACCACTTTTTATTGCTGGGTCACCTCGTTTTATTGTTGGGTCACCACTTTTTATGGCTGGGTCACTACGTTTTATTGTTGGGTCATCACTTTTATTGTTGGGTGACCACTTTTTATTGCTGGGTCACCACGTTTTATTACTGGGTCACCACGTTCTATTGCTGGGTCACCACGTTTTATTGCTGGGTCACTCCGTTTTATTGTTGGTTCACTACGTTTTATTGCTGGGTCACTACGTTTTATTGTTGGGTCATCACTTTTATTGTTGGGTGACCACTTTTTATTGCTGAGTCACTACGTTTTAATGTTGGGTCACTACGTTTTATTGCTGTGTCACTACGTTTTATTGTTGGGTCACCACTTTTTATTGTTGGGTCACCACTTTTTATGGGTGGGTCACTACGTTTTATTGTTGGGTCACCACTTTTACTGTTGGGTCACTACGTTTTATTGCTGGGTCACTTCGTTTTATTGTTGGGTGACCACTTTTATTTTTGGGTCACTACGTTCTATTGCTGGGTCACCACTTTTTATGGCTTATTTACTACGTTTTATTGCTGGGTCACTACGTTTTATTGTTGGGTAACAACTTTTTATTGCTAGATCACCACTTTTTATTGCTGGGTCACTACGTTTTATTGCTGGGTGACCACGTTTTATTGCTGGGTCACTACATTTTATTGCTGGGTCACTACATTTTATTGCTGCGTCACTTCGTTTTATTGTTGGTTCATTACTTTTTATTGTTGGGTAAGTACGTTTTATTGTTGGGTCACCACTTTTATTGTTGGTCACTACGTTTTATTGCTGGGTCACCACTTTTTATGGCTGGGTCACCACTTTTTATGGCTGGGTCACTACGTTTTATTGCTGGGTCACCACTTTCTATTGCTGGGTCACTACGTTTTATTGTTTGGTCACTACTTTTTATGGCTTGGTCACTACGTTTGATTGTTGGGTCATCACTTTTATTGTAGGGTGACCACTTTTTATTGCTCGGTCACCACGTTTTATTGCTGGGTCACTTCGTTTAATTGTTGGGTCACCACTTTTTATTGCTGAGTCACCACTTTTTATGGTTGGGTCACGACTTTTTATGTTGGGTCACCACTTTTTATGGTTGGGTCACCACTTTTTATTGCTGGGGCACCTCGTTTTATTGTTGGGTCACCACTTTTGATGGCTGGGTCACTACGTTTTATTGTTGGGTCATCACTTTTATTGTTGGGTCACTACTTTTTATGGCTGGGTTACCACTTTTTATTGCTGGGTCACCTCGTTTTATTGTTGGGTCACCACTTTTTATGGCTGGGTCACTACGTTTTACTGTTGGGTCATTACTTTTATTGTTGGTGACCACTTTTTATTGCTGGGTCACCACGTTTTATTGCTGGGTCACCACGTTTTATTACTGGGTCACCACGTTCTATTGCTGGGTCACTTCGTTTTATTGTTGGTTCACTACGTTTTATTGTTGGTTCACTTTGTTTTATTGCTGGGTCTATACGTTTTATTGTTGGGTCATCACTTTTATTGTTGGGTGACCACTTTTTATTGCTGAGTCACTACGTTTTAATGTTGGGTCACTACGTTATATTGCTGTGTCACTTCGTTTTATTGTTGGGTCACCACTGTTTATTGTTGGGTCACCACTTTTTATGGGTGGGTCACTACGTTTTATTGTTGGGTCACCACTTTTACTGTTGGGTCACCACTTTTATTTTTGGGTCACTACGTATTCGTTTTATTGTTGGGTGACCACTTTTATTTTTGGGTCACTACGTTCTATTGCTGGGTCACCACTTTTTATGGCTTAGTTACTACGTTTTATTGCTGGGTCACTACGTTTTATTGTTGGGTCACCACGTTTTATTGTTGGGTAACAACTTTTTATTGCTGGATCACCACTTTTTATTGCTGGGTCACTACGTTTTATTGCTGGGTGACCACGTTTTATTGCTGGGTCACTACGTTTTATTGCTGCGTCACTTCGTTTTATTGTTGGTTCACCACTTTTTATTGTTGGGTTACTACGTTTTATTGTTGGGTCACCACTTTTATTGCTGGGTCACCACTTTTTATTGCTGGGTCACTACGTTTTATTGTTTGGTCACTACTTTTTATGGCTTGGTCACTACGTTTGATTGTTGGGTCATCACTTTATTGCTCGGTCACCACGTTTTATTGCTGGGTCACTTCGTTTAATTGTTGGGTCACCACTTTTTATTGCTGAGTCACCACTTTTTATAGTTGGGTCACCACTTTTTATGGTTGGGTCACCACTTTTTATTGCTGGGGCACCTCGTTTTATTGTTGGGTCACCACTTTTGATGGCTGGGTCACTACGTTTTATTGTTGGGTCATCACTTTTATTGTTGGGTCACCACTTTTTATGGCTGGGTAACTACGTTTTATTGTTGGGTCACCACTTTTATTGTTGGGTCACCACTTTTTATGGGTGGGTCACTACGTTTTATTGTTGGGTCACCACTTATTTTTGTTGGGTCACTACATTTTAATTGCTGGGTCACCACATTTTATGGCTGGGTCACCACTTTTATTGCTGGGTCACTACTTTTATTGATGGGTCACTACGTTTTATTGTTGGGTCACCACTTTTTATGGCTGGGTCACTTCGTTTTATTGTTGGGTGACCACTTTTTATGGCTGGGTCACTACATTTTATTGTTGTGTGACTACGTTTTATTGCTGGGTCACCACTTTTATTGTTGAGTCACCATTTTTTATGGCTGGTCACCACTTTTATTGTTGGGTGACCACTTTTTATTGCTGGGTCACTACGTCTTATTGTTAGGGTCACCACTTTTTATTGCTGGGTCACTACGTTTTATTGCTGGGTTACCACTTTTTATTGCTGGGTCACCTCGTTTTATTGTTGGGTCACCACTTTTTATGGCTGGGTCACTACGTTTTATTGTTGGGTCATCACTTTTATTGTTGGGTCACCACTTTTTATTGCTGGGTCACCACGTTCTATTGCTGGGTCACCACGTTCTATTGCTGGGTCACCACGTTTTATTGCTGGGTCACTTCGTTTTATTGTTGGTTCACTACGTTTTATTGCTGGGTCACCACTTTTTATGGCTGGTCACTACGTTTTATTGCAGGGTCACTAATTTTATTGATGGGTCACTCTGTTTTATTGCTGGGTCACCACGTTTTATGGCTGGGTCACTTCGTCTTATTGTTGGGTGACCACTTTTTATGGCTGGGTCACTACATTTTATTGTTGGGTCACTACGTTTTATTGCTGGGTCACCACTTTTTATGGCCGGGTCACCACTTTTTATGGCTGGGTCACCACTTTTTATGGCTGGGTCACCACGTTTTATTGCTGGGTCACTACATTTTATTGTTGGGTCACTATGTTTTATTGCTGGGTCACCACTTTTTATGGCTGGGTCACCACTTTTTATGGCTGGGTCACCACGTTTTATTGCTGGGTCACTACGTTTTATTGTTGGGTCACCATTTTTTATGGCTGGTCACCACTTTTATTGTTGAGTCACCACTTTTATTGTTGGGTCATTACTTTTTATGGCTGGGTCACTGTAGTGTAGAGGTATGTTAGTATCGGTTCCGTTGTCATGAAACACTCATCCCATGCATTACCTTCTCATTTTTTTAGAAGTGTAGGGACCAGGGGTGCTTCTACAGTATACGACCTACCACTGTGGGTGCTTCTACAATATAGGACCCGGAGGCTTCTGCAGAATAGGAACCATGAGCTTCTACAGTATAAGGACCAGGGGTGCTTATACAGTATAGGACCCAGCAACAGGGCTGCTTCTACAATATAGGAACCAAAGGCTTCTGCAGAATAGCGACTATGTGGTCTTCTGCAGTATAGGGACCAGGGGTGCTTCTACAGTATAGGACCCAGCACCGGGGGTGCTTCTACAATATAGGACCCGGAGGCTACTGCAGAATAGTAACCATGGGTGCTTCTGCAGTATAGGCACCAAGGGTGCTTCTACAGGATAGGACCCAGCACCGGGGGACTGCTACAATATAGGAACCATGGGTGCTTCTGCAGTATAGTGACCAGGGGTGCTTCTACAGTATAGAACCCAGCACCGAGGGTGCTTCTACAATATAGGACCCGGAGGCTTCTGCAGAATAGCGACCATGGGTGCTTCTGCAGTATAGGGACCAGGGGTTCTTCTACAGTATAGGACCCAGCACCGGGTTGCTTCTACAATATAGGACCCAGAGGCTTATGAAGAATAGGAACCATGGGTGCTTCTACAGTATAGGGGCCAAGGGTGCTTCTACAATATAGGACCCAGAGGCTTCTGCAGTATGGTTCTTTGATATGACCGAGGCACCTCGGAATTTTTTTGTTTTCTTCCTATAACTGAACATATTTCTATGTATGGGGTAAAAGAAAAATTTTTGGGGGGGGGAGGGGAATTTTCTTATTTTTCTTCTTCATCAAAAATATTTATATGTATAGGAGAGGGTAAAAAAAAAAATTTTTAGGGGGGGGTGTCAAAATTTCTATTTTTTTTTTTATCAAAAATATTTATATGTATCGGGGAGGTTGAAAAAAAATGGGGGGGGTTGGGGGATGGGGTAAAATAAAAAAAATTTTTTTTTTTTTTAAACTAAAAATATTTCTATATGGGGGAGGGTAAAAAAAAAATTGGGGGGGGGTTTAAAAATCTTTTTTTTCTTTTTCTTTTTCATTAAAAATATTTATATGTATGGGGGAGGATTAAAAAAAAAAATTTTCCTGGGGGGGGGCAAAAAAAATTTCTTTTGTCTCTGTTATGTGTGCTGTTACAGCAACGTCTTTGATGGTTTGGGCATGCAGCTCATCACCCAGAGGGAAAACTAATTCACAACGTAATCCTCCCTACCTCTCTATGTCAGTGAACAGCTGAGGACTCAGATGAAAACCATCAAGGAGGACAGCTGAACTCTCAGATGGAAAGGTGGTCAGCTTTCGACGGTGGAACCGTCATTAGCAAGCCAGTTCGGGCGACCTTGCTCAGGACCGCCGTGCATCGGCTGCCATGATTCGGATATGGTGCAGGGAAGAAGCTGGCTCAACCCGACGGGGGTAAATGCTGTTGACACAGTATACGGAGATGAAAACTTACAGAATTTATTACAAATTTATTAGTTAGTACCAGTTCACAGAATATTGATGATCATTATCATATTCAGTTTTAAATGATGGCATGTGTTGGACGACTTTAGGAACTGACTTCCAAACTAACCTATCTCTGGCCATGTATTTATTCATCCTTCTTTCTCTTAAAACCATCCTTATCACCACGTTCTCCCATATTTTCCTTGGTCTTCCTTTGCCAAGTGACCCTGCTACCTCAACTGCTCTAATCTACTAACACAAGCATTCTTTATTCTTTCAATGTGACCAAACCAACAAAGTCTCCTGCATGTAAGAATAAATGTACTGGATGTAAATTCAACTGTTTCTTAATTATTACCTTCATTTTATCTTTCTTCCAACAATCCTAACCCTAACCTTAACCGCCACGTGTTATAACATGACATATACAAAATGGCGACGACCAGTTTAAAAAGAAACGCAAACATGTGGTCGCTACAAAAACATAGAAATAGAATATTAAATATTCTAATTCTTAAATTGTATGAGAGATAAGTAAAAAGGGCAGAAGTCAATCAAGAGACGAGTTCAAGAAAGATCTCGTATCAAAAGAATTGATAAACTAAAAATCTAAAAGCGACACTTACTTTTGATCCTCAGGGAAATAAAGCAATTCAAGTAACGATTGATCAAAAAAGGCTTTTTCTGAAAAAGAGAAAAAAATCAAAGTTAAGAAATTTACAAAGAGAAAAATTTAAGGAATCAATGCAGATAAAAAAATACAATTTATTGGCATATTCACCAAAAAATAATGCTTCAAAATTAAGTTACTCTTTTTAAATAAAACCTCTTCAAATTCGAGCACTGCAAAATATATTGAACTAAACAATGTCCAAGTGACGAATAGGCGATTTATTAATTATTTATTGAATTATTAATCTTATAGTTTAATTTTTCACCGAATGGATCAGTGGAATATGGATCAGTGTAATTTATTATGTTATTTATTAATAAATGATATTATGCAAAAATTTTTTAAATATAATTATCCATGAACACGTGTTCTGTTCTCTTATGACTCATCATCGTAGCTAAACCTGGCAACATTTGAACCCAGGACCCCAGAGACTGAAGTTCAATGCTCTATCATGGAGTCAAACCCTGCTATTAAAAGTGGAAGGAATATATCGTTTTTTATAGATGTTGTTTTATTTGTTGATACTTTTTTTTGCGATACTTGAACGTACGGAAAATATAAACTAATAAAACGACATCTATACAAAGCAATACAATCTTTCCACTGCTACTAGCAAGGTTTGGCTCAATGGTAAAGCGTCGGACTTCAGTCTCTGGGGTCCTGGTTTCAAATCTCACTAAGTTCAGCCACGAAACACGTGTGTGTGGATAATTATATTTTTAGAAAAATGTTGCAGTTTATCCAAGTGGATGAAATAAAGGATTCAGTTTGAAATTCTCCAAAGGTTATTGGCCACGAGAAAAGACACCTGAAGAAGGCCAGAGTGTACCGAAACACTAAGAACAACTAAAATCTGAATCACACGAATATAGAAAAGATTTTCGGAAAGTTAAATCGTGATCTTGAGGTTTTTTAATTTTTATTTTATTTTTATTTTTTTTTAAATTGCATTTGTAAAGCATATTTTTAGAAAAGGAAGAGTTTTATACGTGAAAGAAATATGGGTTAGGGTTATAAGTTGATTTACCTGATGAAATGACGGCTTTTTTGGAAGCAAAAAATGCCTCTCTGTCTTTTCCTGCTGCCAACAACTTCAAGCTGTCTTTGATGCAGGAAACTGCTATCTGCACCTACCATAAGAAACACAGCAAAAGATTTACAAAATAAACTGAAGACACAAACACACACGTATATATTTATATATCAGTTTCAGTATTTACTTCAACAGTGCTCAACACATGAGTAGAGCTTAGTAGTAATATAAAACATACTTTTGGCAAGAAAACTATGCATAAACATTAACGTTCTGATCACAGAAAGAGGGGGTCAGGCTAAATGATGAGATTCACATTCTATCATCCCTTCGATAAGCAAAGAATTCCTCTCTACACTGACGAGTGCGATAAGGATGAAACGTATACGTATGTAGACAAAAAATACATATAATTATATATATATATATATATATATATATATATATGGGGTAAGGTACACGATAAGTCATGAAAATGAAATGCTGTGGTAGACAAAATGTGTGAAAAAGAGAAACGGAAAATAGGTTAAGACGCAGGAGAAAAACAAAAACAAGAGATTTGACCGGTTTCGTTCGTATTAACGAACGTCTTCAGAAAAAGTGAAGATTTGGAAACAATTTTATTTTGAAGGCACACACATGGGAGAAGGAAAAGACGATCCGATTGGACCATATGAGAAGACTTTTAGCGACATTGAAATATGATTTGACAAGTAGGTGACATATTCTTCTTCATTTCTTTATTTATTTTATTTTTCTTTTTCGCACCTACCGAGCTAGTATAGGGGAGGCGGTAGGTGGAGGGGGTAAAGGCGATAAGAGGGAAGAAGACAGAGAAACTAGCCAGGATAAACATACATAAAGTGGAAGATATATATATATATATATAAGCATGCATACAATTATGTATGTAAATATATATAAGTATAAATAAACACAACCTAAACTATCACACATAGGAGTGAGCAGTGTGCCTCTTTGTCAGGTGTTTGTGGATTAAACTAAGGCATTTGACACGGTTAACCGTGAGGCTCTCTGGAACGTGCTTGGAAAAATATGGCTGTACACCTGCTTGTACTGAGAAGTTGAAGCAACTTCATTGTTGTATGAAAGGTCAAGTCAATTTCAGTGGTTGACTTTCAGATAAGCATTCCATTGACCATGGGAAATTAATCCCGAACGATAATTTTCCTTAGTTTTAACAACTTCTTTATTTCTGTACTTTGATGAGTTATTTTACATCTCTCATCTTCCACACAAAAGTAATTTATTCAAATTTAATATTCGTTCCTATTCCTTACACGCGTTTTATGACAAAAATCAGATAAGTGTATTTTTTTTTTATTAGTATACAAGTTGTTAATCATCAGGGGGTTGCAGTATATACTGTTGAATAGTGAAATAGCATGTCATAATAAAAACACTGCAGAGAAAAAATAATACGGTGAAATTCCAGATTGAGTTCTGATAAAAAATTTATCAAGCCAAAGTATATAAAGGGCAAACACTCACTTGGGGAAAAAAGATAAAGAAAAAATTCCCACCCCCCAAAAGATAATCACACTCGAATCAGATTTCCCAATGACGGCCTCAAAGCGTGCTATTTCACTATTCAACAATATATGGTATCTGATTATTGACAAATATTAGACTAATAAAAAAATACATTTATCCGATTTTTGCTATGAAACGTGTGTAAAGGATAGGAATAAATATTAAATTTGAATAAATTACTTTTGTTTGTAAAATGAGAAATATAAAAAAAACTCATCAAAGTAGATAAATAAAGAAGTTGTTAAAACCAATGAAAATTATGGTTTTTGGATTAATTCCCATCGTCTATGGAATGCAAATATAAGATAGATATCTATATATATATTGAGCTGTATACTTTTCACAATAGGTTTTACCTTTCCTAAAAGTTTGCTTTTAGTTCTCCACTTCATATATATATGTGTGTGTGTGAAAATAAAATTGAAAAAATAATTTAAAATTATTTTTATTGAGAACTTGTTTTAGGATGAATACCTAATTTTTCACAATGATAAATTATATAAATTATGTAAATCAATATTAAGTTACTGAATAAATTAAACATGAATGTTTTTAAATCTATGAAGCACACAATCGAAAACTTACAGAGAAAACAAAACAAATGTACTTACTTCTTGTCCAATTGCATCTTTAATGACAATGTTGCTGATTTCTCCCAAGAGTTTAGCAAGAGATTGCAATGTTGATGTTGAAGTGACAATATTTTCAATGGCAGATGTTCTCAACCAGCCAGCCACTTCCTACAAGTGAAAAACGGAAACAAAAATCGAATAAAATAAGCAGAAATAAAATGGATCCATTCGTCAAATGTGGCCATTTAATCTGCGGGTGTGACAGACGGACAGAAAATCAGTTTTTAAGTAACTTCAAAATTCAAGTTAATCTAACTGATATTCAAGACTATTGTCACAATCTAACTGATATTCAAGACTATTGTCACAATCTAACTGATATTCAAGACTATTGTCACAATCTAACTGATATTCAAGACTATTGTCACAATCTAACTGATATTCAAGACTATTGTCACAATCTAACTGATATTCAAGACTATTGGCACAATCGACAGGCTAATCTAATATAAAGCTTGACCATGTATTTTTTAAATATTGATATTTACTAGACCATCCATGACCCATTGGGTCAGTGTTTATCATATATATTATTAAATATATGATTTCTTAACTTTGACATTGGTTTATAATTACGTTTTTACAAGGATTACAATGTCAAAAGATTTCACAAAGTTTTTACACATTTTTAAAGACTCCCCTCTCTATTAATTATTTACATCATTGCATTCCTCAGAATACATTGTGTTGTCATATTACACCCCTCTCACTCTTCCCTTTCTTTCTCTGAATTGTTTTTATTATTAAATTAGACTAGACGGACAGAGACCTGTTGGGTTAGTATTTGTTTATATATATTATGAAATATATAATTTTTCAACTTTGACATTGGATGAAAATCATGTTTTTTTCAACGATTAGAAAGTCAAAGGATTTCACGCTCTCTTCCCCCCTCTCTCATTGTGATGTCATCATAGACGCTCCCTCATTCCCCTCTTTCTCTTATCATTCTATTCCTCCCAACCTTTACTTACATCATTCGCCCTTCCTCCCACCATCAAAAACATTCTGATACAGATGAAGTGTGCACAGTGACAAGCAAGATAAAAACATCGGAGTTCTAGTCGCATATAGATAGATTGATTGATTGATTGATAGATTGAACAAAATTTCTAGTCGCATATAGATAGATTGAACAAAATTTCTAGTCGCATATAGATAGATTGAACAAAATTTCTAGTCGCATATAGATAGATTGAACAAAATTTCTAGTCGCATATAGATAGATTGAACAAAATTTCTAGTCGCATATAGATAGATTGAACAAAATTTGAGTGGCAAAAACTAAAAAAGAAACGTCTCATAGAGATGTGAAAACACTTCTAAAAACACAGGAAATTTTTTTTTAAATCTGTGAAATAGCAGCACCTCCTGTACATACCCATTCGGTGGCACCTCCCGTTCCAGCGGGTGTGAATATGGAATCTTGGTTTTGGACCTGGGTGCAAAAAAGAAAAAACGAATAAATGCCTAGTCACAAAACAATTGGGTTGTGCCTATTTACTTGCCTCCCCACAAGCGTAGAGTTTGGTTTTTAATCTGGGAAAAATCCACCTCCCCAAAAAAGGGCACTCTGGATTGGAACAAAGATTTGCAAAAAAAGTTTTGTAAATAAAAGAAAAAACGCAGCTACATTAAAAAAATAAATATTTAATACATTCCCCACCATCCCCCCAAAAAATAATATAAATATTGACATATTTTAAAAGAAAAACATGTATATATTTATTAGAATTATAATAATTTTAATATAAATCAAACAATCATAAAGTATGAAGTTATTTTAAAACGAGAATTTCGGACACTTCGATGTTTCATTTGTTCATTAAAAAGTTTGAAGCTAGCTGAAGAGTGAGGTTGCGAAAAAAATAAAAACTTCCTTCGCGACCCTCTCCTTAGGTCTAATAACTTCTGTAGTTTAGTGACAAAATTGACTAGTAACGCTCTTCAGTAGTGAGGAAGGTTTTTATAACAACTGAACTATAAATTCTCTGCGACAATCGTCCTTCTTCTTAGATGTTTGAAGACCCTCCTCAGTCGCCAGCAGCCACACTATGGTAAGTCTCCGCTCCTCCTATTTTCCACAAATAGAGAAAAATATGCACCGACATTAAAAAAATAAATATTTAATGTAAAAAATAAATATTTAATATAAACAATAAATATTTAATGTAAAAAATAAATATTTAATATAAAAAATAAATATTTAATATAAAAAATAAATATCTAATATAAAAAATAAATATTTAATGTAAAAAATAAATATTTAATATAAACAATAAATATTTAATATAAACAATAAATATTTAATATAAACAATAAATATTTAATATAAACAATAAATATTTAATGTAAAAATAAATATTTAATATAAAAAATAAATATTTAATATAAAAAATAAATATTTAATATAAAAAATAAATATTTAATATAAAAAATAAATATTTAATATATCCCCTCCCTTTCCTTAGAAAAACCAAACAAATCAGGAGTATTATAGGTTTGTTTACAGATGCCACGTGCGTGTGCGAAGATCACCGGAAGAAACCGGTGAAGACCCAAAATGTGTTCCTCTCATCTTGGTATTTTTCTGGGGTCCTTAAAACCTAACTGATCCAATGTTAAAATTCGATTCTCAGCTAGTTTGAACCTACATTCAAATATATACAGATGTATTGGCAAGTTGTGGCAGATATCTTAGTAAATATAAGGTTTGGATAATTAGAGGTGCCTAGAAGATTGTCCAATCAAAAGCAACATATCTATTAATTAAGTGAATAAAATATATTTTAAGTGAAAATTGTAGTCATCATTCTTAATGAATAGACAAGCCGCTTGAGAAAAGAATCACCCATGACAGACGGACAATATATCACAGGATGCATCGACAGCAACAGATGTTACCTCTAAATTGAGAAGCATACGGATTTGTGTGATGAAAACTTCCATGATTGTATGCAAATCGATGTTAACTTTTTTGGGCAGGGTATCGTTGGAACCAGGCGACTCTGTGTTGTAAATGTGAATCCCACCCCAACGAGGACTCAGAAACGAATTTGTTGGGTCACGTTCACCTGCAAACATAAAATTAGAAATATTTCAGAAATAAAAATCAAAAAATCGTTTGGAAAATCTGCTTTATTTAAAAGGTGATGCGTTAGATATTGAACAGGTAGATCCACTAGTAAATAATTTAGTTAGTTGAAAATAAGAGGAAATGGAACTGCCAGGGCGTTAACAGAGGTCAACTTGACGATCCCGAGTTAAAAATTGCATAAGCCGTGGGAAAGTATTAAAAACGGATATGATGTCACATGTCTCAAAGACAGAGGGTGATAGCAAGACAGTCCATTTCGAAGCATGCAAGGCGTAAGACATGTAATGACATTAGCAATGCTCACTTCTTATAAAACGTCACTAAAACAGCATTTTATGGAAGGGGATCCATCGGAAAGACACTCATAAACCCATAAAATTCTTTCAAACCATACATAAAACAAAATGAAAATTGATTTATGAGTTGGAACAAATACATAGAAGACATTGCCAAGGCTGCTGCAAAGAAAGTGGGCTCCCTCTACTGTGCTAGAAAACTTCTCACACTGATCAGCATCCGATATTTCTACAATGCCACCATCCGCCCATGCATGGAGTATTGTTGTCACATCTGAGCTGGTGCAGCATCCACCAGTCCCTCCCTCTTAGACAGGGTCCAAAAAAGAGTATCTAATCTAATAGGTCCCTCATTATCCAGCAAGCTCCAGCCCCTGTCCCATCGCCGTAATGTTGCATTTTTGTGCTTGTTTTACAAGTACTTCAATGGAATGTGCTCCGATGAACTTGCTGCTCTAGTCCCCCAACTCGACAATCAGTTAAATCCCATCCATTCACTGTGGAGGTCCCCGGATGCCGGAGAGCTTTTTAGTCTAATAGCTTCTTTCCTCGAGCTGCCAGCTTTTGGATCTCCCTCCCTGCTCCCTGTTTCCCCGACTGTACCGACATGCAGAAATTTACATGTAATGCGAACAGGTGTCTCGCCGCACAACTCCCCACTTAGGATGCCCCCCTTTAATTTCAGGCACCTCATCTACAGTAGCCCCTTACATTTCAGTGGCAGTAAACCTTGTCTGTGGTGAACTCAAGTTTAAAAAAAAAAAGAAATGTTTATCAATGTTATTTAGATGTGTATTTTGTTCTTATACTTTTTTTATCTGTGAGATAAAAAAAATGATGAAAATCATAAAATTATTTTTTTTATTTTGGTTCAACACATAAAAGGGGGTAGTTGCATGTTGAACTTGATTCCAAAGCACACATTGGTTGGAATTTAGTCAAATTTGGCTTTAAAAATCAAGGAAAAGTTTGAATTTAGTTGGTGAAATAGTTTAGCCATAATCGGTTATCAAAGTTCAACTACTGTGGCTCAGTAAGTTTTCATTAAAAAATTTTGAACATTTAAAATCGGTGAACACAGAGGTTTTGTAAAAAAAAAAAAAAGTTACTGATATCGATCCTGAACCAGCTTTCGTGATGTTCGACTCGGAATCGTTCGGCTGTCTTACGCAAACGCCCGAGTATTGGCGAGCCGAAGCAGCGAGCAGCCGATAACTTTGTTACAAAGTGAAAATAAGTGCTTTCGAAGACGGATTTTTTTGTCAGGAAGTTCTTTTGAAGAAAATAAACCCAAAATGAATTACGAACAGCTTTGCACTGCAGTATCATCACGAGCAAGTAAAAATAAATAATAAAATTTAAAAAATATGTTGTGATAAAAGTAATTTTGGTACGTTTTTTTTTTTAAATACAGTATTCATTTTATAACAGTAACCCCGCTATGTTTTTTTCCTGTTGTTTCTTTCAAAAAAATTCATGAAAATGTTTCATTTTCTTTGTTGTTTCTTTAAAAAATTCCTTACCCTAACCCCTAACCCTAAACCTAAACCTAACTTTAAACCCTAACCGTAACCCTAACCAAAAATAAACAAGCAAAACATTATTATCATAGGACGCAGCACCGTATCAAAAATGTCGTCTGGTACAAATCGGCTCGTCAACTCTCGGGCGTTTGCGTAGAACAGCCGAACGCTTCCGAATCGGACGTCACGAAAACTGGTTCAGGATCGATAAGAGCACCAAAAAAAAATTCATATAATTATCATAAATATCTGTCTAGAAAATTCTTTAAAAATTTATAACAAAAGCACACCATCAACAAAGTTTTACTGGGACTAGTAAGCTTGGAAAGTAATTTGTGAAGACTGCCAGAAAGCATCACATCCCTGACTAAGGGAAATAAAGACGATAAAGTGGATACGATGACTTACCATTTTCGTTTCGAATGAACAAAGGCGTTTGATCTCTTGTCGGCACATAAACAATAAAATTCAAGTTGGGATTGTTTGATGCTTGGAACCCTGGAAATTCAAGAAGAAAAAAAGTCAGAAAATTTAAAATTTACACTTTTGCAGATGGATTTTCTTCATTTTTAAAATATTTCTTTTTTTTTCCAGATAAAAGAACTGGAAAGTCCACAATCAACACCGCAATCGATATGTGTCTGGCCAAAGTTTTCTTAAAAAAAAGATTACGTTGCGAATACAAACATTTGAGATTAAAATATTCTGTGATTGAGTTTGAAGAAGAAATAAGTGCACGTCCGGATAAAGAACTGCTAACGTTTCCTCATACTAATGAGTCCTACTTATCAAGGCCAAAAGCCACTCGAGGATAAGGGTCAATGAGATACTCAATTGAATGATGAGAACATTGGAAACGATGAACTAAATGGCCCAAATTTGATTACTTAAGATGGGCGGTTCGACATATATTTGTTGAGTTTTGACTTGAAAATGACCATGTTGTAGTCAGTAGCGAAACAGTCCCATGATATTGTGTTCCACACTTATTGAAAAAAAAGTGATAGGTCAAAAAAAAAGTCAGAAAATTTAAAATTTACACTTTTGCCGATGGATTTTCTTCATTTTTAAAATATTTCTAATTTTGTCTTTTTTCAGATAGAAAGAACTGGAAAGTCCGCAATCAACACCAGTGCTTAGGGATGAGCTCTGTGCTGATATTTATTACGCTGGTCACACCACACTCTTGCTGCTGCGGATGAAGTTCACTACTTCTGAGGAATTGCGGCTGAAAGTGAGCGCAGGCAAATGCAAAATCTTTCCCGCTTCTAGAGATAATATCTCAATAGGCAATAAAAGAGTTAAGAAAAAATAACGATATTTTGTGTTTCTTGGCGCAGTGGTTCCACAATCCTCATCTGATATTAGCAGAAGAATTAACGCCCTTCCTTCGGTTCAATCGAAATCGGTGATGCAACAGTTTCTGGTAATGCCTGCGTAGACCTCTTTCTGAGGAGCGAATAGTAGGTCCTCACGGAGATCATAATGGTCATTGAGGAGATTGTAGGCCAAAATGAGATCACCGTGCAATCGTCAGCGCTCAAAAGGTTAAGCTTCTTAAATAATGTAATCGTGTCGAACACATTTCCAGCGTGAGTAGAAAAAATTTTGTGAGGACGCTTGCTCTTGATGCTGGTCGTAACCGGAAGCGGGTTTACGCTCACGTGCAAAGGAATAAATAATTGAACAACCAAATTGTAACTCTACGAAGGAGAAACAATTGAGTATTCAAACCAACAAGCATTTCTCTTTGCCGATATTTTTGCAAATATTTTCAAAGACATGATAGCACCACCAATGCAGCCGATCACCATCACTCAGGATAAGGTCTTGAATCTGCTTTTGTCTTTGGATGTATATAAGGGGCAAAGTTCAGGTGAACTACATCCATTTGTGTCACCACAAAAAAATAGCATTTATCAACATTGAGGTATAAGTCCCATTAAATAATTGATTTAAAAATGGTTGTTTACAATAAGTTGTTTATTAAGTATATAAAGGAGTCATAGAAGCCTATCACAATGGAAGAAATGAAAATACGTTGGTGTTGAGAAGGAAGACAAAAACGAAGTGTGTGTTTTTTTATAGTAAATCTTGTTTTAGTCACAACTTCTACACAGTGATCTAATGTGTGTAACCGTATATATATTTCACGGTAAAACCTCTTTATCAAATGGTGGGTGTTTCGAATCTCTTGAAATTTGTGTGGATTGGTAATGTTTTTTACAGCATTATTTCAGTAATATTTACTATTAAAAAAAATAAATAAATTTTTTAGAAGATCACTTTTCTACACCGACATATTTCCATTTCTTGCATTGTGATAGCCTTCTATGACTTTCTATATACATATTACACGCAATGTTTCAAGCAAATTACATCACCTTATTCTGTTTAAATAAGAGTTGTACTTATATAATTATAGCTGATTCATACGAAGTTGTATAATTTGGATTATTCGGACTACTCTTCTCATCTTGGGTGTTTTTATCACAACGTTTCGGCCGATGTAACCTCCGACCTTCTTCAGATGTACCTTATCGAAAATCTTACTGTCGAACTAAGGAATCTGGACGGAATTTCGAATGGAACCCTTTATTAAATCCACGGGGATAGCAAGCTCTCGTTTCATCTGCCATGACTGGGAAAAAGTCTTCAGTAATTCGCAATTCTTCGTATCACCGTTTAGTTTGGCTGTTTTGTAGAGGAAACTTGTTGTTTTTGTTTTTGTTTTTTTGGGGGCTTTGCAGAACATGATTGAGTTTTGCAAAGGGAAAGGAAAAAAACAATAACATCAATGTTTGGTGCACTTTAGATCAGGACGCCAGTATCTTCAGACAGCCTGATCTGGTAGCACTAGACCACTAAAAAGTGGAGAACTCACATTGCTGAAGAACACGGGGATAATGTTACAAAAATAAGTTGTTAACTACTTTTAAATCTTTAAAAATTTCTGGCCCTAATCACAGTAACCTCCCCCCCTTACGTCTCGGTGGCAATATGCCTTCTTTGGGATGAATAAAAGTTTTTTTTATAAATATTAAGTTTTCCCGAAAGTTTGTGAACACTTGCGAAAAATTGAATTTTATGCAATTTTTAATTGTTTGTTTGCGTTTAAATTGTTGAAGTTATCTTCATCTTTATATTCAAGATGCCCATGAATAAAATCGAGCTGCGAGTTTTGATTCGTTACAACCAAGTGTTTACAAACTTTTGGGACAACCTAGTAATACTTTACCAAGTTTAGTTTCAAGAGGGTTGATCATATGTGGCAGTTCTTGTAGATTCAGAAAGTTTTCTTTCGTCTCAGGATTTCTGTAGGGTCGGACATAAAAACTGGGATAAAACAAAATCTGTTAAAAAAAAAAAAATATATAAATCTTTTTATTCTTTCTTTTCTTTATTACATTTGAGTGTCGAGAGAGGGGAAGAAAGAAAGAGAGAGTCACAAAAGCGAGAGTGATATAAACTGTACAAAATAAAAGCAGACAATCACACAAATTACATTGAGAGTGGAAGAGGCTGATAGAAACTTAGTAGAGATGGTTCACTTGGTGAGTCGATTGTCAATTGAAGCTAATTAGAACAATTAAAATGGAATGTCTTTTTTCAAACATAGCTCATCCTCAAAACCAAGGAATATTTCAGCATAGAAGACATTGCCAAGGCTGCTGCAAAGAAGGTGAGCTCACTCAACCGTGCTAGAAAACTCCTCACACCTGACATTATCCTATATCTCTACAAAGCCACCATCCGCCCATGCATAGAGTATTGTTGCTACATCTGGGCTGGTGCATCATCCACTAGTCTCTCCCTCTTAGACAAGGTCCAAAAAAGAGTATCTAATCTAATAGGTCTCTCATTATCCACCAAGCTCCAGCCCCTGTCCCATCACCCTAATTTGTATCCTTGTGCTGGTTTTACAAGTACTGCAATGGAATGTGCTCCGATAAACTTGCTGCTCTAGTGGCCCCCTTACGTAAATGCACTCGACCAACCCGACAATCAGCTAAATCCCATCCATTCACTGTGGAGGTCCTCAGATGTCAGAGAGCCTTTTACTTCAATAGCTTCTTATCTCAAGCTGCCGGCCTTTGGAACTACCTCCCTGCTCCCTGTTTCCCAGACTGTACCAACATGCAGAAATTTACAACTAATGTGAACAAACATCTAGCTGCACAGCTCCCTTTTAAGGATGATCTCCTAAATTTTCACCCTAATTCTCAGTAGCCCCTTACGTCTACAGTGGCAACTTGCCTTGTGTGGGGTGGACTCAGTTTTTAAAAAAAAGTATATATTTTGTGTGATTAAAATATATATAAAAAAAGACTTAAGGAAACAAATGTTGATTAAGTCAAATTTAATTTTTTTTAATGGCAATCGCTCCAGACAAGGTGTGAAGCCACTTGATGTAAGGAGCTAACAAGAACAAAAGATGATTATCACAAAGACAACCTTAGTTAAATTTTTTTTTTTTTTCATAAAAATTTTTTTTTAAATTATTTTCATAAAAAAAAAGGTTTTTTTATTTTCATAAAAAAAAAGTTTTTTTATTTTCATAAAAAAAAAGTTTTTTTTTATTTTCATAAAAAAAAAGTTTTTTTTATTTCCCCTAAACAAAAGTGAATACCTGAAGCCATTTTGCTGGTCTCAATTTTTGTCCCAGTGCATATGAACCATGTAATATTACATAATAAAAAATGGATATTCCAAAGAAGAGAGAGAGTTGTTCAGGTGGAAATTCTGGATTTGGACATTACTTCAAAACCGATTTTGTAATGAAATCATGATTTATCTCATTTTCTTGGATAAATCATCATTATCATCATCGGTTTAACATCCGTTTTACATGCTGGCATGTGTTGGACGGTTTTTATAAATTTTTTGACTTCCAACAAAACTATCTCTGGCCAGGTTATTATTTAAACTACATAACCAGAAATGTGATATATTTTCTTTTGAAGTCATTCCTTAATTGAGGCAAGATTTTTACAAACTTGATACCCTTTCTGACGTCAACCCAGTGAGGTTATGGGGACCGGTGCTATTATCGAAACACCATTGCTTACCAAGGCTTAAAAGCGCTTCACCTGCCCTTAAAATAATGCTGAACACATCTTAGCTGATACTGATTATTACTGTAATAAAAACACTAAAATTCAACATGACGGTACATCTTAGGGGCGGATAACTCTAGTTACTTCCAGCTTGGAAATATTTTTTTTGTCGAACGACAATAATAAATACAGAATGAATTTGCACCATTAAACTAAGAAAATCTACCTCAAAAGATATATTTCCAAGCTAAAACTAGAATTATTTAGTACTTCAATCCTTTCATGATATTCTTCATCATTCAAATTGCAAGCCATCCATCTTATTAACCCTTATCCTTGAATTGCTTTTGGCCTTGATAAATGATGACTCATTAGAAAAAAAAAATATGTGGAGATCTTTTTAGAAATTTCAGTTGCTGTTTACTCAAAAATAAGCACTGAAAGTTAACTTGGAGCGACAGCTTTCAAAGAAAAAGAACAACAACCGTGTATATTAATTGAACAATTTTATTTAGGCAAGTAATAATGAATGTGAACAAGTGTACACGCTTTGGGCCTCATGCAATTTTTGGCTCTTCAGTCGCAGGAGGAAGACTTTGCTTGTAACAGTCATCTAAGGGCTTCTATCATAATACAGTCAACCGTAGTAGTGAAAATGGCAAAAGTGGCAGGAGTCCTAAACATTTCAGTTTGTGGTACCTTTTAGGAATAGGTATCCAAGAAAATGTCAACACTTACGTCATCAATTCAGAGTTTCACCAAATATTTCCGAGATTAGCAAATGTTAAAAAAATATCACCAAACAAACTAAACCTATTATTAGCATTTGGGGGGGAGGTTTTGCAAAGAAGTTATTACACTGAGATGTAATGGAGGATGTCTCTCCTTTTCCTGGATTACGCTACATTACCTTGATCCACAACTTATACTGGTGAGTGTTTAGCAAGGGGCATAAAGTGCCATTTGTTAAATCTTTGCTATGGCTCGACCGATGATTACACCCTTATCTTCCGGACTATTAGCGAACACTATTATTACCATTGTTATAATTAGAAGTAACGACAGTCATAAGTTTTTGTTATGCAGAAATAATTTCTGGAGAAATTTGTGTCGAGATATTGCACAATTCTTCTCGACGGGGGAAAGGGGGGTCCTAGTCAGGAAAACAGTCAGGTCGGGCTCCGGCATTTTTTTACGAACTTCACCGAACAAACTAAACATATTATTAGCATTTTGGGGTTTGTTTGTTTTTTTTGCAAAGAAGTTATTTAACGAAAGGAAACTGTTGATTTTATCTTATATTTAAGTGTATTCTGTAATATTGTTTTGGTACTTCTACACAATACAAACCAAACTGTTTTTTTTAATCCTGACACTAAACTAAGTTTTACGTTTAGTTCGGCAAAAGTTGGTTTAGTTCATTTTCGTAGTGTGTAGAAACATTGTTTCTTTTGGAATTGGTTTTTGGTTAATTTTGGATATAAAAAGAAATTCATTTTTTGTTTTTTTAGTAAAAGTAAATGAAAATGTATCCCAACAATTCTAAATGAAAAGGTGCAAAAATAATAAGGGTATCCAAAAAAATTACGTAAAAGTCGGAATTTGATCTTTCTAATTGATTGAAAAATAGTTGTCTCGCAAGAAAAGTAGAGCGCCTTTTTCATTTGTATATTTTGGTAAAAGTCAAAACTTTATTCGTCTTTCTCCGTTCATAAACGGAACTGCTTACATCATAACTGCAAATATATGGATACCTATTCCAAAAAAGCAGTGAGTTTGTATATACTGGCCCACGTGACTCCTGAAGGAACAGTGATTGAGTTTAATTTTTGATCAATCCACAAGACCCTTACAGGGACAAGGGAAGACAACCAATAACAAATCTGGAATTTCCTCCTTTTAACTAAGAGATTACCAAGGAAAGTACGAGATATGGTCAACCCCAAAGTTCAACCCTTTTTCCCCGTGATAGGGGGGAGTGGCAACGTGGTAATATCAGAGCTACCCGGCTAACAGGGCTCTGGTGAAAATCCAGAAGGAGTCGGTATTAGGATCGTTCGCCCTCCGGTTGTCTATGCAATCAATGGAGTGAAATTAGCAACATTTTTGCCCGCCATTGGATGGGGAAGTGTGAAAAAACAAACGAACAGACGGCAATTTTGGTTCAAGATAATTTGTCTGAGAATTTAATTCTATAAATTATATTTCACAATATATGTGAATTATAGTGAATAGCTGCACTTATTGTGTTCTTTCTTTTTTTTCTTTTATTTTCTCTTATTTTTTCTTTCCTTTTATTTTTTCTTGTGACCAACAAGGAGGACTTCATGCAGACCAGACAATCCTGAGGCACAATCTTCATGAGTTCTATGCAGAAGTTGAACTTGCTTAACAACAAGATGTGGTTAAAATGATTGAACACGAACCAACGGAAAGTCGTAATTGTGATGTAAATGAATGATGGGATGTAAACAAAGGAACAATATAAAAAGAAATAAAAAGTAACAAAAAAATGGAATCATACCTGAGATTTAACTGTAATATTTACAAAATCTCGCATTTGATCAAGCAAAGGTTTTAAATACACTGAAAAAAAAAGAAAGAAATCATTTTTAAGGGACTTTTTGTGAAGAAGACAATATTTTTTTCAAAGGAGACAAGTAAAACAAAATGCATTGAAAATTTACAAAATTAATTAGTTTTCAGGATCAACAGAATGCATCAACATAATGCATCAAAAGAATGCATAATGCATCAACATAATGCATAATGACCCTGCCATGGTTAGAAGGATGTGCAGCAGTTAGCTAGAGAAAAGAATTCTTTCAACCATACTTTATCAGAAGGTATTGATGAGATTTTGGATGCCTTACGCGCTCAGCATCTCAGGTTGTTTGACCATGTCCAGGAGGTGACCATGGTTAAGTGGATAACGACGTTGACTGACGATCTGGGTGTGTCAAGTTCGAATCCAGTCGGTTCGATAATATAACTTTCACTTTGGGATGTTGGCAACCATTACGTGGTTCCTCCTGCAAAAATGCCAACAACAGAATCAAGCCGGTCAACAAAGTTGGACCGTGTTGATTCATACGAATTTACTTTTACCATGTGCAGTGTGACACCTCCTGCATCAACTCCATAATACGGATGGATACCCCCCCCCCCAGGCACTTGGGTGCATGGTAAGCCAAGAAAAACCTGGCTCAAGTGTATAAGAAGTGATTTGACCACATGCAGAATGACTGATATCAACCCTTTGGATCAGACCGCATGGAAAGCAGGCCGATGAATCTGCCATAGTTTTGATTTGTGTCCCAAGTACTTTCAGATCTATCCGGGTCCATCTTCAGGGGAATGAGGATAATCAGGTAGAGACCATGTATTAGTATTATAGAATGTTTTGGTGGAAATTATGTAATAAGTACGAAACTATAGTTAGAATTATAGATATTTTAGTATATTATTACTGATATTAAAGTTAATTCTGTTAATTACGGGTTTTTTGGTTTTTATATATAGGGCTTTTAATATATGGAATTTTTGTTTGTTAGTACTATATTCTAAGATTTTCGTATTTTCTACTAAGAGTTTTCTGAATTCCGATCGGGGATAGAAGTGGTCGTTAGTTAAGTGTTTGGCTATGGCACTAGTACCAGACAAATGCAAGAGAAGATGCTGCCTAGATTATATATATATATATATATATATACATATATGCTCTGAAGCTTGTAATACAACTTCATTGAGCTTACAATTTGGAACATTTTCTGATATTATAGAGGGTATATATTTAAACATACATTTTTTGTAAGAGCTCCTAAATATGTATATATATATATATATATATATATATATATATATATATATATATACACAAGACCCCCAGGGGTTTAGGCAATTTGTCTAGTAGACGACCCTTGACCTAAAGTACAGCAGAAGAATTATCTAAAAACGATTCTTTTTTTTCAGAGAATAAAAAAGATAGAAAAGGGAAACTTACATCTGACCCCTTCTTTCATGTCCCACCTCGCATCGATGATATCGGGCTGAGGACTAAAAAGCGTGAATGTGATGTCATAATCTGTGTGGAAACGTAAGGAACGCATACTCGCTTTGTCTGGCTGGAAAGAGAAGACAAGCAATCGACGAAATAATAAACATCAAAAGCAATAATGTATTCAGCAACATGGTTTAGCGACTGAACGCTTTGTCAGCATCTGTACCACGGATTTTTAGCATAGAAGTAAGAATTAAAACAAAGACAAGGATAATACAGGTTGACCCTCCCCTCAGAAACGGTCACACATGGAATGAACGTCATTTGACTTATGATGACAGTTTATGACAAGTGTTTATTGATTTAAAGATAATTATGTTGTAGCCCTCAGGGAAGCAATCTGGTGGCAACATGTCTTTTGGCCTGTATAGGAAAATATCACAGGTCAGATCTGAAGTGAAGAAAAACATGTGGTGCTGACTAAATCACAACAGAGGTCTTTAAAGCAGGCGGTAAAAGAATGGTAGATATGCTCCATCAAATTTTTATGGAAATTTGGAGATTGGAAAAGACACCATCAGACTTGTCGAAAATTTGGAGATTGGAAAAGACACCATCAGACTTGTCGAAAATTTGGAGATTGGAAAAGACACCATCAGACTTGTTGAAAATTTGGTGATTGGAAAACACACCATCAGACTTGTCGAAAATTTGGTGATTGGAAAACACACCATCAGACTTGTCGAAAATTTGGAGATTGGAAAAGACACCATCAGACTTGTTGAAAATTTGGAGATTGGAAAAGACACCATCAGACTTGTCGAAAATTTGGAGATTGGAAAAGACACCATCAGACTTGTCGAAAATTTGGAGATTGGAAAAGACACCATCAGACTTGTTGAAAATTTGGAGATTGGAAAAGACACCATCAGACTTGTCGAAAATTTGGAGATTGGAAAAGACACCATCAGACTTGTCGAAAATTTGGAGATTGGAAAAGACACCATCAGACTTGTCGAAAATTTGGAGATTGGAAAAGACACCATCAGACTTGTCGAAAATGATTCCATCTCCAATCCACACGAAAAGTGAGAGATTACCAAGAGAAAACTATTGTGTTATCAATTTCTAGCTAGGTATTTTTGAAAATACTCATGGACGGTATGAAATCAGAAATCGAAAACAAGCTGAGTGAAAGTCAGTATGATTTCTGACCGAGACGAGGTATTGTGGACGCAATCTTCATTGTGAAACAGATAATAGGAAAGGCAGGAGAGAATACCTTTGAATTTTCATTTAATTACTTAAAATCTGCTGTCAACAAAGTGTGGAGACAAGCATTATGGAAGATGTTAAAAGCGATTGGTGTAAGCACAGAGGTTATCAACATCAGTAAACACATGTATGACAACACATAATGCACAGTTTTAATTGATAGCAACTCAACAGATTGGATAAAGTTGAAGTGCGTGTGAGACGGTTGCATCTCATCTCCAACAATCTTTAACATTTTTCTTGAATTTGCAATGGATGGGGTTGCAAGTTTGAGCCAGTTCCATCTGCACAAAGATATGTCAGCTGACACAAGACATGCGGATGATACTAGCCTATTGTTTAAAAAGCTACAATTATCGACTGAAGAACTGAAAAATGCTCCAAATGAGGACTAAAAATAAATACAGCAAAATGCAAAAATAATGACCACTCAATACTGACATCAAATCAACCAAAACAACGTTGCAACAGTTAAAAAATGCTCTACCACTGAGTTCAAACGGGACGCCGAATTAAGCTTTCTGGTCTTTTTACCAACAGCAGTCCAACATGCATGTGAACGACCAAATGTTTTGTCAAAAAAATCCAATTCCCTTTTCTTTTCATCTTTCTTTTCCCTTTTTCTCTCTCTCAGCGCTCAACATAGACACAACGTCAACCTTTCTCCACCAAGTCACCGAAGCAAAGTGTCTACGCTTTTTATCACAACGAGTATCCGCCCATGCAAACCAAGCCTCATTTGCATACGTGAACTCTCGTCGCGTGACAAAAGTTACATCTTTCCATTTTTTAACTGGAACACTCTGGGTTCAATCCCTGATGGACAATACACGGTACAACCCTAACCCATTTTCCCTGTGGACCTGCATGATGATTGCTTCACTCCCCCCTGATCTCTTGATCACACACAATGCCTGATACGTAACAATATCAAATAGTTTTCTTGTTATCTTATTTTAAACTGCTATATTTCACTTATGTATGACGGGAAACAAGCACCGACTTTCCTTTGCTAATAGTAGAAATATTAGTAAAGCAGCAAGCAATATGCAAGGTTGTATATCCAGAAATTGTGCAAAAATCCTTTGAGGATTATGCAATAAAATAAGTAAACTAATAGGAAACTATTCATCAAAGTTGTCCGTGACGAAACAACCATTTTCTATTTCCCTGGAGCGATCTTCCAGAATTTCCAGATTTCTATGCAATCCACACGTGAGGTCCAGATGAAACCAGTAGACGACATTCACAGCAAAATATCTAACATAATAGGATTTGAGCAATAGCAAAAGAAAAGAACTTAAATTCTTTATAACAAAAATAGAAAGAGCATTGAGAGAGAGAGAGGGAAAGAAAGAGAGGGTGAAAGAGAGAGAAAGAGAGGGTGAAAGAGGGAGAGGGTAAAAAAGAGAGAGAAAGAGAGGGTGAAAAAGAGAGAACGAGAGGGTGAAAAAGAGAGAGAGAGAGGGTGAAAAAGAGAGAGAGAGAGGGTGAAAAAGAGAGAGAGGGTGAGAGAGAGCGGGGGGGTGATAGAGAGAGAGAGAGAAGGGGTGAGAGAGAGAGAAGGGGTGAGAGAGGGTGAGAGGGGGGGTGAGAGAGAGGGTGAAAAAGAGAGAGAGGGTGAAAAAGAGAGAGAGGGTGAAAAAGAGAGAGAGAGAGGGTGAGAGGGAGAGGGTGAAAAAGAGAGGGAGAGAGAGGGAGAGGGTGAAAAAAAGAGAGAGGGAGAGGGTGAAAAAGAGAGAGAGAGGGAGAGGGTGAAAAAGAGAAAGAAAGAGAGAGACGGAAAATGATTGAGAGGAAATGACTTTCTTACCTTGAGTTGTTTTCGGCCAGCACTTGCCTCATAGAGTCGTTCAAGTGGACTGTGCCGAGTCAAAACATTCTGGAAAACCATTGTGAGACTTTCACTCAGCTGTTGAACTCCTTTAAGAAAGCAACAAGAAAGGAAATCTCAAAGAGAATTGCAGGAAATTCTTTGGAAGTAAATTCCATCAAAACGGTTTATCAAGTTTCAAGCTGTTTAAAATATTTTTATCAGTTGATTAGAAAAAGTGACAACTTTCCGTCTTGTTGTCAGTTGATTGGTCCCAAAAATCAAAGTCTCCCCATTCATCATGAGGGGGGGGGGGGGGTTATATCTTTTAATGTCAACACACTTTTGCAACTTTAATAGTTAAAGTTTTAAGGCCAATTACTCAATGTGATACTATAGACAAGTTGCCAGAACTTATTCCATCCATTCCTAATTCCTGCAACCACACAAGCACCTGCTAGCACCTTGATGCAATGGATCCAGTGGTTACTTGTATCAGGATGAACAGAGGAAATAATAGGTGGAAACTTAAACAAGTATTAAGGATAGCATTGCATCGCATCTATCCTTTCGTTATGCGTTGTCACTGCCATCTTTGTGTTCTCAACCAGCTTGGTCGCAAACACAAGACAAAAAGAATTATCAATTCATTAGTTTTATTAAAATCTTCGCCAGGATCTTCTTAGGCAAGAGCCAAAGTCTAAAACTGTTGCATTTTAATTTATCCCAACTTCTCTTCCTCCTTCAGGTTGAGGGAGACAGCGCGATCCGTACAAGCCCAAAATACACACCTGTACCAGATGCTCTTTGCTAGGAAAAGAACGAACCATTGTCTCGCAACTCCTGTCATGACATCATTAACGAGATCTCATCTCTTCCCTCTCTTTAATTATATAACAATAGAAAAGAAAATATACTAAACAAAAGATACAAGGTGAACAGAGTAGTTTAGCAATCGCTAGGTTATGCTAGCTTATTCTTGTTTTTGGTTTTTTATAGGAAAACAGATGATTCAATTCTCTTTATTTAGGTACTATATGATATTAATGCACCAAATTGTGGACAGCCTAGGATGTCTATAACTCAGCAAAATGAGATGAGAAAATTCATACACGCATTTCATTCCACTTTGTCAGATAATTTTAAATGGACAAGTTTGTTTTTTGTAATGTTAATTCCAGAATAGAATCCTTAGAAAATTAAAGCAAAAGACATAAAAGCTTATAAAAAAAATAACAGACTGTTAAACTTTTCCTGAGCACTTTTTTGCGAAAGGATCAAAAGGTTCAATTGTTGAAATGTTGAGGTGAAAGTTTGTAAAAAAGAAAACAATCAAGATTAAGATAGCAATCGAAATTGTATATTGTGTGGAACAACTCCCAATAGAAGAAAAGTTAATTACCTGTGTTGCAGACCAACGTTGCCTTGTATTGCCCCACATAAGGGACCTGGTCTTTAAAAACATGGGACTCCGGCAGGAGAAAAACTTGATGTTCGGAATTCGAAGAAAACAGTTTTTTCCCAAGAACAAAGTCCAAATCTGTGAAATGATAGAAAATAACAACAATAGTTTTGTGGATAAAACTTCCATTTTTTTTCTGTATTATCAGATTCTTTTTTAGACCACCATATTTTTTCTGTATTATCAGATTCTTTTTTAGACCACCATATTTTTTCTGTATTATCAGATTCTTTTTTAGACCACCATATTTTTGTCTGTATTAACTATCAGATTCTTTTTTTCAGTTTTCTGTGATTACTGAAAGTGATGCTATGTAACTGACAGGATTCGAACTTGGAACACCCAGGATGTCAGTATCCACTTTACCACAGCCACCTCCCCTTTATGTGTTGAAGTCATCTGATAATTACTACCATATATTCAAATATTATAAATATCAGTTTAAGGAAGTGAGTTTGGAGAAGAACTTTTAATTTTTATGTATTCATTTTATTTTAAACAAAATGTTTTTGTTTTTTAAATGGATTCATATTTTTGGGCCTGGGAAGAGTAATTTATTCATTTTTCTTTAAAATGGTTTCATATTTTTAGGCCTGGGAAGAGTAATTTATTCATTTTTCTTTAAAATGGATTCATATTTTTGGGCCTGGGAAGAGTAATTTATTCATTTTTCTTTAAAATGGTTTCATATTTTTGGGCCTGGGAAGAGTAATTTATTCATTTTTCTTTAAAATGGATTCATATTTTGGGGCCTGGGAAGAGTAATTTATTCATTTTTCTTTAAAATGGATTCATATTTTGGGGCCTGGGAAGAGTAATTTATTCATTTTTCTTTAAAATGGATTCATATTTTTGGGCCTGGGAAGAGTAATTTATTCATTTTTCTTTAAAATGGTTTCATATTTTTAGGCCTGGGAAGAGTAATTTATTCATTTTTCTTTAAAATGGATTCATATTTTTGGGCCTGGGAAGAGTAATTTATTCATTTTTCTTTAAAATGGTTTCATATTTTTGGGCCTGGGAAGAGTAATTTATTCATTTTTCTTTAAAATGGATTCATATTTTGGGGCCTGGGAAGAGTAATTTATTCATTTTTCTTTAAAATGGATTCATATTTTGGGGCCTGGGAAGAGTAATTTATTCATTTTTCTTTAAAATGGATTCATATTTTTGGGCCTGGGAAGAGTAATTTATTCATTTTTCTTTAAAATGGATTCATATTTTTAGGCCTGGGAAGAGTAATTTATTCATTTTTCTTTAAAATGGATTCATATTTTGGAGAGTGAGAAAGGTAATTTATTCATTTTTCTTTAAAATGAATTCATATTTTGGGGCCTGGGAAGAGTAATTTATTCATTTTTCTTTAAAATGGATTCATATTTTTGGGCCTGGGAAGAGTAATTTATTCATTTTTCTTTAAAATGGATTCATATTTTTGGGCCTGGGAAGAGTAATTTATTCATTTTTCTTTAAAATGGATTCATATTTTTGGGCCTGGGAAGAGTAATTTATTCATTTTTCTTTAAAATGGTTTCATATTTTTGGGCCTGGGAAGAGTAATTTATTCATTTTTCTTTAAAATGGATTCATATTTTGGAGAGTGGGAAGAGTAATTTATTCATTTTTCTTTAAAATGAATTCATATTTTGGGGCCTGGGAAGAGTAATTTATTCATTTTTCTTTAAAATGGATTCATATTTTTGGGCCTGGGAAGAGTAATTTATTCATTTTTCTTTAAAATGGATTCATATTTTTGGGCCTGGGAAGAGTAATTTATTCATTTTTCTTTAAAATGGATTCATATTTTTGGGCCTGGGAAGAGTAATTTATTCATTTTTCTTTAAAATGGATTCATATTTTTGGGCCTGGGAAGAGTAATTTATTCATTTTTCTTTAAAATGGATTCATATTTTTGGGCCTGGGAAGAGTAATTTATTCATTTTTCTTTAAAATGGTTTCATATTTTTGGGCCTGGGAAGAGTAATTTATTCATTTTTCTTTAAAATGGTTTCATATTTTTGGGCCTGGGAAGAGTAATTTATTCATTTTTCTTTAAAATGGATTCATATTTTTAGGCCTGGGAAGAGTAATTTATTCATTTTTCTTTAAAATGGTTTCATATTTTTGGGCCTGGGAAGAGTAATTTATTCATTTTTCTTTAAAATGGATTCATATTTTTGGGCCTGGGAAGAGTAATTTATTCATTTTTCTTTAAAATGGATTCATATTTTTGGGCCTGGGAAGAGTAATTTATTCATTTTTCTTTAAAATGGATTCATATTTTTGGGCCTGGGAAGAGTAATTTATTCATTTTTCTTTAAAATGGATTCATATTTTTGGGCCTGGGAAGAGTAATTTATTCATTTTTCTTTAAAATGGATTCATATTTTTGGGCCTGGGAAGAGTAATTTATTCATTTTTCTTTAAAATGGATTCATATTTTTGGGCCTGGGCAGAGTAATTTATTCATTTTTCTTTAAAATGGATTCATATTTTTGGGCCTGGGAAGAGTAATTAATTCATTTTTCTTTAAAATGGATTCATATTTTGGAGAGTGAGAAGAGTAATTTATTCATTTTTCTTTAAAATGAATTCATATTTTGGGGCCTGGGAAGAGTAATTTATTCATTTTTCTTTAAAATGGATTCATATTTTTGGGCCTGGGAAGAGTAATTTATTCATTTTTCTTTAAAATGGATTCATATTTTTGGGCCTGGGAAGAGTAATTTATTCATTTTTCTTTAAAATGGATTCATATTTTTGGGCCTGGGAAGAGTAATTTATTCATTTTTCTTTAAAATGGATTCATATTTTTGGGCCTGGGAAGAGTAATTTATTCATTTTTCTTTAAAATGGATTCATATTTTGGAGAGTGGGAAGAGTAATTTATTCATTTTTCTTTAAAATGAATTCATATTTTGGGGCCTGGGAAGAGTAATTTATTCATTTTTCTTTAAAATGGATTCATATTTTTGGGCCTGGGAAGAGTAATTTATTCATTTTTCTTTAAAATGGATTCATATTTTTGGGCCTGGGAAGAGTAATTTATTCATTTTTCTTTAAAATGGATTCATATTTTGGAGAGTGGGAAGAGTAATTTATTCATTTTTCTTTAAAATGGATTCATATTTTGGAGAGTGGGAAGAGTAATTTATTCATTTTTCTTTAAAATGAATTCATATTTTGGGGCCTGGGAAGAGTAATTTATTCATTTTTCTTTAAAATGAATTCATATTTTGGGGCCTGGGAAGAGTAATTTATTCATTTTTCTTTAAAATGGATTCATATTTTAGAGAGTGGGAAGAGTAATTTATTCATTTTTCTTTAAAATGAATTCATATTTTGGGGCCTGGGAAGAGTAATTTATTCATTTTTCTTTAAAATGGATTCATATTTTTGGGCCTGGGAAGAGTAATTTATTCATTTTTCTTTAAAATGGATTCATATTTTTGGGCCTGGGAAGAGTAATTTATTCATTTTTCTTTAAAATGGATTCATATTTTTGGGCCTGGGAAGAGTAATTTATTCATTTTTCTTTAAAATGGATTCATATTTTGGGGCCTGGGAAGAGTAATTTATTCATTTTTCTTTAAAATGGTTTCATATTTTTGGGCCTGGGAAGAGTAATTTATTCATTTTTCTTTAAAATGGATTCATATTTTTGGGCCTGGGAAGAGTAATTTATTCATTTTTTTTTAAAATGGTTTCATATTTTTGGGCCTGGGAAGAGTAATTTATTCATTTTTCTTTAAAATGGATTCATATTTTTAAGCCTGGGAAGAGTAATTTATTCATTTTTCTTTAAAATGGATTCATATTTTTGGGCCTGGGAAGAGTAATTTATTCATTTTTCTTTAAAATGGATTCATATTTTTGGGCCTGGGAAGAGTAATTTATTCATTTTTCTTTAAAATGGATTCATATTTTTGGGCCTGGGCAGAGTAATTTATTCATTTTTCTTTAAAATGGATTCATATTTTGGAGAGTGGGAAGAGTAATTTATTCATTTTTCTTTAAAATGAATTCATATTTTGGGGAGTGGGAAGAGTAATTTATTCATTTTTCTTTAAAATGGATTCATATTTTTCGGCCTGGGAAGAGTAATTTATTCATTTTTCTTTAAAATGGATTCATATTTTTGGGCCTGGGAAGAGTAATTTATTCATTTTTCTTTAAAATGGATTCATATTTTTGGGCCTGGGAAGAGTAATTTATTCATTTTTCTTTAAAATGGATTCATATTTTTGGGCCTGGGAAGAGTAATTTATTCATTTTTCTTTAAAATGGATTCATATTTTGGAGAGTGGGAAGAGTAATTTATTCATTTTTCTTTAAAATGAATTCATATTTTGGGGCCTGGGAAGAGTAATTTATTCATTTTTCTTTAAAATGGATTCATATTTTTGGGCCTGGGAAGAGTAATTTATTCATTTTTCTTTAAAATGGATTCATATTTTTAGGCCTGGGAAGAGTAATTTATTCATTTTTCTTTAAAATGGATTCATATTTTTGGGCCTGGGAAGAGTAATTTATTCATTTTTCTTTAAAATGGATTCATATTTTGGGGCCTGGGAAGAGTAATTTATTCATTTTTCTTTAAAATGGATTCATATTTTTGGGCCTGGGAAGAGTAATTTATTCATTTTTCTTTAAAATGGTTTCATATTTTTGGGCCTGGGAAGAGTAATTTATTCATTTTTCTTTAAAATGAATTCATATTTTGGGGCCTGGGAAGAGTAATTTATTCATTTTTCTTTAAAATGGATTCATATTTTTGTGCCTGGGAAGAGTAATTTATTCATTTTTCTTTAAAATGGTTTCATATTTTTGGGCCTGGGAAGAGTAATTTATTCATTTTTCTTTAAAATGGATTCATATTTTTGGGCCTGGGAAGAGTAATTTATTCATTTTTCTTTAAAATGGATTCATATTTTTGGGCCTGGGAAGAGTAATTTATTCATTTTTCTTTAAAATGGATTCATATTTTTGGGCCTGGGAAGAGTAATTTATTCATTTTTCTTTAAAATGGATTCATATTTTTGGGCCTGGGAAGAGTAATTTATTCATTTTTCTTTAAAATGGATTCATATTTTGAGGAGTGGGAAGAGTAATTTATTCATTTTTCTTTAAAATGAATTCATATTTTGGGGCCTGGGAAGAGTAATTTATTCATTTTTCTTTAAAATGGATTCATATTTTTGGGCCTGGGAAGAGTAATTTATTCATTTTTCTTTAAAATGGATTCATATTTTTGGGCCTGGGAAGAGTAATTTATTCATTTTTCTTTAAAATGGATTCATATTTTTGGGCCTGGGAAGAGTAATTTATTCATTTTTCTTTAAAATAGATTCATATTTTGGAGAGTGGGAAGAGTAATTTATTCATTTTTCTTTAAAATGAATTCATATTTTTGGGCCTGGGAAGAGTAATTTATTCATTTTTCTTTAAAATGGATTCATATTTTTGGGCCTGGGAAGAGTAATTTATTCATTTTTCTTTAAAATGGATTCATATTTTTGGGCCTGGGAAGAGTAATTTATTCATTTTTCTTTAAAATGGATTCATATTTTGGGGCCTGGGAAGAGTAATTTATTCATTTTTCTTTAAAATGGATTCATATTTTTGGGCCTGGGAAGAGTAATTTATTCATTTTTCTTTAAAATGGTTTCATATTTTTGGGCCTGGGAAGAGTAATTTATTCATTTTTCTTTAAAATGGTTTCATATTTTTGGGCCTGGGAAGAGTAATTTATTCATTTTTCTTTAAAATGGATTCATATTTTTGGGCCTGGGAAGAGTAATTTATTCATTTTTCTTTAAAATGGTTTCATATTTTTGGGCCTGGGAAGAGTAATTTATTCATTTTTCTTTAAAATGGATTCATATTTTTGGGCCTGGGAAGAGTAATTTATTCATTTTTCTTTAAAATGGATTCATATTTTTGGGCCTGGGAAGAGTAATTTATTCATTTTTCTTTAAAATGGATTCATATTTTTGGGCCTGGGAAGAGTAATTTATTCATTTTTCTTTAAAATGGATTCATATTTTTGGGCCTGGGAAGAGTAATTTATTCATTTTTCTTTAAAATGGATTCATATTTTGGAGAGTGGGAAGAGTAATTTATTCATTTTTCTTTAAAATGAATTCATATTTTGGGGCCTGGGAAGAGTAATTTATTCATTTTTCTTTAAAATGGATTCATATTTTTGGGCCTGGGAAGAGTAATTTATTCATTTTTCTTTAAAATGGATTCATATTTTTGGGCCTGGGAAGAGTAATTTATTCATTTTTCTTTAAAATAGATTCATATTTTGGAGAGTGGGAAGAGTAATTTATTCATTTTTCTTTAAAATGAATTCATATTTTGGGGCCTGGGAAGAGTAATTTATTCATTTTTCTTTAAAATGGATTCATATTTTTGGGCCTGGGAAGAGTAATTTATTCATTTTTCTTTAAAATGGATTCATATTTTTGGGCCTGGGAAGAGTAATTTATTCATTTTTCTTTAAAATGGATTCATATTTTTGGGCCTGGGAAGAGTAATTTATTCATTTTTCTTTAAAATGGATTCATATTTTTGGGCCTGGGAAGAGTAATTTATTCATTTTTCTTTAAAATGGATTCATATTTTGGAGAGTGGGAAGAGTAATTTATTCATTTTTCTTTAAAATGGATTCATATTTTGGGGAGTGGGAAGAGTAATTTATTCATTTTTCTTTAAAATGGATTCATATTTTAGAGAGTGGGAAGAGTAATTTATTCATTTTTCTTTAAAATGGATTCATATTTTGGGGAGTGGGAAGAGTAATTTATTCATTTTTCTTTAAAATGGATTCATATTTTCGGGAGTGGGAAGAGTAATTTATTCATTTTTCTTTAAAATGGATTCATATTTTGGGGAGTGGGAAGAGTAATTTATTCATTTTTCTTTAAAATGGATTCATATTTTGGGGAGTGGGAAGAGTAATTTATTCATTTTTCTTTAAAATGGATTCATATTTTGGGGAGTGGGAAGAGTAATTTATTCATTTTTCTTTAAAATGGATTCATATTTTGGGGAGTGGGAAGAGTAATTTATTCATTTTACTTTAAAATGGATTCATATTTTGGGGAGTGGGAAGAGTAATTTATTCATTTTTCTTTAAAATGGATTCATATTTTGGGGAGTGGGAAGAGTAATTTATTCATTTTTCTTTAAAATGGATTCATATTTTTGGGCCTGGGAAGAGTAATTTATTCATTTTTCTTTAAAATGGATTCATATTTTGGAGAGTGGGAAGAGTAATTTATTCATTTTTCTTTAAAATGGATTCATATTTTGGGGAGTGGGAAGAGTAATTTATTCATTTTTCTTTAAAATGGATTCATATTTTAGAGAGTGGGAAGAGTAATTTATTCATTTTTCTTTAAAATGGATTCATATTTTGGGGAGTGGGAAGAGTAATTTATTCATTTTTCTTTAAAATGGATTCATATTTTGGGGAGTGGGAAGAGTAATTTATTCATTTTTCTTTAAAATGGATTCATATTTTGGGGAGTGGGAAGAGTAATTTATTCATTTTTCTTTAAAATGGTTTCATATTTTTAGGCCTGGGAAGAGTAATTTATTCATTTTTCTTTAAAATGGATTCATATTTTTGGGCCTGGGAAGAGTAATTTATTCATTTTTCTTTAAAATGGTTTCATATTTTTGGGCCTGGGAAGAGTAATTTATTCATTTTTCTTTAAAATGGATTCATATTTTTGGGCCTGGGAAGAGTAATTTATTCATTTTTCTTTAAAATGGATTCATATTTTTGGGCCTGGGAAGAGTAATTTATTCATTTTTCTTTAAAATGGATTCATATTTTTGGGCCTGGGAAGAGTAATTTATTCATTTTTCTTTAAAATGGATTCATATTTTGGGGAGTGGGAAGAGTAATTTATTCATTTTTCTTTAAAATGGATTCATATTTTAGAGAGTGGGAAGAGTAATTTATTCATTTTTCTTTAAAATGGATTCATATTTTGGGGAGTGGGAAGAGTAATTTATTCATTTTTTTTAAAATGGATTCATATTTTGGGGAGTGGGAAGAGTAATTTATTCATTTTTCTTTAAAATGGATTCATATTTTGGGGAGTCGGAAGAGTAATTTATTCATTTTTCTTTAAAATGGATTCATATTTTGGGGAGTGGGAAGAGTAATTTATTCATTTTTCTTTAAAATGAATTCATATTTTGGGGCCTGGGAAGAGTAATTTATTCATTTTTCTTTAAAATGGATTCATATTTTTGGGCCTGGGAAGAGTAATTTATTCATTTTTCTTTAAAATGGATTCATATTTTTGGGCCTGGGAAGAGTAATTTATTCATTTTTCTTTAAAATGGATTCATATTTTTGGGCCTGGGAAGAGTAATTTATTCATTTTTCTTTAAAATGGATTCATATTTTTGGGCCTGGGAAGAGTAATTTATTCATTTTTCTTTAAAATGGATTCATATTTTGGAGAGTGGGAAGAGTAATTTATTCATTTTTCTTTAAAATGGATTCATATTTTGGGGAGTGGGAAGAGTAATTTATTCATTTTTCTTTAAAATGGATTCATATTTTAGAGAGTGGGAAGAGTAATTTATTCATTTTTCTTTAAAATGGATTCATATTTTGGGGAGTGGGAAGAGTAATTTATTCATTTTTCTTTAAAATGGATTCATATTTTCGGGAGTGGGAAGAGTAATTTATTCATTTTTCTTTAAAATGGATTCATATTTTGGGGAGTGGGAAGAGTAATTTATTCATTTTTCTTTAAAATGGTTCATATTTTGGGGAGTGGGAAGAGTAATTTATTCATTTTTCTTTAAAATGGATTCATATTTTGGGGAGTGGGAAGAGTAATTTATTCATTTTACTTTAAAATGGATTCATATTTTGGGGAGTGGGAAGAGTAATTTATTCATTTTTCTTTAAAATGGATTCATATTTTGGGGAGTGGGAAGAGTAATTTATTCATTTTTCTTTAAAATGGATTCATATTTTGGGGAGTGGGAAGAGTAATTTATTCATTTTTCTTTAAAATGGATTCATATTTTAGAGAGTGGGAAGAGTAATTTATTCATTTTTCTTTAAAATGGATTCATATTTTGGGGAGTGGGAAGAGTAATTTATTCATTTTTTTTAAAATGGATTCATATTTTGGGGAGTGGGAAGAGTAATTTATTCATTTTTCTTTAAAATGGATTCATATTTTGGGGAGTCGGAAGAGTAATTTATTCATTTTTCTTTAAAATGGATTCATATTTTGGGGAGTGGGAAGAGTAATTTATTCATTTTTCTTTAAAATGGATTCATATTTTGGGGAGTGGGAAGAGTAATTTATTCATTTTTCTTTAAAATGGTTTCATATTTTTAGGCCTGGGAAGAGTAATTTATTCATTTTTCTTTAAAATGGATTCATATTTTTGGGCCTGGGAAGAGTAATTTATTCATTTTTCTTTAAAATGGTTTCATATTTTTGGGCCTGGGAAGAGTAATTTATTCATTTTTCTTTAAAATGGATTCATATTTTTGGGCCTGGGAAGAGTAATTTATTCATTTTTCTTTAAAATGGATTCATATTTTTGGGCCTGGGAAGAGTAATTTATTCATTTTTCTTTAAAATGGATTCATATTTTTGGGCCTGGGAAGAGTAATTTATTCATTTTTCTTTAAAATGGATTCATATTTTTGGGCCTGGGAAGAGTAATTTATTCATTTTTCTTTAAAATGGATTCATATTTTGGAGAGTGGGAAGAGTAATTTATTCATTTTTCTTTAAAATGGATTCATATTTTGGGGAGTGGGAAGAGTAATTTATTCATTTTTCTTTAAAATGGATTCATATTTTAGAGAGTGGGAAGAGTAATTTATTCATTTTTCTTTAAAATGGATTCATATTTTGGGGAGTGGGAAGAGTAATTTATTCATTTTTCTTTAAAATGGATTCATATTTTGGGGAGTGGGAAGAGTAATTTATTC
The DNA here is from genome assembly GCA_963556195.1 of Sepiola atlantica. Lineage (NCBI taxonomy): Eukaryota > Metazoa > Mollusca > Cephalopoda > Sepiida > Sepiolidae > Sepiola > Sepiola atlantica. The sequence continues at coordinate 5,628,998 of OY744523.1, forward strand.
ATTTTTCTTTAAAATGGATTCATATTTTGGGGAGTGGGAAGAGTAATTTATTCATTTTTCTTTAAAATGGATTCATATTTTGGGGAGTGGGAAGAGTAATTTATTCATTTTTCTTTAAAATGGATTCATATTTTGGGGAGTGGGAAGAGTAATTTATTCATTTTTCTTTAAAATGGATTCATATTTTGGGGAGTGGGAAGAGTAATTTATTCATTTTTCTTTAAAATGGATTCATATTTTGGGGAGTGGGAAGAGTAATTTATTCATTTTTCTTTAAAATGGATTCATATTTTGGGGAGTGGGAAGAGTAATTTATTCATTTTTCTTTAAAATGGATTCATATTTTGGGGAGTGGGAAGAGTAATTTATTCATTTTTCTTTAAAATGGATTCATATTTTAGAGAGTGGGAAGAGTAATTTATTCATTTTTCTTTAAAATGGATTCATATTTTGGGGAGTGGGAAGAGTAATTTATTCATTTTTTTTAAAATGGATTCATATTTTGGGGAGTGGGAAGAGTAATTTATTCATTTTTCTTTAAAATGGATTCATATTTTGGGGAGTCGGAAGAGTAATTTATTCATTTTTCTTTAAAATGGATTCATATTTTGGGGAGTGGGAAGAGTAATTTATTCATTTTTCTTTAAAATGGATTCATATTTTGGGGAGTGGGAAGAGTAATTTATTCATTTTTCTTTAAAATGGATTCATATTTTAGAGAGTGGGAAGAGTAATTTATTCATTTTTCTTTAAAATGGATTCATATTTTAGAGAGTGGGAAGTAACTAAATCGTAAAAAAAATAGAAACCTTTGACGGACTGCGATTTTTTCAAGATGTTTTCTTCTTCGTTTGTCGCTGGTCGAAATGACAAAATGTGTTCAGACAATATGACGCTCGCATTATTTTGATCTGGAAAAAAAAAAAGCAAGAAAATATTTTATATCATTAATTTTTTGAATAAACAAACAAGAAACTCTTTGGAATTTAAATATCAGGTTGGTATGAAAGTTCTGTTCGTTTTTGACGACTCATCATCATTATCATTATCATCATCCGGATTTGGTATCTAAGGTGATCCAGAGTGAGCAACCCTAGGCAACATCTCACACTTGCTCTACATGCAGTCAAATCCGAAAGGTTGATATCAGTCAGGTTGCATGCAGTTAAATCGTTTTTCTTACACATTCAAGGCAGGTCTTCCTCTGCCTACCATGATCTCAAAAGGTGGAATGCTGTACATGGCAAAACCACCTAAGACGCTGAGTGTGTAAAGCATCCAAAATCCTACCTGTAACAGCAAACAAACTTGGGCAAAAATCTCGGACACAAATTATACTGATGAATATGTTTTTATTTGCGCGCACGTGGCCAACGCTGAAGTATAACATCTTTTCACCGTAAAACTGGAAATACATGAAAATAAACAAGTCTTACAAACATGTTCTAAGTAGACATTGTACCTGAACGCTCCATGGTCTCTAAACTCACATTTCACGTGTTCTTCAACCCTCACACATTTCTCCTCGGGATAAACTTTCTCTTAACCTCATGAGCTTTCTTCAATCTAAAGTTACAAATAATTAAATTTCTTCACCAAATATTACTTTCACATCATTCAACAGCTTTCTGTCCTTGAGTTTTTACCGTTCTAGATTCATATGAAACGAAGCGGTTTTCCCTTTTGTTGGAAACGGTATTTGAAAACGAAATATCCATAATTATTTCTCCTGTATTCCTATTAGCGTATCCTCCATGAACATACTCAAAACCACCAGGAGTCTTTCCAATCTGACCATTCAAATCTCATGCTACAGAAAGAACGTTCTTTCAAGTGTGTGATCTTAAGGAATATTAAATTATATATATATAATAGGTTAATGTAATGTTTCTGAATTTTTTTAGATGAGGATTGATAATTTGTATAATTTGGATTATTCAGACTACTTTTCTCATCTTGAGTGTTATTCTCACAACGTTTCAGCTGATGTGTAACCTCCGACCTTTTTCAGGTGTATCTTGTCAAACTCCGGAATGTGTACAGATTTTTAAACAGAACCCTTTATTTAATCCATGGGGGTAGCATGCTCTCGTTCTGTCAGCCATGACTGGGTAGAAGTCTTAAGTAATTTGCAATTGTGTGTCACTGAAGACTGAATTTTACGTAGTAAAGCAATGACCCATGACGTAACGGATAAGGTATTAAGTAAAATTCAGAAAAGTAGTCCGAATAATCCAAGTAAAACTAGGTTAATGAAGTTTGCTTGAAGCATTTTTTAGTGTGTACAGAAAGGCAATTTATAGAAGGCAATTACGATGCAGAGGTGTAACGGATATACACGAACTGAAAGCAAAATAAGACATACAAAGGTGGAATGAGTCTTTCAGTTTTCCATATTTTATTCATATATTTTTTTTGTTTAAATTACAATCTTACTTGCTATCAGTGAGGTTAGATGGAGGTTTTGTGTGACATGATATTTCGGGAAACAATTCTCTTCCTCAGATGTGTGTTTAACTTCAGTTTCAAACACGCATAAGAAGGCCTTTGGGATTAGTTTGGCAGAGAAAGAGTTAAATTTAAGATTTAATTGTTGTTTCGAATGTTTGTTTGTTTTTTATTTAAATATCACTATTATTATTACTATTTTTTTCTATTATGTATATCTTATAATTCTTTTAAATTTTATTTTATTTTTTTATTTATTCATTAGCCAGTTTATGTATATTTTATAATTTTTAAAAATGTTATTTCATTTATTTATTAGCCAGTTTATGTATGTCTTATAATTTTTTTTAATTTTATTTTATTTATTTATTTATTAGTCAGTTTATTAATATCTTAAAATTTGTTTTAAATTTATTTTATTTATTATCCAGTTTATGTATATCTTATAATTTTTTTAAATTTCATTTTATTTATTTATTTATTTATTAGCCAATTTATATATGTCTTTTGATTTTTTTAAATTTTATTTTATTTATTAGCCAGTTCATGTATATCTTATAATTCTTTTAAAATTTATTTATTTATTTATTAGCCAGTTCATGTATATCTTATAATTCTTATAAATTTTATATTATTTATTTATTTATTCATTAGCCAGTTCATGTATATCTTATAATTCTTTTAAATTTTATTTATTTATTTATTAGCCGGTTCATGTATATCTTATAATTCTTTTAAATTTTATATTATTTATTTATTAGCCAGTTTATATATATCTTATAATTCTTTTGAATTTTATTTTATTTATTTATTTATTAGCCAGTTTATGTATATCTAATAATTGTTTAAAATTTTATTTTATTTATTTATTTGTTAGCCAGTTTATGTATATCTTATAATTTTTTAAATTTCATTTTATTTATTTATTCATTAGACAGTTTATGTATATTTTATAATTCTTTTAAATTTTATTTTATTTTTTTATATATTTATTAGCCAGTTCATGTATATCTTTTTTTTTTAATTTTACTTTATTTATTTATTAGCCAGATTATGTATATGTTATAATTCTTTCAAATTTTATTTTATTTATTTATTCATCAGCCAGTTTATGTATATCTTATAATTTCTTAAAATGTTATTTTTTTTTTTAGCCAGTTCATGTATATCTTATAATTTCTTTAAATTTTATTTTATTTATTTATTAGCCAGATTATGTATGTTATAATTCTTTTAAATTTTATTTTATTTATTTATTTATTAGCCAGTTCATGTATATCTTATAATTTTATTTTAATTTTATTTTATTTATTTATTAATTAGCCAGTTCATGTATATCTTATATTTTTTAAATTTTATTTATACATTTATTTATCAGCCAGTTTATGTATATCTTTTAATTCTTTTAAATTTTATCTTATTTTTTTATTTATTATTTGCCAGTTCATGTATATCTTATAATTTAAAAAAAATTATTTAATTTATTTATTAGCCAGTTTATGTATATCTTGTAATTTTTGAAATTTTATTATATTTATTTATTTATTAGCAAGTTTATGTATATCTTTTTTTTTTTAATTTTTATTTCATTTATTTATTTATTAGCCAGTTTATGTTTATCTAATCATTGTTTTAAATTTTATTTTATTTATTTATACTCCAATTTATGTATATCTTATAACTCTTTTAAATTTTATCTTATTTTTTTATTTATCCATCGGACAGTTTCTGTATATCTTATAAAACTTTTAAATTTTATTTTATTTTTTTATTTATTCATTAGCCAGTTTATGTATATTTTATGAGTCTTTTAAATTTTTTTTTTTTTAATTTATTTATTAGCCAGTTTATGTATGTCTTATAATTTTTTAAATTTTATTTTAGTTTTTTATTCATTTATTTATGAGCCAGTTCATGTATATCTTATAATTTTTAAAAATTTTATTTTATTTATTTATTTATTTATTAGCCAGTTAATGTATATCTTATATTTTAAATTTTATTTCATTTTTTAATTTTTTTATAAGCCAGTGTATGTATATCTTATGATTTGTAAAATTTCATTTCATTTATTTTTTCATTAGACAGTTTATGTGCATCTTATAATTTTTTTTCATTTTATTTTATTTCTTTATTTATTCATCTGACAGTTAATGTATAACTTATAATTTTTTTTAATTTAATTTAATTTATTTATTTACTAGCCAGTTTACGTATATCTTTTAATTTTATGATATTTTATTTTATTTATTAGCCAGTCTATGTATATGTTATAATTTTTTTATTTATTTATTAGCCAGTTCATGTATATCTTATAATTTTTATAAATTTTGTATTATTTATTTATTACTTTATTAGCCAGTTTATATATATATCTTATAATTCTTATAAATTTTATTTTATTTATTTATTAGCCAATTCATGTATATCTTATAATTCTTATAAATTTTATTTTATTTATTTATTTATTAGCCAGTTTATGTATATCTTATAATTCTTTTACATTTTATTTTATTTATTTATTTATTTATTAACCATTTTATTTTATTAATTTATTAGCCAATTCATGTATATCTTATAATTCTTATAAATTTTTTTTAATTTTATTTTTTATCAGCCCGTTTATGTATATCTTATAATTCTTTTAAATTTTATTTTATTTTTTTATTTATTCATTAGCCAGTTTATGTATATTTTATAACTTTTAAAAATGTTATTTCATTTATTTATTAGCAAGTTTATGTATGTCTTATAATTTTTTTAAATTTAATTTCATTTATTTATTTATTAGCCAATTTATGTATGTCTTATGACTTTTTAAAATTTTATTTTATTTATTTATAAGCCAGTTCATGTATATCTTATAATTTTTATAAATTTTATATTATTTATTTATTATATTATTAGCCAGTTTATATCTATCTTATAATTCTTTTAAATTTTATTTATTTATTTATTAGCCAGTTCATGTATATCTTATAATTTTTATAAATTGTAATATTTATTTATTTATTAGCTTGTTTATATATATCTTATAATTCTTATAAATTTTATTTTATTTATTTATTAGCCAGTTCATGTATATCTTATAATTCTTATAAATTTTATTTTATTTATTTATTTATTTATTAGCCAGTTTATGTATATCTTATAATATTGTTAAATATTATAATTTTTTAAAATTTTATTTTATTTATTAGCCAGTTTATGTATATCTAATAATTGTTTTAAATTTTATTTTATTTATTTATTTATTAGCCTGTTTATGTATATCTTATAATTCTTTTAAATTTCATTGTATTTAATTAATTATTAGTCAGATTATGTATATCTTATAATTTTTTTAATTTAATTTTATTTTTTATATATTTATTAGCCAGTTTCTGTATATTTTATAATTTTTTTAAATTTTATTTTTTTATATATTTATTAGCCAGTTCATGTATATCGTATTTTTTTTTTTTATTTTACTTTATTTATTTATTAGCCAGATTATGTATATGTTATAATTCTTTCAAATTTTATTTTATTTATTCATCAGCCAGTTTATGTATATCTTATAATTGCTTAAAATTTTATTTTATTTATTTTTTAGCCAGTTTATGTATATCTTATAATTCTTTTAAATTTTATTTTATTTATTAATTAGCCAGTTCATGTATATCTTATAATTTTTTAATTTTATTTTGTTTTTTATACATTTATTTATTAGCCAGTTTATGTATATCTTATAACTCTTTTAAATTTTATCTTATTTGTTTATTTATAATTAGCCAGTTCATGTATATTTTATAATTTTAAAAATTTTTATTTAATTTATTTATTAGCCAGTTTATGTATATCTTGTAATATTAGTAAATTTTATAATATTTATTTATTTATTAGCAAGTTTATGTATATGTTTTTTTTTATTTCATTTATTTATTTATTAGCCAGTTAATGTATATCTTATAATTCTTTTAAATTTTATTTTATTTTTTTATTTAATCATCAGACATTTTATGTATATCTTATAATTTTTTAAAATTTTATTTCATTTCTTTATTAGCCAGTGTATGTATATCTTATGATTTGTTAAATTTCATTGTATTTATTTTTTCATTAGACAGTTTATGTATATCTTATAATTTTATGAAATTTTATTTTATTTATTAGCCAGTCTATGTATATGTTATAATTTTTTAAATTGTATTTTATTTATTGATTTATTTGCCAATTTATTTATATTTTATCATTTTTTACATTTTATTTTATTTATTTATTTATCTATTTATTAGCCGGTTCATGTATATCTTATAATTTTTTTAAATTTTATTTTATTTTTTCATTTATCTATTAGCCAGTTCATGTATATCTTATAATTTTTTGAGTTTTATTTTATTTATTTATTTATTTATTAGGCAGTTTATGTATATGTTATGATTTTTTTTAATTTTATTAATTTATTAGCCAGTTTATGTATATCTTATAATTCTTTTAAATTTTATTTCTTTATTTATTAGCCAGTTTATGTATATCTTATAATTTTTTTAAATTTTATTTTATTTATTTCTTTAGTAGCCAGTTTATGTATGTCATATAATTCTTTGAAATTTTTTTTTTCATCTATTAGCCAATTTATGTATATCTTATAATTTTTTTAAATTTTATTTCATTCATTTATTTAGAATCCAGTTTATGTATATTTTATAATTTTTTAAATTCTATTTTATTTTTTTATTAGTCAGTGTATGCATATCTTATAATTTTGTTAAATTTTGTTTTATTCATTAATTTATTAGCCAGTTCATGTATATCTTATAATTCTTTTAAATTTTATTTTTTTATTTATTCATCAGACAGTTAATGTATATCTTATAATTTTTTACATTTTATATTATTTTTTTATTAGTCAGTTTATGTATATCTTATCATTTTCTTCAATTTGTTTTTATTTTATTATTTATTAACAAGTTCATGTATATCTTACAATTTTTAAAAATTTTATTTAACTTATTTATTTATTAGCAAGTTTATGTATATATATATATTTTTTTATTTCATTTATATATTTATAAGCCAGTTTATGTATATCTTAAAATTCTTTAAAATTTTATTTCATTTATTTATTCATTTATTAGCCAGTTTATGTATATCTTATAATTTTTTAAATTTTATTTTATTTATTGATTAGCCAGTTCATGTATATCTTGTAATTCTTTTAAATTTTATTTATTCATTCATTTATTAGCCAGTTTATGTATATCTTATAATTCTTTGAAATTTTATTTTATTTATTTATATATTCATTAGCCAGTACATGTATATCTTATAATTTTTTTAAATTTTATTTCATTTATTTATTTATTAGCCAGTTCATGTATATCTTGTAATTCTTTTAAATTTAATTTATTTATTAGCCAGTTTATGTATATCTTATAATTTTAAATTTTATTTTATTTTTTCATTTATTAGCCGGTTTATCTATTTCTTATAATTCTTTTAAATTTTATTGTATTCATTTATTAGCCAGTTTATGTATATCTTATATTTTTTTTAATTTTATTTAATTTTTCTATTAGCTAGTTCTTACGTCCAGTGTTTAATTTACATTAATTAAATTTTTTTTTTTTTAGTATGGACTTCATGTCGGAAGGGAGGTCATTCCGTTCAGTCAGTTGAGAGTGCTCTCCCCTTTATCAAGATTTTATATATATATTAGAATACCCATCCTAGGACGGGTAAAATTAATTCCCCAAACAGAACAGTTTTGACCACTTATTTGTTCCTTTACGAAGATTAAAATCAAGATATAATAATGTTAAACCTTATTTCTAAAATCCTTGTTCTAATTGTAATTAAAAATCCATTACATGATTTTGATTTTAGAAAATATCTCAAATTTAAACCTTAAGCTTAAGATGTCTTAAGACGGAATTGTCATTCAGGAAATCTTGCTTAATTGGTGTCTAATGACAATGGATCAAATTTAATGCAAATCTGAAATATTTGAATTTTTAAATGAGAGGTTGTGCTATATTATGCCCCCTAACAACCCTTTAAAATACTCCAAAGAAACTAAAATTTAGGAATATTTATTAATTGATATCAAATACCCATTATTAAAATGTAAAAAAACTCAGAGGTATCTGAATTTTCATAAAGGGCTTCGACCCTTTTCTTACTACCTTTGCATAAACAAACTAAATATAGCCCACATTTGGACCTCTTATGCCTAACAGCTGTGTTCCAAAATTCATCATGATCGGTTAATTAGTTTAGAAGTGAATCAAATATATAAACATATCTAACTTTATAAAGATGAATTCAATTCAATTCATTTGGCAAAAAATAAAACAAGCATCTTTCAGTTGCCGTGGAGGGAATATAGATATAAACATCTTTTCTCTCCACAAAGTTCTAATTGATTAAATACCACGAAAAAATGTTAAAAAATAAAAACAGAAATGTCATTTTCACTTACTCAGGTTCTTTTTCAAAATTTCCAGGAGTTGAGATTTTTCTTTAAAGTCAAAATCAAAATTGATGATTTGGATATTCACCGTATATTTCACCTGCATAACCAAGAACAAAAAAGATAAATATTATTAACAAGCAGGACTACTCGGCGTTGTCCAGGCGAATAATAAATAATTTTTTAAATCTTATGTAAAGAACAAATACATGAATAAAGTTTTAGAACAACAAAAAAAATATGCGAGATAAGTTTTACTTAAAAAAATAAACGAATCTGCTCTCTCTCTCTCTCTCTCTCTCTCTCTTCCTCTCTCTCTCTTTAATCTGTAAATAAAACATGTGTGCCCATACATTAATTCCTATTTTAGTCACAAAAATATTAAGAACAAGAAAATGTTTTTTGTGTCTATTTAAAGTAAAAGAAATTCTATCCATTATTTTTTTTATTATCAGTTATTAAGATTAAGCCTCCTCTTCTTTGCTCATAAAAATAAATTTGCATACCTGACTATTGAAGCAAGGCAGACACACATACATTCACTTCTATTATATAGATTATCGGAAGAATCGAGTCTACTTTTCTATGATGTAATATCTTGGAAGAAAAGTGACATCGTTTTAGTAACAGACACCTAATCCTCATTAGAATAAGATGACAACTCAATATATATTTTTAGTCATCAATTATTTAGTAAAGTTGTAGTATAGTTAACAGCAGAGAAATCGAAAATAATTAAGAAAAATACAACTAATAACTTCCAACGAACGCATTAAAAATTTATTTTCTACCAACGCATACACTTTTAAAGTGCGGAAACTGATTGTAAGATTAACTTTGAATATGTTATCGTTAACTTGACTAATCGAAACACAAAGAAAATGGTGGTCGATTTTTGGGAGATGGCCGCTTAGCTTTAAATAACTTCAGGCTGAAACATAGTAAAGAAAATGACTTACCCTACTACTAACCCTAAGTTCGGGGGGGGGGGGGGGCACTGAGACTTGTAGGGTAAGTCATTTTTTAAGAAATCAAACTTCACCAACCACAGAGGACTAAGAAGCCATTTTGTTTATCATGTATCAAAAAAGAGAGCTTTGAATAAAATCTAATTTTGAAATAAAAAAAACTTGAAAACAATTTCAGAACGTTTAAAGTATATAGGTCAGTAGAAAATTAAACTTTAATGCGTTTGGTAAAAGTTATTTATTGTATATTTTTCTTCGGGTCTTAACTATATTGCAGTTTTACCCAATATTGTGTAAAGAAAGAAAATATGTAAAAAAAATATAATAATAATTTTATTTAATTACAACAACTGTATATTTGAAACGGATGAAACTTAAGATTCTGTATTTTTAATGGGGGCGTTGATAGACATAATCTAATCATTATGGAACCGGATGCGTCATGTGAGTATTATAGACAGGCTTAGAACTGATGACCTCAGAGGAAGATTAAATCTGAACCGTATAGGGAGATGTGTGCAGAAAAGGAGACTTTGATGGTATGGTCACATTGAAAGAATGGATGAGAGTTCTTGGGTTAGTAAATGTAGAGTACTTGACGTAGCAGGGTCAGTTGGGAGAAGAAAAACATGGGAGGAAGTAATAAGGGTTGATTTTAGACAAATCATCGGCTTCATCATATTCGATTTAACGTCCGTTTTACATGCTGGTATGTGTTGGATGGCTTTTAGAAATTGGTTTTAAAACTAACCTATCTTTGCCCAGGTCTTTATTTATCCCTCTTTCTCCCAGGTTCACCATTATCATTTCCTCCCATGTTTTCCTTGGCTTTTCCCTGTGAGCTGACCCTGCTATCTCAATCGTTCTACATCAACTAACCTATGAACTTCCATCAACCTCTTTTCAATGTGACCAAACGAAAGAAGTCTCCTGTTCTGCACAGATCCATCTCCCTATACTCTCCGGATCTAATCATTCCTCTGAGGTCATCAGGTCTAAGCCTGTCTTTAAGACTCGCATTACACATCCATTGTGTTATTCTCATTATTTTTCTCCATGCAACACATATCCTCAACCCTCATACGTCATCACACGGTGCACACATGCAACACAAATCCAGATTAAAGTTTTTTTAATACCATCGTGGAATTAGAACCTCCCAAAAATCAAAATGGTGTCACTTTACTTGGTTATCAAGTATTCATGCTCCCCGAACGGCAAAAGGCCCATCAACAACAACAATCGTTCATCGAATGCGATTCTGGGGTCTCCAATTTGTTTCGTTAATTTGTTTTGCCCTGAAAAACTGAAGTTAACAAGCACAAGCTCTCTACTACATTTTCATCGACTTTTAGGGTTTGGAATGTCCTGAACTCAGTGGTAGGCAATACCAGGCAACGTCTCACACCTGCTCTCCATGTAGTCCGCTCCAAAAGGTTGGCATCAGCCAGGTTGCACGCAATCATATCACTTCTTATGCACTCGGTTTACCGCACTCTCTAATGCCCACGATATCCGAACGTGTTATCACGTTGATGCAGAAGGTGGCATGCCTGTACACGGTTGAATCACCTAAGACACCAAGTGCGTAAGAACTAAAATATTTCAGAAGCAAAACCTTTTCTTTTTCAATTATACGAGATTAACTTTTATCAATTTCTTTCTGGTTCCGTGGGAGAAATGTATCTCCTGCAGTCGGGGATGATTTATTCTAATCTTTTAATCTAGTCACATGTACAGCAGCGTTTTGGTTTTTTTTTAGTAATAAAAAAAATAAAAAACAAAATGACTTTTATCTGCTTTCTTTGTTTTTCACCAAGATCTAAAACCTAAGATCTGATGAGCTCAGAGGAATCTGGATGAACATTATATGAAGATGTGTGCAGAACAGGAGACTTTGTTAGTTTGGTCACATTGAAAGAATGGATGAAAATGCTTGGATTAGTAAGTATAGAACAGTTGAGGTAACACAATCAATTGGCAGGAGAAGGGAAAGAAAAACATGGAAGGAAGTGATAAGGATGTATTTGAGAGAAAGAGGGATAAATAAAGACCTGTCCAGAGATAGGTTAGTTTCGTTGTCAATTTCTAAAAACCGTCCAACACATGCCAGCATGTAAAACTGATGTTAAATCGAATATGATGATGATGAATCATGAATAAGAGATAAATGATGATGATGATGATGATGATGATGAATAAGAGATAAATAGATTCCTACTTTGCTATCGGTCAATGCCTCTATCTCAGCATATGGCAAGTGCACTCGGTAGACTTGTGTCGTCTTCCACCAAAGGGGAATACCAATCAGAACGCAGATAAGGCTGATGCCCAAAGTGGCGTACACTTGAGTTGCTTTCTCTGGAAATAAAGAAATTAAAAAGTTGCGTTTAAATCTAGAATTACACCAAAATCAAAGATATTTTGTTTGAATTTTTGAATTCAGGAATTTCTAAAATGAGGAATTACAGAATTTCTAAAATGAGAAATTATTGGAATTTCTAAAATGAGAAATTATTAGAATTTCTAAAATGAGAAATTATTAGAATTTCTAAAATGAGAAATTATTAGAATTTCTAAAATGAGAAATTATTAGAATTTCTAAAATGAGAACTTATTGGAATTTCTAAAATGAGAAATTATTGGAATTTCTAAAATGAGAAATTATTGGAATTTCTAAAATGAGAAATTATTAGAATTTCTAAAATGAGAAATTATTAGAATTTCTAAAATGAGAAATTATTAGAATTTCTAAAATGAGAACTTATTAGAATTTCTAAAATGAGAACTTATTAGAATTTCTAAAATGAGAAATTATTAGAATTTCTAAAATGAGAACTTATTAGAATTTCTAAAATGAGAACTTATTAGAATTTCTAAAATGAGAAATTATTAGAATTTCTAAAATGAGAACTTATTAGAATTTCTAAAATGAGAACTTATTAGAATTTCTAAAATGAAAAATTATTAGAATTTCTAAAATGAGAAATTATGTACAGTGTTACAACAGTAATATCCGAAAACATCAACATGGATGAGGCATGTACAGTGTTCCACCTCTTGCATCAACTTGATAACACATCTGGATATCCTGGCAGCATAATAGATCGAGGAACACCTGGCTTGAGTACGTAAGAAGTGATTTAACTGCGTGCAAATCAGCTTCAACTCTTTGGACTGGACTATGTTGAGAGAATGTGGCAGGAGGCCAATAACGAAACTAAGTGAATGTGGTAATCACATGAAAATGATAGAATCCTATTTGGCCGAGTTTATGTGGCGGCAGAAATTTTCCGAAAAAACACTGGAAAGTCTGTTTCAATAAATTGCTGAACTTTATCCAGTCTCATTTTCTTCATGTTTAATTTTTTATTTATTTCATTTGAATGAAATTTAACGGTTTAATCTTTAATTCATCTAAATAAAATCTTATGTTTTTGTCTTATATTGTACTTTTATGTTGTCTTTTCGAAAATGGGTACATACCACCGTAATATTAAACTATTATAAAAAATTTTAAAATAAAAAATTTGTTTATCTCACAAAATTTTGAATTATCTTCCTTGACCTTCATAATAATGCCGAAAATAGCGGCGAGAAACCGTTTACTAATAAAAGTTAATTTTATTTTTTAAAAACAAAACTACTGGATCAATTTCGGTACTGTTTCGGAAAAGGCAACCAAAAATTTACAGGCATGACGTAGGCACTACGAATATCCATCCCCAAATGAAGCCCCTCCCCCTCTCCATATTAAGAATGGCTTCTAAACCTTCGCCTGGAAACAGCACCTTGTTCTAAAAAAAAAGAAAAAAAGGTACTGTTTTGGATAAGGTAAATATTCTTTACATGGAGAGGAAGGGGGCTTCGGTAACATTTGGAACGGCGTAACTTGCTTCGTCTTTCTCCTTCCACATTCGTAGTACATACGTCACACTTGCTTTGTATTTTTCCGTTCGATTCTGTAGCATTCGTTGTACATATATCACGCCAGTAAATTGTTGCCTTTTCCAAACCAGTACCTTTTTAACAACAATATTCAATATAGTAGCTAATCTGGATAAGCACCTTTGCGAGTATTGAAGGAGAATCTCGAGTCAGTCCTAGAAATGATCGAAACAGTTTATGATTTGAAATCTGAAAAAAAATATACGGCACTAAGCAAATTTTTAGGTTAGGGTTTTTAAAACAATTTAGCCTCTCAAAAAAAGAAAAAAAACAGCAAAGAAAATCTGGCTTTCAAATCGTAATTGCTTCGGCAATTTCCAGGACTGACTTGCGATTCCCCGTCAATACTCGGATCTGACTCCATAAGAAGAACTGAAATCCTTTGGGTGCCCATTCCTTACAAATACCTGTCCTTCCTTGTTCGTAATTGTCCACAACCCGTTGTTCCCAACTTTTTTACTGACCAAATTTTATTCTTTTTTCGGTGTACAATTACCTATCAGGTCACTAGAGAATTCGTTTTTTTTTAGAATTTTTTTTTTCAAATAACTTAGATGTTATGACGGGGGATCCGTTTTCGGGAATCTTTAATAATAGCCCTACAACTCGCGAGTCGGGTTGAAAAAAAGTTGTAGAACGTAGTCAAAAAAATGAATATGCAACAAATAAATGCAACGTACGTAGAGACCAAAGATTTTCCTAGTTTTCTATTCCATTTGTTTGTATGTTTACGTATGGTAAATGGGTTTTTATTAGACATGAAAAAAAAAAAAAATTTTTCATGTCATTTATTTAAAAAACAAAACGGCGTCATTAGTTTTTGCTATCGGTGTCACGTGTGTGTTTTTTTTTACCGGGACTCATAATCAAAGCAGCGTTTTTTTTTGTTTTTTTTTTGGGGGGGGGTGCATTTTTGAAATTTAATTTTATGAAACGATCATTTTGATCACCGAATGAGCGTGCATGTCGTTACGTCATTGGGGGTTAGGGTTAGGGCTGGGTTAGGGCTGGGTTTAGGTTAGGGCTGGGTTTAGGTTAGGGTTTAGGTTAGGGTTAGGGCTGGGTTTAGGTTAGGGTTTAGGTTAGGGCTGGGTTAGGGTTGGGTTAGGGCTGGGTTTAGGTTAGGGTTAGGGCTGGGTTTAGGGTTAGGGTTAGGAATTTTTTAAAGAAACAGGAAAAAAAACATTACGGTTTGACGAATGAAAATAATATGTAAATAAAAGCACACTGACATGTAAATAAAAAGAAAATTATTTTATTCCTTTTGCTTAAAATGTAGTTTTGTTTTGTTCTTCTGCTTGGCTAAAAAATGCAAAAATTGCGCTTTGACTATGAGTCCCAGTAAAAAACCAACCGAATTCAGAACGAGGTGGAAGTCTCGTTCTGGATTCGGTGTTTTCTATCGAAGCAGCCATTACTGTTGTTTTTTTTCCACTTCACTTACGCTAAAACTATTAACTTATAGAAAATAGCACTTTTAACGGATTATAATCATTAATAACTGTCACAGTTAACTTGGAAATTCAGTTTTATCGGTTACGGTAACTTTTATTTGTTGTATATTTGTTTTTTCAGCGTTTTCGTTGTTGGGCTATTCTTAAAAATACCCTCAGTTTCCTATATAAATTTAACGTAAACTGATCACCCACTTTTGACCATGTTGCATGTTGTTTATTCACTCATTTTTTTTTTTTTTTCTGTGTACAATTTACATATCATGCTACTAGAGAATTCCGGGGTTTTTTAGAATTTTTTGGAAAAAATTTTGAGGGTTAAAAGTGGGGGATTACGTTAAATTTACATAAGAAAATGATCCCCCTCCTAAAATCTAAAATATTACAAAAAAAATCTAAAAATCATGAAATTCTCTAGAGACATGACATGGAATTGTACACAGAAAATCTTTTTTTAATTCGTGATGGTCAAAAAGTGGGGGATCAGTTTACATTAAATTTATATAGAAAACTGATCCCCCCTCAAAGTCTAAATAATTTGCAAAACATTCCCCAAAAAACACGGAATTCTCTTGCGACCTGATAGATATTTGTGTACACCAAGAAAAAATTAAAATAATGGTCAGTAAAAAAAAGTTGGGAAAAACGGGTTGTGGACTATTACGAACAAGCGCCAAGGACTTGTTTATAAAGATTGTGGGGCTATATATTTTCCGGTGGAGTTTTTATTTTGTGTTTCACGTATACGATGAAACTAGTCATAATTTAGTTCAATGTTGTTTTTATTTACAAAAAAAAGTCAAAATAAATTGCTTGAGAGGAATGCCAAAACTCATTTCACTCTAAATATTTAACGTGACTGAAATTGGAATTAACAATATTATTTAATAACCAAACGATACCTTAAGAATTAAATGTAACCTTCCAAATCCTGTTAATAAAAACGTAAAATAAAAACGCCAAACAAAAACAACAAAAATAAAAAGACTCCAGGAAAACTCCAGGTAGGGGCAGTTAATTGATAAATCAGCATGAATTACGAAATCAGAAATTATACGACAAAATGAACACAAACTTTAAATATTATTTAGAATCGAACAAACTTTTATTCTTAAAATGAAAATAAATGTGAATTCATAAATAAAAAAAATCCTAAATCAATACCGGTAGTTTACGGAACACCCGTGAATGTTACTCTCAGATTTGAGTACAATTTGAAACAAAATGTGCGATATCAAATGACTAAAAAGATTAATTGAAGAAGAAAAAAAAGAAATAAACAAATATTCTCCACCTTTTTCTTCTCGTTCTTCCTTCTTCATAATTACAATCTGGTGCCTAAAAGGATTTTCTAAGAAATCACATAAACATCGGATGCGGATGTTTCCGGTGTTTATCCGGATATTGACGGTGTAAAGCAGTAAAAATCCCTTCCAACTAAATATCCAATGCATTTTTTTTTTTTTTTTGATAAATCAACGCCGTTTCATTTTATAACAATAACATCAAAAGATCTCGCAGGTCATTTCTCGACACTTTGCCAGTTGCAAAGGGGGGGGGGGGGGATATTTTTTTCCCAAGTTCGCCTTAGCACATTCTGGCAATCTAGAGGTTGTCGTGTCTCTTTGCAGACCCTTCTTTGTCAACGGAATGAGGTATGGTTCGGCTCGGCCCTCGAGGCTATATCTTATCTTATCCTTCGGGAGGAGGGGATGATTTATTACTGATTGCCTGAGACGCCCCTACTAGCGAATTCTGGCAAGTCCGTTATAGGCCATTTCTGTAACTGACCCTCGGGGAAGCTGTTTTTTCTCACTTTCCGACTTTGTGTCATATCTTACTGCTATTGAAAGTGTGGGGGTCGTCATACCTTTTTTTGGTGATAACTTCCTCCACAATTAAAAATAATAAGAAGAAGACTTACATGCAAAATCAACGGAAGTTTATTTACTGAAATAAACCATTAACAAATAGAATATATTTCTTTTTGTAATGAGTTCATGAGTTCCTTCTTTAGTTTCAGGGTAAGTAAAAAGAAGAATGTCTTTTGTTTAGTTGAAATGCTCATGTTATAAAATGTTAAAAGAGGCAATAGGTAATGTTCGCCTGTGAAATTGTATGAAGTGCGCGAAAGGGTGAAATGGAAGAGTGATAGTAAGATGCGTGTAACCTCCGGATGAAAAGTCAGTTGAAAGAGAGAGTTTGATGTTTGTGTGTGCTTAAATACTATTTGGATAGGCTCCAGCGAGCTTAAAGAGAAAAGTTTAGAAAAATATGTCTTTGGAGAAATGCCATTGGACAGAAATATCACGTGGTGTGCTCCCAACTACGTCCGCTCGTTTTGAGTTGATTTAATATATAAGGCCACACCAGAATTTGCGTGGGCGTTATTTTTAATTTGTCACGCGCCAATACAATTATATTCACTCTGCGTGTCTAAATTGTATTTATCCCAAACAACAATTTTTATCCGAATCTTAACCGTGTCAACTGGCACAAAAGCAATTAAATAGAAGTGAACTTACTTAGCTCTGATCGTAACGATCAAAGTGTAGTATCTGTTCCTGCCTGGAATATATCAATTTTTATTGACAACTTTTTAGGACAACCAAATATGTTTGGGGCTGCTTCTCGGCTGACTACAACGTTGTCGTTTTCAAGTCCAATGTAAACAAATTCTTCTTCGTCCGCCATCTTAAATAATCAATTAAAAGAACAACTTATCTAATACTGTCTGTGTATGTATGCCGGCATATGAGAAAGAGGGTTCGTTTTATTGTCTGTAAATGCACTCTATGATAATGAAGACTAATGAAATTATAACGTAGGTCGCAAGTCACTGTTAACCTCCAAAGCAGCTCTTACTGCTCGACACGTGCACTCGCTTCGCACACTCCGTTTTTCTGAGACGGTACGAGACTCGCTTTTTATAATATCCAGTCACACCTAATTTCCATACGTGCAGCGAGACTTTGCGAGATTTTGCGTGAACTGTATGTAATAAACATTCAGGGACGCCATGTTGGATTTCTTTCCTTCTTTCTTTCTTTCACTCGCAGCGCACAGGACAAGCAAACCCGAGGACGTTTCGCAAGTAAGCCCTCTTCATGTTCATGTTCCCTACACTCCCCCCTGATCTCATGATCACAGAGATGGCAGGGAGGCCTAGATCGCCTTCGCCGGTTGCTTCTTCGGAGGGGGACAACGCAAGCCTCATCTTCGCTTGTGCTCTCGTCCGCGGTCTGAGGGTCGGGAAACATCGCGTCCGCTGGGATACTGCTGATATCCGAGTCACTGTCCGATGGGGCTGCTGCAAGCCAGAGCGATGCCTCACTGCTCTCTGACTCCGACTCGCTCTTGTCGTTCAGTGATGATTGCGTTGCTAACCGTAGGTCCCTAATGTGACGGGGCATACCGTCGACTCGCACCGCCTGTGGGCTGATTACCTCGGTGACGCGTCCAACTCCGTATTTCGTCGTACACTTGCCGCGCGGGTTCTTAGTCCAGACGACATCGCCTTTTTTCAGTTTCTCTTTGGTTACTTCCAGTTCGGGCAGCGGGTTAGTCTCTATGCCTTTCACCCTGACGTGATACCTGTGCAAGGTGTCAGCCGGCGCTGTAGAGGGTGAAACATTATCCTTTGGGGTTACGTTATACAGGTAGACTGCCTCAAATACCGTGCAGCCCGTCCTGGCCGCAATGGTTTTGACGGTTCTGTGATTCCGCTCGATGACCCCATTTCCACTCGGTACGTGGGCGCATCGAAACCTCAGGTGTACTCCCCAGTCATCAGCAAACTTTCTGAACTGCTCACTAGTGAATGCAGCGCCATTGTCGGTTAATATCTCCGTTGGGGGGCCACGTTCAAGAAAAATATTGTTTAACTGACGGATGATGCTGGCTGCATCCTGCCGGCGCAGCATGCGCCATATCGCAAACCTGGATGGACCGCAATCAATGAGAGTCAAGAAATCCTCACCGTTGTGGTGAGTAATATCCATCGCCAGCCGGTTCCAATGGCTTTCCACTACCAGCTTTCCTTTCTCCCAGCGAACGGGTGCTGGATCAATGGATTGGCATGCTATACAATCTTTGACCACTTTCCTGACGTCTGCCTTTTGTACTCCTGGTTCAACCAACTTAGCGAAATATAGGGTCCGCTTGACCCCAGGGTGCCCGGTTTGTTGGTGGACTTCTTTGATGGTATTAGATCGAACGGGGCTCATGGAAGCGGCGCAGGCGGGCTGCATGGGTTCAATAGTCTTTCTTATGGCATCAAGCCATCTTTGAGGTACTCTCGTCAAACAATCTGCTTTGTTCAGGCTGGATTTGACCAGGGACACCTCTATTGACAGCGCATATTCGTTCACCAGCTTCATGATCGTGTCGAGCCGCCGTCGGATGAGCATTTCGCTCGTGGCTTTGGTTCGTATTCTGGCCCTCCCGGTGAGAGTATCTGAAATCCACTTATGGACGCAAGCAGAATCCGTGAATAGTCGCAGGGTGGTCGTCTTCCAAAGGATTGCCAAGTTTATCCCCTTGATAACCGCATCAAGTTCTGCCAGGTTTATGTGCTGGGAGTCCTTTTCTGGGCGTAACCAGCAAGCGTCTTCCACCACCATTCCATCATGGACCACCGATACACCAATGGCGAGAGAGCTTGCATCAACCCACACACTAAGGTTCTGGCTGTCGACGCACCATCTGCCTCGCGTTGGGTCTTCCTTGTGCACCCTGGTGAGGACTTCTTTGAGCATTGTATTGAGAGGGACGTCATGAGTTTCGTCATCCCATCCAGTGGTGACGTCGGAGGCTCTTCGCTTAATAAATGCCACCGCAACACGAAGCCAGCCGCCGACAGGAAGGTGTCCAACTAACTTTCCGCACAAGGAAAATACGTTTCGTCGTGTAACAATACAAGGCATGTCCGGGGTTTCATTTCCTCGTTTCCAGTACAGAACGTCATCTTCCTCCCAGACCTGCAAACCAAGTACCCGTGCGCCATCTCGTAGCCTTTCCGGTTCCTTGCTGAGAAGGCCAAAGTTGTAGAGATGCTCCCTCACGCGCGCCGCAGATACAATTTCCTCGTCCACGTACACGTCATCAATATATGCAGACGTTGCCCGCTGAATGCGCTCATCTTTAGTTAGAATGGTGTCAACAATCATTTGCATAATTGATGGCGCAACATTAAGTCCAAACCCCATGCGGGTTAGGCAATACCTTTTCCCCTTGATGAGCACCGTTTGATAGGGCCATAGTGATTTGTGTACACGCACTTGAAGGTATGCTTTGTGAAGATCCAGTACAGATACATTAGATCCCACTTGCCGCCATTCCCTCAACTTTTCAGTGCATACGTCCGCGCGAGCTGTAAAAGGGTCCACGTGCTCATTCAATTCTCGATAGTCGAGCACCGGCCTCACCTTCTGCTTATTCTGTTGGATAACCGCCATTAACGGGATCAGGCACTTTGGAGGACCCAATTCCTTCTCTGAATACGGAACTAGCCATCCATTACTAATCCAAGTTTGTAGTTCCTTGTCGTATTCTGCACGAGCTCCGGGGGGAATTTTGTATTCTGGCACCTTATTGCATAATTTCTCGGGTGGCTGCTCCTCCGACCACTTCCAGGAGGCTGTCCAGGATTTTGTGCGCTGGTCGAATTCCGCACAAAAATCAGGCTGTTCCAGCTTCATAGCTGCACTCAGAGCAAGGCCCGCTTTTGCAAAATGTGCCCTACCCTCACCATCAATGCGTACACCTCCCAATTCCTTGATGACGTCCATTCCCAGGAGTAGGTCGTAACCGAGCAGGTCACCGTTTATAACCAAGGCTCGTGCGGTTACTGTAGGCCCATCGCCGACACCTGCGCGAATGATGCTAACGCCACAAGAGGCAATCGAGCCACCGCCAACCGTCAATACCGGGATCCTTTCCTTCTCCCATGCGTCACAGCATGCTTTGCGCACGAGGGTCTGCGTGCACCCGGTGTCTACGAGCGCGAAGCGCTCACGCCCGTTTACGCGCACGCTCACTGTGGGTAGCGCCTTATTTGGCGACGATCTGGGGAGAAGACTGGCGCTATAGCTTACTCCCCTTGCCCGTTTCCCGGACAACCTCTTGCCACGTGACCCAGCTTGTTGCACCGGTAACAACGCACGCGTTTTAACGTTCCTCGATCGGGCGCGTCCTTTGCACCGCTTCGGCTACGGCAGTCTTTTGAAAAATGATTCGGCCCGCCACATTTGTAGCATCTCACGTCTTCTGTTGGTGGTGAAGACGCTTCCGCAGCTGCCGAAACTGGCTCTGTGTCCTCTTTCAAAATGTTTCGGGCTCTGGCCAACAACTCGTCAAGCCCAATCTCACTGAGTCTGGACGATGCTCGCAGCAGTCTGCTGGCGCCGTCTGGGAGTCCAGTCAGAAAAGCGCATCCCAGTATTCGCTCGCTTGTTCCACCAAACGGCGCGGCTAGCCTCCTCAAATCGGCCAGGTAGACGTCCACAGTCTCATCTAGCCCAAGCCGCCGTTCGGTGAACTGCCTCCAGGCGACGAAAGGGTCCACAGCAAAGGCTGCGTATAACGCCTGCCTAATTTCCTCCAGGCCTGGTTCGTCTCCGAGCTGCTGATACACCGAATATGCTCCTTTGGTCAGCCTCAGCGGGATGACCAGTGCAGGATCCTTTATATTGCAAAGTCTGCAGACGCGCTCGGCTTTCTCCCACCACTCGACTACAGAGGGTCCGGAGGGGGAGCCGTCGAACTCGGGTATCAACCTCAAGTCGAACTTGTCCATTGCCGAGATAGCTTGAAATTATAACGTAGGTCGCAAGTCACTGTTAACCTCCAAAGCAGCTCTTACTGCTCGACACGTGCACTCGCTTCGCACACTCCGTTTTTCTGAGACGGTACGAGACTCGCTTTTTATAATATCCAGTCACACCTAATTTCCATACGTGCAGCGAGACTTTGCGAGATTTTGCGTGAACTGTATGTAATAAACATTCAGGGACGCCATGTTGGATTTCTTTCCTTCTTTCTTTCTTTCACTCGCAGCGCACAGGACAAGCAAACCCGAGGACGTTTCGCAAGTAAGCCCTCTTCATGTTCATGTTCCCTACAACTAATTCAAAAGATAACTTGAATCGGTGATTGGTCAAAGAGAATTGTTTTGCCCAATCAGAAGACAAGAAAGGTAATTTATTAACACAACAGACAGGGGGGGGCAATTTATTTTAAGAGACAAGAGAAGCAACCTATTAATATAATCCCTGTTTTATATTAGAACCAAACAAAAAACATTACTTTGTAGAAATAAAACATTTATTGGAATTTATTAACGTCCCCCTCACTGACTGGCTGCAGCCTTGTCCCTTAAGGGTCTCACGGATTGGCTGTCAGGCATCCCAACCCCTACTCCCTTAGGGGTCACGTGAGTCAGCCCATAAAAACGCTTGTACGCTGTGTCCCGGCCTCTTTTCGACCCACCTTTTGAACCTGGTAGGACCGCGGCTGGATGCTTCTGAGACAAGCCCACGACGGCAGTCGCAGAGAGCCACCACTCCTTCCTGTTACCATCCATCTTGGACTGATGTGACTACATCTCGACAAGAGCCAGAATGGAGGCGGACGCACGTGCAACCTGTTACCAGAACTCCCACAAGATAAGTTCGCGAAGCAGGTTTTCACAAACCTAAATTAACTTTCTCCTTTCTGAACTTTGAACTCACCATTTGTTGTATATATTTGCCCTCATATTTTCTCACAAGTAAAACTGTTTTAAACTTATATACGATTGTTGTTGTGTTCCTTCTCACAAAAGCTGTTGCCCTGTTTCTATTTTGCACTTATCTACATAATTGTTATTGAATTCTCACGTGCGAGAATTGAACTTTCTTCCAGGGATATTTAATCCCAACACATTTGGTCAAAATCGAATTCATCACAAAGTCTCTTCTAACATAATTGTGAATGTGAGAGTGGTTCCCCTTCGCGTTTGGCCGGTATTAATTCACGAAATGGACGTTCATCTTCCGCACCTGACCCCTTGGTACTAATTGGCAACAGGAACTTCTTGCCTGGACACTGACCTTTTTGTAATGCTCGGCATTCAGTGAAGATGTTTTGCATCTGGATCAGAAAAGGTAAGCACACAATTTCTCTTAAATTAATCCGTATTCAACTCAATTCATAGGATACGCGCACTTTGGCCTACAAAAAATGCCTGAGCATCCCCGTTGGCATTCACCGGTAGGGCTGCCTCAGGTGATTAGCAATAAACTAATCGCTACTCAGAGAAAAGGTAAAATCTGATAGAGTGGACCTCTATAAACTGAACAGAACCAGCCTGACAGCAATAAAGCCACTGTCAGACTGATTGTTAAGGACGTATCCCCAACTCGTATGAACAACACCTACTCAATTCTGTTTACATTTGTACTCAATTCTATTTACATTTGTACTCAATTCTATTTCCATTTGTTCTCCAGTCAAACGCAGATTTTTGGATCAATAATTTATCAACTTTATTTCACGTCTTATTCAACAAGCAAAATAAGTTATCAAATATGATGGAAATGTTAAAAGTCAAGACAAGGAAAACTTCAAAAAGGTGCATCTGAAGAAGGTCGGAGATTAAATCAGGCGAAACGTCGTGAAAATAATGAGAATAAGAGTTTGAATGATCCAAATGATCCAAAATATTTTATTTTCGTCTGTTAGATCACGTTTTCCCATGATTCATGTTTAACTTTTAGCGATTAAAACGATTGACGAGCAAGAAAAGAGTCTGGGCATTATTCAAAACAACTTATTTTTGCTTAAACTCATGATTTGTGATGTTTAAGTCTTTCCAACCCTGTTTATCAGAGAGAGTTTGTTTCAGACTTGTCATCGAAAAATGATAGCAAAATAAAACAAAACGACAAAGATTCCTCTGTTGCTCTGAGTAGAGCTGGTCCATCTCTTGGGGCTCTCCTCTATAATTAACCGTGACTGTTTACATGATTTTCGTAGACTTCTAAGCACCCTGCTCTTCTGCACTGATAATTCCATTTTTAAACCAAATTCACACTAGTTTCATACCCTCACTCATTTCGTAGGGCTCTCTCCCAGTATAGCATTTTCACTAAATGCATACCAGTGCACTATTAGAGTTTTCCTGACTCTCGTGGGGCCGGCGGATACTTGTCACATTAATAATTTGTATAATTTCGATTATTCGGACTACTATTCTCATCTTGAGTGTTATCATCACAACGTTTCGGCCGCTGTAACCTCCGGCCTTCTTCAGGTGTATCTTTTCGAACTCGGGAATGTTTTTGTTAAACTCGCGAATCTGGACGGACAGAACCTTTTATTTAATCCATGGGAGTAGCATGCTCTCGTTCCGTAAGCTCATAAACTTTCTTCTCCCCACTGCTAGAAAAACTAGTAACTGGCGAATAAAATGGTCCTTCTTCAAATTCAAGATCGAGTTCTGTTTTTTTGTGTTGTTGTGCCGACTTTGATTCCAGAGGAGGAATGCTCCCCACCCACAGAGGTAACATGATCGTTTGCCACTGCAGGGACTTTTGTGGAAGGGCTCTTTCATTCTGGCATGGTGCCCACTAGCTCTCCAGACTAAATGATCGTTACATCGCCTTTAATATAAGAGGTTCATACATGTTTGTCTGGCTGGACGGGTACTTAGTCGGTTTGCAGGGCGGCGTCGTTATGCTGCATGGCTGGCTTCATTAATTCTCTCCTGAGAATTAATCATCTGGCTGGGGAATTGAACGTTTGTAATGAGCGAAAAACACATTACTTTATATACAGAAAAATATAATTTATTCATTTCCGAACGATCATGATTAAAACTTGAGTTGGTGACTGCCCCAGACACGCGTCTGTTCATACACAGTGCAAACACCGAACTAAAAATATCTCGTTCTCTATAGACTAAGCGAGAGAGAGGAAGAGAGAGAGAGAGGCACACCACAAAAGGAAAGACAGAGAGACAAGGTATTTTCAATTCACAAGCGTTTTATGATTTAACAAACTTTTTTTCTTTTTTTTTCATTATAAAAATTTATTTATTTATTCAATCACAAATAAAAAATAAGAAACAAATATATTACACTGATCTATTCGGTGAAAAAGTAAGATTAATAATTCAATAAATAATTAATAAATCTCTTATTCGTCACTTGGACATGATTCCTTATATGTATATATATATATATATATATATATATATATATATATATAATCGTATCACAGTCAATAGTCTTCTTCGAATGTCCGGCTGGCTTGACAGGCCGAGAGCAGACTCAAGGTGTTTCCACGAATAATGGTGATAGAGAGGCACTCGTAAAGCCAAGACAATTCGCGATTGTCTCCGGTGTTGTGCATCATTAATAGACCAAGGCTGTTCTGATTTTAAACATTTTCGTGGCGATTTCAGCTAACATTGATTTAACCTTTATCTGACAGCCGTCAACCAGACTGCCGTTTCTTTGACGCGGTTGATTTTTGAAGAGCAATAATATCGGCATTGCACGTCTCCCTGCGAGAGCAATGGAAAGTCTGGTTAAAGGGCTCCCAAGTGTGGGGGATTTTAGCTCCCATAGAAGGGGTCTATACTGTTGTGTTACACAGAGGATAATCGAAAAACCCCTATGAATTATTTTGGATAGAATGTGCTCAGTTGAAGACACGTGGTATGATTGAATTGTACTGTTTATGACTTGTTGATATGCATTCGATAACAAACGAATACTTATTTGGTAGGGACATTCAGATTGTGGCCCTTCCCTTGGAGGAGGTAATGACTAGTGTTGTGATGATTAAACAGAATGAAGAATCGGAAATATCGAGACTTTTTAGGGCATCGGAATCAGAAAAATGTGTGCCTATTTTCCGATGCCAAAAACGATTCTTTTAATTGAGTTTTTTTTGGAGGGGGGGGGGGGTTGTTTAAAACAAAATTTTCCATTTCTAATTCTGAAATGATAAATATTTATTGATTTTAAACACCAGTCAAACTAAAATCTACAGATCACATTTGAGAAAATATGTGTACATATTACATGGGTTTTTTAAATAATCTGAAAATTAAGAAATAACATATTACATGGGTTTTTTTAAATAATCTGAAAATTAAGAAATAACATATTACATGGGTTTTTTTAAATAATCTGAAAATTAAGAAATAACAACTCTACAGCTAAATATTTAGAGATTTAAAAAGAATCGGAATCAGTAATTTTATCGGAATCGGGAATTTAGAACAGAATCTGTAATTGCATCGGAATCGGGAAAAATTATTGGTGAAATCTTCAAAATTGCTATTTGCCAGTTTCTATTCGTAAGCTACCAAATTTTGAAAATCTACCAATTAAAATAATTTTAAAAACATAAACGTTTTAACTCATCAAGAAGCAAAGGACTGAACAGAAAGATGACATTTTATCACAGAAATAACACCAAAAACCTTTATGGTGAGCTACGATGTTCACTCTTTCGCTGCCGAAGGTTCAAGTGCCCCGAAGCATTTCTGCGCATGCGGCTGGACGCGCGTTTTTACAAAATAAAATTGTAAAATTCAATAAATTTATTTTGGACCAATCAGATGATTTTCAAAGTTGGTCCGGAATTCTGTGTCTGTGGGAGCCGATGAAAACCTTTAAAAGAGATGTGTATTTTCCAAAAAGACTAGTTGATTAAAAATTCAGAGATAGTGTTTGAAAATAAGTCTGCTGTCTGCAACTCTACTCGACTCAAACAAGACTACACAACACTCAATATAGCAGTCAGCAAATCAGCCAAGGTAGGCGAACACACAGACACAGAAACAAAAACAAACTTTTGCATTTCCCTTTTTTTATCGTCTGCTCCTTTAAAAGTAAATTTATGAAAATAACTATTTAAAAAAACTTCTCATTGAACTTTATACTTTGATTAATTTTCTCTAGTCATTGACTCAGTAAAATTTATTTCATATATTTGAGTGAGAAGTTTTCTCGATTTTTCAGACCAGTGGATTTTTCACAGCTCTTGAGTTATCGATTCAGTCTTCCTCGATATCTCAAATTCATTCCCCTTTTGTTCACCAAAAGACATTCATAAAAGAACTATCATTTTCAATGAAAAAGTTTCCTTAAAACTTAATAAATATTTTTCCTTTTGTAAATTGAGAGTTTACTTTGTTTATTTTGTTTATATCATTTCTACGAATTACCTTCGATAATTCGTCCGGTCCGTCTCTCACTCTCTTTCCTTTCCCTTCTCCCACATAATAAATCTATAAGAACAAACTAAAAACACCTAATAGGCCAAACTGGTGATCCACCGACGTGAACACGCAAACACTTCTCTAAACAAAAAAGAAAAAAAAATATACCAACAACAAACAAAAATAAAACTGCCTTCTGATACTTCAAATAACGAATTTTCTTCATTTAACTTCAACGAAATTAAAGAAAGGAAAACAACTCAAGAAATAATTTCACCACAAAAGAACCGGACCAATCCATCACAAAAAAAAAAAAAAAAAAAAAAAAAAAAAAAGGAAAATTCAACAAACAAGAAACAATTCTCTTGCCATAAGTAAAAGCTAAGTGGACCGAATATTTCGACATTCTATAATTTCCAAATATAATCGCGTGTGATTGAATTCAACGCGTTCGTGTTATTTGCTTTTCTGCTATGGACTGTAAAATTTTTTTTTTTTTTCAATCTCTAAATATTATCGCGTATGATCATATTTCAATACGTTTTCGAGTTTGTTCGTTTCCGTGTCATATGGAACGGTAATTCTTTCCAAAATGTTCAATTTCTCACAAAGAAATTCAACAAAATTCATTCTTCAAATAAATACAAAAGAATTCAAAGAAAAAGAAAATACAAAATTTGATTAATTTGACCAGCACAACCAAAACAACCTTTGACTAGCAAATCTTCATTGAACAGAAACTTTTCACAAAAAAAAAAAAAAAAAAAAAAAAAAATTTCTACAAAAACGGTAAAGAAAATCCTTTTGAACATAAAATCTTTTTATAAAAAATATATATATAATTCAACACACAGCAAAAGTTTGTTTATTCACAACTAAAACAAAACTAAAATGGCAGAAAACGAAATCGACATGGCAGCAGAACAAGATAAACCAGTGCAGTCAATAGCAATGAAAACGCCAGCGTTTATTGAGTCAAATGTACTAGCTTGGTTTTCAATAATGGAAGCCCAGTTCAGTATTATGAACATTAAACAACCAAGACAAAAAATTTACCATATTCTCGCTTCACTACCAACGGATATAGTTGGAAAATTACAACACAACATACTGCAATCAACAGATTATGATAAGTTAAAAGAGGCTGTAATTAACCAGTATGAAAAATCAAAGCCTGAAATGCTGGACAAATTAATGTCATCCTCAATCATGACAGGACGCCCTTCGATTTATTTGAATGAACTCATGTCGTTAGCAGGTCGAATTGGTGTTGGAGAAGACATTGTGCGACATAAATTCATCCAGGCCCTACCTCATTCTATCAAACCCGTGGTAGCAGCACAAATAGATCTCGATCTGGAAAGACTGGGGAAAATGTCCGATGATCTGCTGTTATATTTTAACAGACAAGAAGCCGCTCAGATACAACACATATCATGGAACCAAAACCACCGTAACCAGAGTGATGACGGATCTCAAAGAAAAAGTAATCCGTCACAAAAATCAGATAATTGTCCCACTGGAGTTCGTCCTTTTAGCAAGGATCAGAGACCAAAAATCTGCCGTTCACATCTATATTTTGCAGAACGTGCAAAATATTGCAAACCTTGGTGTAAATGGCCAGATAAACGAAATGTGCAAATGCAACCCAGTTCTCGTCCTGCCTCCCCTGCCTTTGGTAAAGCATCGGAAAACTAACCCGGCGAAAAGTGATAGCTTCCACATCTTCGCCGCTTCTCGAAGTAGCCGCACGGTTAGGAGCTTTAAAATTGAATTTCGTTGTGGATACGGGAGCTGCAATATCTGTAATCCCAAGAAAATATATAAACGGTATAGTAATATACCCAACTAACATCTCCATTGTGTCAGCTAACGGTCAGAAAATCGAATGTTCCGGACAAGCAGTATTAAACCTGGCACTTCATAACTTGAGGCGTGATTTCACTTGGACCTTTCTCATTGCAGAAACGACCAAACCTCTCCTAGGTTATGATTTTCTGAATCATTTTGGATTGATGGTTGATTGCACAAACAACAAATTAATTGATCCAACAACTAACAGACATTCAAACGCACAGCCATCACCAATACTTATGAACATTGCTTTATGCTCAAATAACGTTGCTGACACAACTGTTCACACAATTCTGGAAAAATATCCCAACTTAATTTCTCCACATCGCGATTCCAACGCAACAAAACCTAAAGTATTTCATAGAATTGAAACTGGCAGTAACCCTCCATCATTCTCTAAAACGAGGCAATTATCGGCTCAGAAATACGACATAGCAAAAGAGGAATTCAGGAAACTCCAGAACGCCGGAATTATATCCCCCTCTAAATCAGAGTGGAGTTCAGCCTTGCACATGGTGCAAAAATCCGACGGGACTTATAGACCTGTAGGTGACTACAGGTTACTAAATACTATAACGAAACCAGACCGATATCAAGTGCCAAATATAAACTCCTTGTCATCAAAACTGCACGGTAAGAAAGTTTTTTCAAAAATTGATTTATCTTCTGCCTACCATCAAGTACCAGTCCATCCGGATGATGTATGCAAAACAGCCATCACAACACCCTTCGGTTTATATGAGTACAATTACATGCCTTTCGGTTTGCGGAACGCATCTAGTACTTTCCAAAGGATGATGGACAATATTTTCCGTGACATCGATTGCACTTTTACATATATCGATGATATTCTCATTTTCTCAAATAGTGAAGAAGAGCATTCCAAACACCTCGATACTGTTTTACAAAAACTCAGTGAGTACGACCTTAAAATTTCTCTTTCTAAGTGTACTTTCAATGTTTTTCAACTTGAATTTTTGGGATTTCACATATCTGTTGATGGTCTTAAACCAAGCGACAAGAAAATCCGTGAATTAAATGAATTTCCTCAACCAAACGATTCAAAATCATTGCGTCGATTCCTTGGCATGGCAAATTTTTACAGGAAATTAGTTCCTAATTTCAGTGAAATCAGTTTACCACTCACCGAGTGTATTCGGTTGAATCAGAAATCAAAGAAAATAGATTTAGCAAAGAGAGAAGTTGAATCCTTTGAAAGGATAAAAACAAGTTTGTCAGGCGTAACCGCTCTACCTTATCCTGATTCAAAAGCTACTAACTATCAGCTTGTTACGGACAGTTCCAATTACGCTGTTGGAGCAGCACTTCATCAAATGATCGACAATCAGCCAATTCCTATTGGATTCTTTTCAAAAAAATTATCACAGACTCAACAGAAGTATTCCACCTTTGACAGAGAATTGCTAGCTGCTTATTTAGCAGTCTTGTATTTTAAACATCAGGTGGAAGGCAGAAACTTATTGTTGTTGACAGATCATAAACCGCTCTGCAGCGCTTTCAAAAGCCAAACGCCTTTAAAATCCGATAGACAACAGCGTCATCTCTGTTTCTTGAGTGAATATGTGACTGATATTTCACACATACAAGGTTCAGAGAACATTGTAGCTGACTGTTTATCACGACCAGCGTATGCAATCACAATTGATATATGCGATTTGCAAGAGATGGCCAAACACCAAACTACTGACGAAGAAACAAAAACTCTCTGTGATCAACTAAAGCCGTATCAAATAAATGAACATGATACCATACTATGTGACGTGTCATTACCTTTTCCACGACCTTTTGTCACACAAAAGCTCCGAAAATCCGTTTTTGACAGTTTACACAATTTGTCACACCCCGGAATTACAGCTTCAAACAAAATAATTACCTCTAGGTATTATTGGCCCAAAATGGCCAAGTCAATAAAGGAATGGTGCAAGGAATGTCAACATTGCCAACAAGCAAAAATAAATAAACATACAAAAAGTGAAGTGCATCCGTTTGAATTGCCATCCAGTAGATTTCAAACTGTACACATTGACATTGTTGGCCCTCTACCACCAGTAAAGAACAAAACAGACCCGTATTTCTCTCCCTATCGGTATTTATTAACATGCATCGATAGAAATACGAGATGGGTAGAGGCTTGTCCATTGACAGAAATAACTGCACAGTCAGTATCTACTGCTTTTGTTGATCTGTGGATATCAAGATTTGGTGTGCCCCTCCATGTCGTTACAGATAGAGGTAGCCAATTCGAGTCAGAGCTGTTCTCAGAGCTGTCGAAAATTATAGGGTTCCACAGGCTGAGAACGACTTCGTACCATCCCCAAGCAAACGGAATGATCGAGCGGGCGCACAGAACACTAAAGACGGCGATCATTGCCAGGAGAGAATCTTGGTTGTCTGCTCTTCCTATAGTTCTTCTAGGTATCAGGATTACACCCAATGATTCCAGTTACTCGCCATTTACTGCAGTTACAGGTGCTAATGCACAAGTACCTCGATTGTTAATCGATGCGTACGAAGATACAAACATTGACATAACGAATGCTCACATAAAAGCCCTAGCTGAAGAGATGCGGAAATTTGACACAGACAGATTATCCAGTGGACACCTCCATTCTTTACCTGCTGTGTACATTCCTAAAGATCTTCAAAAGTCTGACAGCATCTGGTTGAGAACAGACAGAATTCGCAAATCTATGGAAGCTCCATATACAGGTCCATTCCAAGTAATACATCGTCATGGCAAATATTTCACTATTAAAATGTCTGATGATGTACACAGTAACGTTTCCATTGATAGATTGAAACCTGCATATACTTCAGAAACATCAAAAGATTTTGTTCGACCCATTCCAAAATCTGACAGTTTTGTATCTTCCTCTGATAGAGGAATTGAAAAGACACAACAAATTAAATCAAAGTCCGGAAGAACCATAAAGTGGAAGAAGGACAATACATATTTTTATTATTAAAAAAAAAAAAAATTAAAAAAAATTAAAAAAAAAAGATTTTTACACCTTCAACACATATTTTATCTTTTCGCCAGTATGTAAATTTTGTTTTACCCCCTTCAAAAAAAAACAAAAAAAAAAAAAAAACAAACAAAAAAAAAACATCAAAACAAAAACAATTCCCCAACCTACAATTACATGTATATATGATACCAACATTTTCTTCACAAATGAAAACAAAACAACTTTATCGTGAAGGATGAACTTTAAAACTCCGTTTACTGGGCGGAAAGTTATATGGTGAGCTACGATGTTCACTCTTTCGCTGCCGAAGGTTCAAGTGCCCCGAAGCATTTCTGCGCATGCGGCTGGACGCGCGTTTTTACAAAATAAAATTGTAAAATTCAATAAATTTATTTTGGACCAATCAGATGATTTTCCAAGTTGGTCCGGAATTCTGTGTCTGTGGGAGCCGATGAAAACCTTTAAAAGAGATGCGTATTTTCCAAAAAGACTAGTTGATTAAAAATTCAGAGATAGTGTTTGAAAATAAGTCTGCTGTCTGCAACTCTACTCGACTCAAACAAGACTACACAACACTCAATATAGCAGTCAGCAAATCAGCCAAGGTAGGCGAACACACAGACACAGAAACAAAAACAAACTTTTGCATTTCCCTTTTTTATCGTCTGCTCCTTTAAAAGTAAATTTATGAAAATAACTATTTAAAAAAACTTCTCATTGAACTTTATACTTTGATTAATTTTCTCTAGTCATTGACTCAGTAAAATTTATTTCATATATTTGAGTGAGAAGTTTTCTCGATTTTTCAGACCAGTGGATTTTTCACAGCTCTTGAGTTATCGATTCAGTCTTCCTCGATATCTCAAATTCATTCCCCTTTTGTTCACCAAAAGACATTCATAAAAGAACTATCATTTTCAATGAAAAAGTTTCCTTAAAACTTAATAAATATTTTTCCTTTTGTAAATTGAGAGTTTACTTTGTTTATTTTGTTTATATCATTTCTACGAATTACCTTCGATAATTCGTCCGGTCCGTCTCTCACTCTCTTTCCTTTCCCTTCTCCCACATAATAAATCTATAAGAACAAACTAAAATCCTCATAGGCCAAACCTTTGCGGAAGAACGTTGTAACAAACTCACTGACAAATTTGATTCTTTGTCTGATTAAACCAAAGTTTTTGATGTAAGGGCCGTAATCTAATTCAACTTTTCCTTTCTTATCAGGGCATGAGTTATTTCCCTTGACAGATATAACAAGACAAATAATGGATAATTTAGGAGAGGGTAGAGCCATTGCGCTTGACATTTTGAAGGCATTTGACACAGTGTGGCATTCTGGTCTCCTACACAAACTTCAGCATTACAGTATTTGTGGTAAGGTTCTTGACATCTTTTCTTTCTGATCGTAGTTTGCGAGTAACTTTGGACAGTGTCTCTTCAATCTCTTTTCCTATCAATGCTGGTGTCCATCAGGGCTCTATTCTAGGCCGAACAATGTTTCTTCTCTATATAAATGATCTTCCAGAGAATATTATTCAGAAAATTAACATCTATGCTGATGCTACCACTCTTTATTCAGTCGAAATATGCAGCTGATCTAGAAGTTGACCTGGGTTCAGTTGTGGATTGGGTACAAAATAGCTTGTTTCGTTTAATCCTGTTAAGACTCAGCTCGTGTCTTTTCTTTCTGAGATTCTCATGGATGACTCTGCTCTTGAAGAGAAATCGACTCTGAAAGTTCTTAGTCTTTCTCTCTCATCAAATCTTTCTTGGATTTCATACATTAGATCCATTGCTCTTTCTGCTTCTCATAAAGTCGGTTCTCTCTATCGCTCCAAACACTTTCTCATACCTGAGGCTATTCTCTATCTCCACAAATCCACAATCAGACCATGTATGGAGTACTGTTGTTATATTTGGGCTGGTGAATCTCTGTCCCATTTGAAGGTTCTTGATAAGGTGCAGAAACGTATCTGTAATTTCATTGGCCCTACCCTTTCTTCTTCTCTGCACCCTCTCTCTAACAGATGTGATGTTGTTAGTCTCAGTCTTTTCTATAAATACTATTATGACATGTGTTCTTCATAATTGTGATCTATTCCCTGCTTCTTTTGTTCCAGCTCGTTTGACTTGTTGGTCTCCATCAATTTGCTGTCGTGATACCTCATACTTCCTATTCCATTAGCTTCTTTCCAAGAACTGCAGGCTTATAGAACTATTTTCCTGCTGACTGTTTTCCTCTTACCTATAACCTTGGTATTTTCAAGACTAAGGCCAATAGGCATCTGCTGTCTTTGAGATAATCATACTTCGTTCTCGTTAGCTCCTTACATCAAGTGGGCTTCATGCCTTGTCTGGAGCAATTTCCATTAAAAAAATAGTTCTGTTTCATAAAAGAAATACGATTTTATGTTTCGTTGATTCCTTTCACAAATGAATCAACAGTTCTCAGATCATTTTGTGACTAGTCTGCTTGTCTCACAGACTCTTTTCTCCCTTCTCTTAAATAACAACTACTTGTGTGTTACAAAGAACGACTGTGTATTACTTTAGCAATAATGCACACATCAGAAAGTAAGAATACAAGGAACAAAGACATTTTATTTATTAATAGTTTATCTACAATAAATAGGTATACATAGATTAAACATGTAATTAAATACATTGTTCCCATACAAATAAAAATACACAAGTTGTTCACAAAGAAAAAATGCATGTGCTAAATGCACTGCACAAACTAACATGTCTTTTCTGTTACAGGCGATGACCAAGGCATGTCCGGTCTGTTTTGTTTCCAGCAAAAGAGGAAAAATTATGGTCTTAATTCGTGTTGGTATGAGAGTTGCTCCAAGATCCTATGTATGCAACAAGATTTAGAGATTTCCCTTTTGTTACCAAGGATTCTAGGCCCAAGGGTAAAAACTAGCCCATAAAATAATTTTCTCCTGACATAACTTAACACAGGACGTCCCTACAATGGTATTTATAGATGATCACTCTGAAGAGAATCCTTTTTCGCATTGGTCAAACAACTTGCATTTTGTTATATATTTTTTTACTTTCCAAGCTTCGACTGAAAGAGTATGGTGTCAATGTTTCAGGTTCAAGTCATGAAAGGAGAAAAAGAAAACATTTTTAAGTTAAGCATTTTTTTTTTAGAAAATAAAAGATTTTGCCAAATTTTCTTCTGGAGTTTGTAGATCTAGTGTTGGAAGTAACTTTGGCGCAGGCTGTTGTCATTGGGTTCACAAAAGGTGCAGTGGGTTGCGAGGAAGATTACTCCCTGTATTATTTGCATTCTTCGGATTACTGTTCTCATCTCACGGATCCTTGTCATGCTAACAAATAGTTGATTTGACCATTGTCCCACCTGATGAACTGTTGATGATTTTATAAACAATCTGGCCCCTTGACGTGACGTTGGCATTTAAAGTGGGATGTCGTCACACTGCCACTAATGAAATAACACAATTGTCTCGATTTACTTGCCTCCGTACAAGGACAATTCAGGCACAAGATTGGCCTTTAATGTGGGGAAATGCAGCTCTAACAAAGGGGCACCCATCATTGTACCACAAATTCTTCTCAGTTTCAACCATCGTTACCAATGTTTAAGATAGTGTCTCACCGTCCACTTGACAAACTCATTAACCCCGATCCTTGAGTGGCCTTTGCGACTTGATAAGCAGTGACTCATTAGTACATTAAAAAATATTGGATGTAAGTAATAATAATAATAAAATAAGAGGCTAAATAGTATTTCTAATAACATCTTAGAAAATAAAAATACGTGCATAAAAAATAGGGGGTTCACTCTGATTCAGGTTACACATATTTACCTCCCTTGAAACAAATAATATAACTTTTGGCAAAGTAATAACGCATTTTTTAAAAATATTTGTTAATTTTTTAAATCAATTTCTACACATGGAAAAGGCCGGGTAGGAGCAGCTAGTAATGAATACAGATGTTGATATCATAATCGTTTGTGTTAATTAATTGCAATTAACAACGATGTATTTCATCCAGCAGGAAGAAATCTTCATCGTTCCTTGTCACAAAGTAGCCACTAGATGGACATCATCATTCGCTGTGATAAATGATCAATCTATTTTCAGACGTGAACAGTTCATTTCGGATAAAACATTTATGTCAATGCAAAAGTTGGAAAAAGAAAAGAAAAAGAAAAAAGAAAAAAAAAAGAAAAAGAAAAGAAAAAAAGAAAAGGAAAAGAAAAAGAAAAAAAAGAAAGAAAAAAAAAGAAAAAGAAAAGAAAAAGAAAAGAAAAAGAAAAAAGAAAAAAAGAAAAGAAAAAGAAAAGAAAAAAGAAAAGAAAAAAAAGAAAAGAAAAAGAAAAAAAGAAAAAAGAAAAGAAAAAGAAAAAAAGAAAAGAAAAAGAAAAGTTTTAAAAAAATTCTTTTCTTGTATTTTTTTTATTAAGTTCTTGTGTTCCGAATGCTTCTTTCTCGAAGAACATTCAACATGTCATGATTTAAGGCTCAAATAAGCATTTCAATAATCAGTCGAAAAAAATGACAGCTTCTTTAAAGTAGAACATAAGAAAAAAAATTTTTTTAAATGGAATATTAACAGTTTGGCCTTTGATGTGGTCGACAAATATTTGTCATTGATAAAGTTTGAAATCTAAGTAAATTGTAAAAGTTTATATTACATTATATATATAAATATATATATTCATAAAATAAATGTACAGAATTTAGAAAACCTTGAATGCTACGCTTTCGCGAGAAAATAAACCCTCCAGCCCTAGAATTTTCGCACTAATGACAGAGTAGGTGAACTCCGTCCAGTTGGTTTCCTTGTTAGAAAGGTTAGGGTTTTTCTCGTTAAACTATGGTATCCAAAATGATCTGAGTTGTGTACATTTCTTTTATAAATAAACATTTTATATATATATATATATATATATATATATATCATATATCAACCGAGAAGCTACGGATCTGGCTACGAAATTGGGTATTGAATATAGGACCAACCTCTTAGCTGAGAGGAAAGCCTTTATCACTTTGAAGGACCATAAGGAAAACTTTGCAAATAGACCAACTTGTAGACTAATAAACCCAGCAAAGAGCGAGATCGGCATGCCTAGCAAAATAATAATTAAAAATATTGTTAAAACAATTAAAGCTAATTCCATTCTCAGGCTCTGGGACAATACTAACACCGTTCTACACTGGTTCAAAGACATCCCAAACAAACAAAGATGCAAATTTACCCAATTTGATATAGTGGATTTCTACCCCTCCACCACTAAAGAATTACTAGATAAAGCACTAAATTTTGCATCCACTTACAAAAATATCAGCGAGCTTGAATTGGAAACAATTATGCATGCCAGACAAACCTTACTGTTTTCCAAAGGAAAAAGCTGGGTGAAGAAATCCAACCCCGAGGACCCTTTTGACGTGGCGATGGGTGCCTATGATAGTGCGGATGTCTGCGATTTAGTCGGTCTGTTCATTTTAAACTCACTCGGATGCAAATTTCCCAACCATTCTTTCGGATTATACAGAGACGACGGACTGTGCCTCTCTAGAGACAGCGATGGTAACACACTAGACAGACTCAGGAAGGACATGATAAATTTTTTTCTTAGTTTAGGTTTAAAAATCACCATTGACACAAACATCAATACAGTACATTTCCTAGACACTACACTAAACCTAGCAGCCGATACACACAGTCCATTCCATAAACCGAACGAAACGCTCCATTATATTAATAAGGGCTCCTGTCACCCCCCTCAATTTTCAGGAATATGGTCCCTAACATCAGTAGAAGAATTTCTGATCTCTCATCCAACCGAGAAATTTTTGAACAATCGGCGCCATACTATAATGAGGCACTCCTTAAGAGCGGATTCAAAGATAAAATTTCATATATGCCCACCCAACACTGTAACACTAGGAACCGCAACAGAAATAGGAACATTACCTGGTTCTCCCCTCCTTTTTCTCTAAACTGCAAAACTAAGGTAGGCCAAACCTTCCTTAAATTATTAGATAGACACTTCCCACCACAGCACAAATTCCACAAATTTTTTAACAGGAACTCTATAAAAACTAGTTACTCATGCTTCCCATCTATGAAGAAAATGATAACAGCCGAACCTAAACCAATAGAGGATACAGCCTGCTCCTGTACAACCAGAGATCAATGCCCCTTGGATGGGAACTGCAAAATAACATCAATAGTATACGAGGCGAGCATTTCCAGACAACCAACGGACAAGAAGGAGATATACATTGGGATGACAAAGGGCATGTTTAAGCAAAGACTATATGCCCACAGGCATACCTTCAAATATAGAGATAGAGTAAATACAGCTTTAGGGGCCCGTGTATGGGAACTAAAGGATGAGGGAACACCTTTTACCATCAGTTGGAAATTAATAGAAAGACGAAAACCATATTCCCCAATATCAGGCCGCTGTGCACTTTGCGATGCTGAAAAATATAACATCTTGCGAACCATCAATGACCCTAACATTATATGCCTAAACAAAAAAGGGGAGATATATAAGGACTGTACCCACAGAAGAAAGGCACTTCTGATAAATTGGGCAGAACAAAATACATAAGTCATAACCGCAGAGTACCCAGAATACGGACTTTTAGGATTTCGGATTTCACAATGATGAATTCGCCTTCCGAATTTCGGATTGAACTGTATGGTATCCCGACTGTGGCCCTAAACTCTATTTCCATTATTGCATGTTTTAATTATGGATGGTTTTTATATTTATGTATATAACTGTTTTTAAATTTTTAAATTTTTAATTTAAAATTTTTTTAAATTTTTAAAATTTTTAATTCTAATTTTTATTTTTTAAAATTTTTAATTCTAATTTAAAATTTCAAATGTGGAGTACCCCATATCCCCAATTTTCCTTCTCTTGCCTTTTATCTTTTATTTAATTTTACACAATTTTGTTATCATTTATTTTATCTAACAGTGTATTTATTTCATCTTTATTTATATTTATTTTTCTTCATTATTTTTCTTTATTTTTCTTCATTTTTCTTTATATTTCTCTTTATTATTTTTCTTTATTTTTCATTTTTCTTTATTTTTCTTTATTTTTCTTCATTATTATTCTTTTTCATCTTTCTTTATTCCCCCCCCCCCCTTTTATTATTAGTACCTTAATTTTTTTATGATTAGTACCATTACGACTTCATAAATTTATAAATGGTGTGACTACAATTTATTTAATTATAAGTTTTAATTTTAATGATTTATTATTTAATATTTAACATTTTTAGAAATAATTTATTACATTAGCATATTATTTCAATATAATTTTTAATTTTATAATTTATATATTTTTTTTTAACTTAATATAATTTTATTTTTATTTTTATTTTTATTTTTAACGTTATCTCCATTTACTTTCGATAAGATATATAGCGTCTCTATTAGTTAAATTTAAATACTTTCCATAACGGCCACGTAATTCCACGCACGTGACAATTTAAACATGCCATCTGTCCAACTGTTAACGTTATTCCCATTTAATTTCTTGCTTTTTCTTAAGCTATACGACTCTGCTGATGAAGGTCCGATTTTCTCGGATCTGAAACCTTGGTCCGGATGTTGTTGTAACACTTTATTTAATATTAATAAATATCATGCTCTTATTAATTATTTAATTAATTTTACTTTTGCATTAATAATTGAGCACTCTGCTGGGAAACTCTCCCAATTAAGAAATACGGTATATATATATATATATATATATATATATATATATAGAAAAGAGGGTAGTGCAGTATTAGTGCAGTTCCAACGAGAGAAAAGTATATGTAAAGGAGTAAGGCTACCAACATTTGTAGAATGTTTTTTTCAACATTTATTTATTATTTTGTTGTTTTACCATTTTATAATTTTATATAACGCGTTTCAAGTGGTGGTCCGCTTTCATCAGATATGAAAATCCATTTGGATTTACATATCTGATGAAAGCGGACTACCACTTGAAACGCGTTATATAAAATTATAAAATGGTAAAACAACAAAATAATAAATAAATGTTGAAAAAAACATTCTACAAATGTTGGTAGCCTTACTCCTTTACATATATATATATACACATGTGTGTGTGTGTGTTTTCAACTTCAATGCTTAACATTTGATAGGGTATGCAAGTTTCTTCTTGCCTCAAAAATTACTTTAAAAGTCGTAAACAGAGATAGCAATGTCCGGTTCCCGTCATATTTTGATCCTCATCCACTCGGTTACAAGATGACTTCTACCATTTATGTTGAAGAGAAAAACAATGGAAATAACTGTCAAACACAAAAT
Organism: Sepiola atlantica; assembly: GCA_963556195.1. NCBI lineage: Eukaryota > Metazoa > Mollusca > Cephalopoda > Sepiida > Sepiolidae > Sepiola > Sepiola atlantica. Next base: position 5,669,659 of record OY744523.1, read on the forward strand.
ATAAATTAAAGACATTTTTGTTCTTTTTATTCAAAACACTTTCGCAAAGTGTATTGATGATTAGTCAATCTCCATTTATTTTTATTCAACATTTTTTTCGATTTAATCTGTATTCATTTTTGGACACACAAATACATATCTATAAAGTTGTGCCCTTTCTCGCTCTAACAGTGAGATTAAAACACCAATTTCAAGTTTACACATGAAAAATAGTATGTGTATGCAATCACCTTCATACGGTCAAGTCATTTGCATATTGCTTTGAAAAAGAACATCATTATTAATTTACATGCTTTTTTGGTATAGGATTTATTCAGCCCGTGACAGGTATGTACATCAAACAGATATTCCTCAGTTTGTTTTATTTAAAGTATCCGCTAAACTGTAAAAGCACCAGAAAAATCGAATAAAAATAGTAATATGGGGTTCAGGGGTGAGAGGAAGAGTTTCTGTTTTTTTCAATTTCCCCAGGCAATGCGAGGACATAGGTCCTGCTAGTAATATATAATATAAAATGTAGAAATTTTTATTTATCTTAAAAAAACAAAACTATTTCATTTTTTTTAACAATCTTTAGAGGCTGATATTGATATTGTGTACATATGCTTCTTTCCTCTTTGGAATTCCCTTTCTGCTCCCTGTTTCCAAGAACGTATTAACATGCATAGATTTAAATGTAATGTGAACAAATATCTTTCTGCTCAACTCTCAACTCAGGTTGGCCCCCTATAAATCTGACCCCTATCACAGGAGTCCCTTACGCTTGTTTGAGGTGAATAAAAGTTTTAAAAAAATAAATAAATAAAAAATAAAAAATAAATAAGTTAAATTTTAAAAAAAAACATCTATATCGATTTCAACATGACAAAAAAACTTTCACCAGAATTTTTGTTTCTTTCCTTTTCTGTCTCAAAAGTCAATATTGAAATGTGAATGTTACAATATCTGTTGGATTTGTCATTCAACACATTGTCCGCATGATACAAAATCTTGAGATAAAAAGGTTATGCAACTTTTGTGAAAACCAGGCCCAATTGCCAAAGCCAAGATAAGAAATGAATGAACGTGTCGCCCAGCTCTTCTGAGGAGCATGCGTTCCGAAACCCGAGCAGACTTTGTCTCTAGGACACATCTTTTGATGGCAGTCTATGTGACTGCCATCAAAAGATGTGTCCTAAGAAACACACAACACAAAGTAATTAACATTTACCTATCTATAACCAATACATAGTTCTCTATCTCCGACCTGGCAACATGTGTTCTTTCTCATTGTAATTTGGGACAGTAATGTATTCTTTCTTTAGTAATAATGTCTGTTATCCTTTCCTTTGTGTATTATATGATATACCATATTGCGTTTCCGTAATCCCTTTTGCTTTTGTCTTCAACAAACTATTCATGTGAAAATAAATGTGATTGTATGTAAATCCAACTGTTTCTTCACTTTTGTTCTTTACTTTTTTTTCGACATTCATGTTTTTAATCTATAGCACAAAACACACAAAATGATGATCTTGTGTACAGGAACGATACAAAGATACACTCAAACACGGGGCCGTTAAAATGTAGAAGGACATAAATTATCCGTAGCTTTCCGATACAAAGAAAACGGGTTTAAAGAGCTTGACCTCCAACGCTTGCTTAGAGAAGTTCAAGAAATGAAATGCTAGAAGTATACAAAGTCACAACTGGCATCTATGACTGCATTAAAAGTCACTGCCACCAGAAGTACTTGTAAAATTCAATAGAAATCACACAAACGAAAATGATGCCAGTTTGACCATTATTGTTTTGTTTGTTTTTTTACAAACTAATCATCGCTTATCAAGGCCCACACTCAAGGATAAGGGTTATTGCGTTTGACAGGTAGGTGGGTAAACACTGAGACGGTTAGTAACAGTGGTCGTAACTGGTCAAAAAAGTGACTATTTAAGAGGACAGCTCAACAAGAGTTTGTTTACCTTGGACTATAGTCAGCCGGGAAGCAGCTCTGTAGTACTGTGTTCCATAGACGGGCAGTTCTAGTAAAGAAACTTTGCTCACGGAAGTTCCACTTAGTTCTAAGTATGCAGAAGAAGGAAATTTATTAACAGTGGTTGTAGCTAGACGAGTTTTCGTTGTTGGCCAAACCCTGTGTTAGGGATAACTAACGAAACAATTATCTCCCTTCGACCATTTCAGAGTTATTTCCCTTGTCGATAGTCTTGCCGAGGGAGAAAAGAAAACATTGACGGATCAGACTGTCTTATTTTCATCTCGCGTTACAGCGGCAATTAACTCATTATTTATTCTGTGTTCAGTTGTAATAAATTTGTTAAAAGTATCTGCTGATATTTTATCCATTTTTCTTTACAAATAATATTGATTAAACCTAAATTACGAGGTTTACAAAACCCTGAAAAAATCTTTTGGCATAAATGTTGTAAACCAACAAGAAATATTCAGAAAGAACGAGTTAAGTTTTGAAAATAAACTTGAATCATTCCTCTCGCAAAATCATCAACAAGGTTTTCCTGCAATCACAAAAAGTTTATGGTCTCAACATCAGACTCTTTACTCCAAGGGACCCAATCAAGGTAAGTAGTCCCTGAACTGCTAGCCTGTAACTTTGTGCCACGAAAGCTGCTTCCATTGAAATTCTACAATTGTTCCAATCTTGTTATGTGGTTGTGTTTTAAGTGTTTCTATCAGCTTTGAACTTTTCTTTGATTTTCTTTTTCAGTTTAATCAGAGACGCCCGCCTGAGAGTCTTTAGAACCCTTCTTCCCAAATCGAACACACAGCCTTGATCCTTCCCTGGGTGGCGGAGAATGTGATGAAAAGAGAACTCTTCTATCCCCTTCTATGCTTCAGAAGTGAATTACTTCCCTTGATCACTCTTTCTTTTTTAGTCAGCCATTGATTCTCATAGAGACTAGATCCCTGCGTAGATCTTTGTCAAATAAAGCTTCTTCAAGCAAACTCAGTCCTCTTAAACTCATTCTAAAATCTTTTGACTAACTCATTACAGTTCCAATCTTGTTATATGGTTGCGTTTTAAGTGTTTTTGTTAACGGCACTGCTGTCAACCCATTGGCCTTAAAGATTCAGCAGAAATGAATTCAATTTGATTATTTGTCATTGTGACTTGTATGATTACATGGATCGATCGATGTATCGATCGAGGTTATGGCTCCCGGTAGATGTATCAATCGAGGTTATGGCTCCCAGTAGATGGGGAAGAAAGTGATTATGTAAGATCTGGGGAGAATTAATAAGAGATAATGTTAAAGCCTGGAACCTGGAGAGAAATCCTTTTCCTGTACTAAACACTCCGAAGAGATGCTTCGGAATACGATACCAAAACATCCGATGCTTGGGGTAAGTCAAAACACTAAATCACGAACATCTTTATTTCATATTTTCTTAAGTATTGTTAACAATTATTCATTTTTTTTTTCTCGGGTTTTAATATTTCGTTATTTTTTTATTTCAGGTTTTAGTTGCTTAATTTACGCTAGAAGCAATATTATTCGAAATCTCATTTTTTGATTGCTTAGTCACCCACAATCATCATCATATTCGGTTTAACGTCCAATTGACATGCTCGCACGTCTTGGATTAACGTATCTCTCGACAGGTTTTTATTTACACACCTTCCTCTAAAATCCATCCTTTTCATTTCTGTTTTCCTTCGTATTCCCCTGCCAACTGACCCTGTTACCTCAACTGTTCTACATCTACTAATCCAAGAACTCTCATTCATTGTCATTGTGACCAAATCAACAAAGTCTCCTGTTCTGCACGCATCTCACTATCTTTTCTAGATTTAATATTCCTCTCAGGTCATCAGATCTAAGCATGTCTTTAAGACTCACACAACATCCGCTGTATCATTGTCATATCATTTCACATATCCTTCACACTTACTGGCCAGGTTTCACTTCCATACATCGTCACACTGCATAGACATGCTTGATCAGTGGTTGTAGTGTTAGAAAGCCCCCAGAAAAAAAAGAGTTTGATTGGATGACAATGGTAACACTCTGCTGGTTAGTAATGGCAGAATTTCCCCTAATTTACTCAATCTACTTCTCACTCTTGCTATCAGACTAACACCAGCTCCTCCCTGTGCTCCAATGATATCACCAAGTGTTATATAATGGAACGCATGTGTGGATGGACGTACAGTGAGATCGCTTAACTTGCGCGATTTGTAACGGAGTCATCTCATGCAATGTTAGTGCAATGTTGTTCTCACGGTTGCAGTGACAGTTGATGGGACCTTAAGTTCGAGGTTAGGTCATACCTGGCATCGATCATGAGGTTTCGTGACGTCACAGTTTTCCCCCATGGGAAAACGAGATTGAGATTCGACAGTTCTCGATTGGAAGCCAACAAGAGAACACGCATAGTCATGTAGCTACTACAAGCTAAGGGATTTCGAATCCCCAAATGAGAGCCAGACGATGCTCCCATCTTCCTTCCTTTGCAAGTAACTAAGTAGTTAGGAATTTCCTAGCGTAAGCTGTCTCTCTCTCTCTTCTACAAGGAACTTGCTCAGTGTCGACAAGCGAGATAGTAAATAAAATGGCTCTAAATTAAAAAGCAGAAGCCTTGTTATATTTTATTAAGTGTAGATTTGATTTCAGCCTACGAGGAGACCACCGGTATGATGGAAGAAGCCAGCGGAGAAATTGACGCGCGGCGAAGCGATGACAGACAGATAGCAGCCCGACAAGAAGTGACGACAAATGCCGGTATGAGGAAGAAGCATTCACGGTTAGTACGAATAGTCCATACAACGGCGAGGCAGTAAAGAGTCGAGATTCACGGTAGTACGAATAGTTTCCCTGCAACTGGGAAACGCAAATAGTAGCGACACATCGTCCCGTTTCGGGATCAACAGACGAGAGCACTACGACGCCCGACATTACGTGTATTAGAAACCTGTAAATGTAACACAAGATAACAACACTTCCGAACAACCTCAATAGCCTTACCATAAAAATATACTCTCTCAATTGTCTTAAACTTCTTGCATACAAACTTGTTATCATCTCTCAACTTACCTGTAATTTCCATTCTTTTGTACCCAATGCTGACAAGTATCACAAAAACTTGAATCGCATCAGACTCCCTCTCCACAAACTGAGCAGGACAACTCTTCTTTCTGGGAGCTTTCCAAATAGGCCTTCACAAATAGGCCTTCCATTGTTTCACAGGCAAGTATTAAATCATCAGCATAAAGTATCTCTTCCGGACAACCCATATAAAACTCTCTGGACAACGTTTCTAAGACACAACCAAAAAACATCAGACTCAGTACAGAACCCTGATGTACTCCCACTTTAACAATAAAGCTGTCACTATTTGTGCTGTTAATTCTAACATTACTTTTAGTATTTATGTGCATTGTTTGAACCATCTTCACCAACCACTCACTTGCTCCTAATTTATGCAAAAACCACCAGACATCCTCTTGGGAGTCTGTTAAAAGCTTTCTCCAAATGTTTACTTTTGGCAAGCTTGTAACTCTCACCTCTCTTATTTTGTCCTTTAGTCCTCATATACCATGAGCGATGTTTCTGACAAAGGGGGAAGAATTGCTGTTTCTATCCATACAACACTTATTGTTGGCTAATTTTTGCCTTGAATTGCTATTTCTTTTAGCTCCTTACATCAAATGGCTTCATGCCTTGTCTGGAGTGATTTCCATTTTTTTAAAAAAATCCACAAAAAGAATGATGAAAGAAATATTAGTCAGAAATTAATCCTGGATCTATTACGATTTAACCATATTTGGATCCATATATTTGAAAGCAATGCTATTTGGATCCATATATTTGAAAGCAATGCTATTTGGATCCATATATTTGAAAGCAATGCTATTTGGATCCATATATTTGAAAGCAATGCTATTTGGATCCATATATTTGAAAGTAATGCTATTTGGATCCATATATGTGAAAGCAATGCTATTTGGATCCATATATTTGAAAGCAATGCTATTTGGATCCATATATTTGAAAGCAATGCTATTTGGATCCATATATTTGAAAGCAATGCTATTTGATCCATATATTTGAAAGCAATGCTATTTGGATCCATATATTTGAAAGCAATGCTATTTGGATCCATATATTTGAAAGTAATGCTATTTGGATCCATATATTTGAAAGCAATGCTATTTGGATCCATATATTTGAAAGTAATGCTATTTGGATCCATATATTTGAAAGTAATGCTATTTGGATCCATATATTTGAAAGCAATGCTATTTGGATCCATATATTTGAAAGTAATGCTATTTGGATCCATATATTTGAAAGCAATGCTATTTGGATCCATATATTTGAAAGTAATGTTATTTGGATCCATATATTTGAAAGCAATGCTATAAAGCTTAGACTGCAGACCGTTTATGACAACATAAAAACCCGCATTTGTACACATAAGCATTTTAGATCATGTGACTATTACACGCCATCATCAGTTCTTCAAGGACTTTATTTGTTCAACCCTAAAAACCAAAATGCATTATAAAAATAAACATTCTTACAAATATTCAACAATTACATACATCGTCTCCATTTAAAAAACGTGTTGATTTGAAATAACGTATCCAATAAAAATAGATATACAAACAAAAATAAACTCCAGTTGCAATTCTCGATTTTCGTTTAAAGCAGAGACTCATCTGGAACTATTTAAAAGATGTAGAAAAAAGATGTAAAAAACAGAATTTACATCTAGTGTCGAATTAACGCATTGTGACAGCCTCTAACCCAAATTTTCTTCTAAATAAATCAATCTTTAAAACTGGGATAAATCCGTAAACCCAAAACATTCGAACTACAAAGAAAAAAATGGTTTACAAAATAAAGGAGGAGAATGTAAAAACAGATTAAAAAAACAAAAAAAACATGCAACCAAGCGAATACCCTCCATCAAACATCTGCCATTCTCTGAACGCCTTGTTTCCCAACGATCGGATTCATTAAAGCTTTGTAAAGACCCACAAAATTATTAACCATCTCACCGACAACAATTAGAGAAAACTTTGAGAGTAGAATGTGGACCTTAGGTGTACTTTCGACAGCCTCGTAACTCTCGCTTCCCTTATTTTGTCTTTTAGTCCTCACATTTCATGAGCGATGTTTCTTACAAATGGGGAAGAATTGCTGTGTTCTGAATCGGAATCTATCTATCTAACACTTATCGTTGGCTAGTTTTTTTTTCTAACTTAATGTAGTATTTTGTTTTTTAGCTCCTTACATCAAGTGGCTTCATGACTTGTCTGGAGCGATTTCCATTAAAAAAAAAAAGAAAGAAAAAAAAAAGAAAAGAAAAACAACCCTGAGCACCTTTTTGATGTCCATGTGTCTAACACACGTGGACATGCCCACAGAGCCAGGAAACTGCACAGCTCCCATGATTTTCTGAAACATTTTTTCACACTCAGAATAACTGAAGCATGAAACAAGCTGGATGCATCAGTCGCTGGCTGCCGAGACACTGCATCCAGAAATTGGCCCAAACTACACCTGATGCTATCCCTCCATGCGCATGTACTTTCACTTTTGATAAGTTGTAGAGCACGTGAGCACTGTACAAAATATTATTATTATTATTTCATAACAATAAATAAAGCAAAGCAAATTAAATGAACACGTTTTTCACACTAAAAATGACAAGAACAAACACATACGACCCAGTTAGGTGATGAGACCAGCTTCAAAAAGTATTTCTGAGAAAAGGCAATTTTCTCCAAGACAAATTCATTTTTTCCCAAATCTAAAACGAAATGACAGACTGGTTTTATGATGGAAATTAAACCCACATCCTTTAAGAAATAAGCCACTCTTACCACCAGTCTACACAGCCATTCCTCTTTATAGCAACCGTTCTATATAGTATGTGTTCAAGCTTCACCCGATAGCTTCATTTGATGATTTCATTTATTGAGACCGACTGGTAAACATTTAATTCATTTTTTTTTTTAACATAGTTCACCCCAAACAAGGCAGGCCGCCACTGTAGACGTAAGGGGCTACTGAGAAAAAAAGGGAGAAGGTTTAGGGGTGGGTGGGGGGTTCAACCTAAATTGGGATCTGCGCAGCGAGATGTCTGTTTACATTAGTTTTAAATTTCTGCATGGCAGTACCGTTGGGGAAACAGGGGGCAGGGAGAGAGTTCCAGAGGCCAGCAGCCCGAGGAAAGAAGCTATTGGAGTAGAAAGCTCTCCGGCATCTGGGGACCTCCACAGTGAATGGATGGGATTTAGTTGATTGTTGAGTTGGTCTAGTGTATTTATGTCGAGGGAGCACCAGAGTAGCCAATTCATCGGAGCATAATCCATTGAAGTATTTGTAAAGCAAGCACAAGGATGCTACATTGCGGCGAAGGGACAGGGACTTGAGCTTGGTTGACAGTGAGGGACCTATTAGGTTGGCGACTCTTTTTTGGATGTTGTCAAGGAGGGAAAGACTAGTAGATGATGCACCAGCCCAGATGTCACAACAATACTCCATACATTGGCGGATGGTGGCTTTGTATAGATACAGGATAATGTCAGGTGTGAGTAGCTTACTAGCACGATAGAGGGAGCCCACCTTCTTTGCTGCGGCATTGGCAATGTCTTCAATGTATTTGTTCCAATTCATGTTACCTGTGAAGATTGTTCTTATCATTAAGACATTTTTTCCATTTCTCAAAAATAATTCTTTAGTTAATATTTCTTGGTGAATATCTGCACGATTTAAATTTCCATTATTCAAAGAAAAAAAAAATAAAGCAAGAGAAGTTAATATTCATGATAAAACAAGCAATAAAAGCCATTCCTTGTGCTGTCTCTGTTAATGGTGTATAGCAGTGAATAAACTATTAAGATTTTCATCAAATAAATTAACACGCTTTTTTTCAAGAGGAAATTAAATCTGCTTCTGAGGCTGGAAGCTTCTTTTTAATTTAAAATAATGAAAATATTTACAGAATAAAATGTTTGCAAGTTTTCTAAATCTTAGGAAAAAAAGATACTTTTTGGTTTGTAAAATGTCTGACTTTACGTATGAGTAGCAGATTTATGCAACATCTTTCTTTTAAAACTTTCTTTCTCTCCTATATATTAAAGAAAGCACGAAAGAAAAAGATAATTCACTGTTTGACCTAGTTTCAGTATTGTTTTCAAAACAACTACCAGTAAGATATTTTTTTTAACCAATGCACTAATTTCGTCCCTGGTTAACCATAGGTATGAATATTAGAGTAAGGTTTTTTACCATAAACAGGTCGGAGTCACGCTGAATTTTATGATGGAAGATTTTTAAGTGTCTCTTGTGTAGTTGTGACTTTTTGCTGGAAACATACATGCAGAATAACAACTTTCAATTTTTATATAATAGATTTTAATATACAATTTTAATATCTAATATATAATATGTAATTTTAATATCTAATACATAATTTTAATATATAATAGATTTTTATATAATAAATACTTTGAACCAGAAAATAGAGATTTAATAGTCACCAGCTCATGGACTTATTTCTCATAGTGTGAACTTTTGATCATTTTGGTATCAATTCGTTTCAAGACTAAATACGAAGAAGGCTATTCTTCTTCAAACAGTGTCATCCTCCTACTGCCCCTCTTTCTAAATTTGACAAATTCTCAAAAGCATAATCCTGTCTAAGATCAAAGTGTAATATCTGTTTTAATGGATACTACACCCTATAGACCAGTATCGTCTTAGCCTTCGGGTCTTGATTCCGCCAGTCTGTGGGTTTGTCCTGTGCAGTTCCAGGAGGTCCACTCTCCCAGGCTTTGCCTTCTCACCCTTTGAAAAGAGGTTAGTTTATTGCTAATCGCCTGAGGCACACCTAACAGGGAATGCCGCCGGGGCTGCCCAGGTATTTTTTGTAGGCCAGAGCGCTCTTCATTCTCTAGGGCACTGGCTTTTCAAATCCCACTTTCCCGACGTTGTGTCACATCTTACCGCTGTGGGAGGAAGATAAAAAATTTTTTTTTTTAAATGGGGAAATAATTAAAAACTGAATAGTGTGTGTGTGCGTGTGTGATATTCAAATAAATACACAGAAGTTTACTACTTGGGTAAATTCCGGAGTTTATCAGACGATCCTTGTTTGATCAAACCCGGGTTGTGAATTTCTACTTATTTATTTGAATTTGTATCAGCTCTGCATATTTTTATATTTGTAGTTATTGAGCACTTTTTGATATTTTTTTATATTTTTGCAGTTCCTTATTAGTTTTATTTTATAGTGGGCTGTCTAAAACATTCACACACACACACACATATATATATATATATATATATATATAATAGAGAATAGTAGTTTGTTTGAAGCATTGCTGGGAATAGTAGTAATATGTTAAGTGCAGAATGCCGGGTAGGATGTAAGCTGGAAGGAACAAAAATAATAAATCGAAATGGGACTTACTATTTATTTTTTCTTAAAATCTTACATAACAGCAAGTGTGGTGTTGGCTGTTTGTGCATTGTCCGGATGATTATTAAAAATCATTTATTTAATATTTTGGGAAAAAAGAAACATCCCTTTGTCAAAAATAATAAACACCAAAAGAAAAATCCATTTTGGTGAATTCTCTACACAGACGGATTTTTCCTTTGGTGTTTATTATTTTTCACAAAGGGAAGATTTTCCCGAAATATTAAATAAATGATTTTTGATAATCATCCGGACAACACACAAACAGCCGACACCACACTTGCTGTTATGTAAGATTTTAAGAAAAAATAAATAGTAAGTCCCACTTCGATTTATTAATTTTGTTCCTTCCAGCTTACAACCTATCCGGCACTCTGCATTGCCCTCAGCCTTCTTAACACATTACTATATATATATAAATTAATGATCACTCTGGTTCGTTAACTTTTTTTCTTCTTTTTAAGCCAGTGAATCCAGAGACAATAAACCTGAGTACTTAAATGTATAGTATTTATTAAATAAACCACACACACACAAATATATATATATATATATATATATATATATATATATATATATATATATATATATATATATTTTATGCAATTTTTTATCTTCATCTTTCCTTCTTTAAAATTGATTGCTCTACTCAACGTATTGAGCTTTACTTTATCACGATAGATCACTTTACGATACTTCACTTATCGTTAATTCTATTATTAGCATTATATATATATATATATATATATATATATATATATATATAACAGCACCTAATCAATATGAGCTATGGATAGCTCTTGCAGAATTTCAAACTTATTAATTGAAAAAAACTTATATAAAACAGAAATGTTAAAATAAAAGAAATTGACAAAAAAGAAAATGGGGGTTTATACAATATGAACAGTTTTTTCTTTAATGAATTTTTTTTTTGCATAATCCTTTGTTTTGCTTATTCTTTCTGTGGTTAACATAAGTAAAAAGAGTTGAAGTGTTTCATGCCAAAGATGGTGTTTGTCTTGTGATAGCAGCATATTGTTTGACAAAGGCAATTGCTGACAATTCTTTACAGAATTCCTCCAAGACAATAACTGCAGACATCTGGTTGAAATTCTCAGTGTCCATGCTGAAAAGACAATTGAAGAATTCAAATTGAAACGAGATGTAGATGAGAGAAACTTGCAGACATCATTTTGAAACAGAGTTTATTATCAGGAAAGGGAATATCTCACACACCAAAGTTTACATAATAGAGATAACACTTTAAGATAGTAGATCATAGGCTACAATGATGCGTGTGTGTGGGTGTGTATGTATATATATATATATATATAGAGTACACGTATTGTATTAGTTTCTGTAGATGTAAATCCATTGAAACTCCAGTGTTTATAAAAAGTGCTCAATAACAAGTAGAGCTGTTCTTTAGTATACATTTTTATTCATACAAACACTATTGGTTACATATGTGCATACATGTTTCGGTTGTACTCTTCACAGAGAGTCAACCTCTTCAGACCAAAGAAGACAGAGAAGTGAGAAGAATTTGGAAAACTTTCCCTTTAAGTAAATCTTTTTTAGTGTCAGTATTTTCATTATTTTGCAGGAAGAAGTGCGCTTTCTGTTTCATTCGTCTAATTAGTTCCTCTGTTTTCATTATAAACCTCAGAAGATTCTCACTTCTCTGTCTTCTTTGGACAATTTTAAATTGAGAATTTAAATTGCAGGAATTCAGATTTTTTTACACAAAAATTAATTTTTAAAATTAAAAAAGAAATATCATTAAAAGACGAATAATTTGGAAGAATTTTTTGGGTTTTTTTTATATGCAATTTTTTTTCTAATAAAAAAAATCAAAACTTTAAAACAAAAAAGTGTTATTGCAAACTGTTAAATTTACCAAAACACAAAAATAAAAATTGTAAACTAAAAATGAATTAAATTAGGAAATATTTAAATCAATTAAGTAAACAATACAAAAAAAATATTTCAGAAATAAAAAAATACCAGTTAAAAAATAAAATATTTCCAAGTTACCAACCATCATCAATAATAATAATAATAATAAACTTTATCAAAATTTTGGTCATTAATTTAATGAGTTATAAATTATAAGATTTTCAATCAAATATTTTAATTCGACATCAAAATGAAAAGAAATTCTACCAAACGCCATTTGTTTGCAGTTGTGAGTGTTGGAGGCAAAGAGAGAACTTACAACAAAGCACCAAAATAGATGAAAACAGCCAAGTTAACAACGTGAATGTATTTCCGAAGACCCATCACCTTTTTCACTTAAAGAGTTTTCCGATGTGAAAGGATGCAGGGGAGGGGTTAAAGAAAAGAACCAATTTGTAATCCAAGATCAATTAATTATTTTTAAATGCATCTAAGAGGTGATGTTTGTCAGTCTGTCACGCTTAAGTTTGAAATAGCATTTTCTATGCTGCGTCACGCTTAAGTTTTAAAAAGCATTTTCTTTGGTCCGTCACGCTTAAGTTTGAAATAGCATTTTCTTTGGTCCATCATGCTTAAGTTTGAAATAGCATTTTCTTTGCTCCGTCATGCTTAAGTTTGAAATAGCATTTTCTTTGCTCCGTCACGCTTAAGTTTGAAATAGCATTTTCTTTGCTCCGTCACGCTTAAGTTTGAAATAGCATTTTCTTTGCTCCGTCATGCTCAAGTTTGAAATAGCATTTTCTTTGCTCCGTCACGCTTAAGTTTGAAATAGCATTTTCTTTGCTCCGTCACGCTTAAGTTTGAAATAGCATTTTCTTTGGTCCGTCACGCTTAAGTTTGAAATAGCATTTTCTTTGCTCCGTCACGCTTAAGTTTGAAATAGCATTTTCTTTGCTCCGTCACGCTTAAGTTTGAAATAGCATTTTCTTTGCTCCGTCACGCTTAAGTTTGAAATAGCATTTTCTTTGCTCCGTCACGCTTAAGTTTGAAATAGCATTTTCTTTGCTCCGTCACGCTTAAGTTTGAAATAGCATTTTCTTTGCTCCGTCACGCTTAAGTTTGAAATAGCATTTGCTTTGCTCCGTCATGCTCAAGTTTGAAATAGCATTTTCTTTGCTCCGTCACGCTTAAGTTTGAAATAGCATTTTCTTTGCTCCGTCACGCTTAAGTTTGAAATAGCATTTTCTTTGCTCCGTCACGCTTAAGTTTGAAATAGCATTTTCTTTGCTCCGTCACGCTTAAGTTTGAAATAGCATTTTCTTTGCTCCGTCACGCTTAAGTTTGAAATAGCATTTTCTTTGCTCCGTCACGCTTAAGTTTGAAATAGCATTTTCTTTGCTCCGTCACGCTTAAGTTTGAAATAGCATTTTCTTTGCTCCGTCACGCTTAAGTTTGAAATAGCATTTTCTTTGCTCCGTCATGCTCAAGTTTGAAATAGCATTTTCTTTGCTCCGTCACGCTTAAGTTTGAAATAGCATTTTCTTTGCTCCGTCACGCTTAAGTTTGAAATAGCATTTTCTTTGGTCCGTCACGCTTAAGTTTGAAATAGCATTTTCTTTGCTCCGTCATGCTCAAGTTTGAAATAGCATTTTCTTTGCTCCGTCATGCTCAAGTTTGAAATAGCATTTTAAATGTGCCAAAGAATCCTTGCGTAGCAAGATTAGATGTTGGATGTGTAAAAATAAAGTTAAAATCGACAAATTAGCTCTTTAGATCAAGTGGCTTCATGTCTTGTCTGGAGCGATTTCCATAAAAAAAATTTGTTTTAAACAAAAATTTTCCATTAGAAGTCAAGTTAGAGGTTAGAACTCATCATGGGACAAAGTATGTCGTAGAATAGCGAGATTAATTTTGCCAATTAAGAATTCAACATCAAAGTGATTAAACGCCTATTGTACGGCTGCCACCACTCATTCGTACTTCATGTACTTGCTGTAAATTGGTAAAAAGTAAATGAAATCCCAGAGGAAATAATGGAGTTATTTGTTATTCTTTTTAATTGCTTCTATTATTCCAGCGAGAAGGGAAAAAGGAAAGAAAAGACCAACTCTATGGCTGCTACTGTCACCACTGATGTCACTATTTGATGAGCCAACTACTTACATGTCAATGAAAGACTCAGCTGTTTTATGTACAACGGGCAATCGACGAATTCCCCATGCAATGTTATTAGTAATTAGTTATTTTATTAGATCTTTTCATTTGCTGGCAGCTGTCATGATTATATTTGAAATAGCAATTTTGGTCAGATTTTTAGATAAGTCCACGCATCTCTATAAGAGGCTCTGTCTATCCGTCCGTCAGGCTTAAGTTTGTTATAGCATTTCCGTCGCTAACAAATTGAATGGACACATCTTAACAATTGATCCGTTCTTCCTCTAAAAGTGATTTCTACAGCAGAAGAGTGAATTAAATAGAATAACCATTTTATCGCCTTTATCAAAAACCAAATCCGATTTTTAAATTCACCTGACGACAGATTGACCATTCCAGGGCATTAATCTAAAAGCTGCTTTTACCCTTTGCCGCCTAAAAACAAAACATTTTTATATGAAGACATTTTTGTTAATACCATTATATCAGAAGAAAAAAAATTTTTAATAAGAAATTAAAAAATAATTTTTTAATCAGAAATTAAAAAATAATTTTTTAATTAGAAATTTTAAAAAAAAATCCATACACAAATCTTGAGCACCAAAAAGACAGATTAACACGTTCAGCAATAATTTGTAGAATTAAATTAAAAAAAAAATGAAACTCAGCAAATCTAAATTAAGAATGTTGGGCTTCATTGCAGTTTTTACAATATATCATCTGAATTTCTACAGTGTGAATGTGAACCCCCCGTTTTGCTTAGAAGATTTATCACCTGGAATGGAAACCATTCAGATGTGTGCAACCAAGTGAATACCATCCATTAAACATCTGCCATACTCTGAACACCTTGCTTCCCTGAGAGTGGATTCATTGAAGCTATAAAGTCTAGCCACTGACTTAGTAAACACTCGCAAAATTATTAACCATCTTGCGAAAAACAACCCTGAGCACCTTTTTGATCTCCACGTGCTTACAAAATCAGAAAACAGCACAGCCTTCATGACTATCGGAAACATTTGTTCATGTGCAGAATGGTTGAAGCATGGAACGAACTGCCTGCATCAGTTGTTGGCGGCCCAAACTATGCATCTTTTAAAACACTCATGCTTCACAGAATTTGTCAAAACTGTCAAAAGGGAGAGACTAGTACCAGATCTGCTGCAATGAAGATCGGTTCCCTCTTCCAGACTAGTAAACTTCTCACGCCTGCCATTACCATCCGCTATAAAGCCACCATCCTCCATAAAGCCACCATTCGCTCATGCATGGAGTAATGTGCACCAACCACTAGTCTCGCCTTGTTGGACAGGGTTAAAAAAAGAGTCTCTAACTTAATAGGCCCCGCACTGTCTACTAAGCTCCAGCCCCTGTCCCATTGCCGCAATGTTGCATCCCTGTGCTTGTTTCACAAGTACTTCCATGAAAAGTGCTCTGACGAATTTAATACACCTGTATCCTCTCAATGTAAATACAAACTAAAACCCAACTAGCAGCAAAATCACACTCCTTCACTAGACGTGTCCCCAGATGACGGAAAACTTTTCCTCGGACTGCTTGTCTTTCGAATTCCCTCTCTGTCTCCCCAACTGTACTAGCATGAAGACATTTAAATGTAATGTGAACAAACATCTTAATGTCTAACTCCCCACTCAGGATGTCCCCTATAAATCTTTTCCCTACTCAACTTAACCCCTTACGTCTCAGTGGCAATATGCCTTGTTTAGGGTGAATAACAGTAGAAAAAAATCAGGACTCGTACACTGTTCATTTCCCTGATAATTGCCTATGCACATAGCTGAGCACTGTACACAGTGTCTTTATTATTATTATTATTATTATTATTAATATTATTATTATTATTACTTCCCAGAAAGGTAAGTATTATTTTTAGTGTTTACTCGAAAGGTTTACCCACTGTTTCCACAATATCAAATATATTGAACAAAACTAATAAAGCTCCCCTCATTCAAGCCATTTATGGGTTAAATACGACAGCTTTTCTTCTAACAATTTGTCTACAAAAATAAAACATCTGTTAAGAAAAATAGTTCCCAGAATTAAATGACTAAAAAGTTTGATATACCATTAAACAACCCAACTCTTTATTTATTCACGTAAAATATAGCGTCACAGTTTGTCAATTTTATCGGAGAATATCTTTGCTAAAGATTTTTTCTTGAATATTCAGTACTGAGCAAGACTCCAATCCTACCTTCTAGTAAGAAAAATATATTTAATAACTTTCACATTAAATAAAAAATAAACTCCATGCCACTTGACTACTCAAGAATATTATCAGTACGAATAAGATTGCCAACTTTTCTTTTCTTACTAATAGAATGAAACCTTGTATAAAAACATAGAATTCAATATTTTCATAGAGATAAAATAGAAGGAAATAAATTCATTATTTTGCTAAATGACATCACAATAATGCGTAATGACAAAAAGTCAGAGTTTTACTATTATGCTAAATCTCTTATTGGGTCTACATTTGTTATAGATATTATTAAATATATAGTTTCTCAACTTTGACATTCGTTGATGATCATGCTTATACAAGAATTATAAAGTGAAAGTATTTCACAAAGTCAGAACACATTGTGATGTCATAATAGACATTATCTCCTCTTCTTTTTCTTTTTTTTATTATTTACATCATTCCATTCATCTCTCGGAAATGCATTAATAAATGCATTAAGAAATGAATGTTTTAATACAATTAAATACAAGTATTAGTTAATTATGACATCAAATACATTGTGATGTCATAATAGACTATTTGTATTTCTCTCTCTTTCTTATTCTCTTACCACTCCCTCCTCCCCCCATCTCTTATTTTTATATTATAATAGGCCCCTTTTCTCTATCTCTTATCCCTCTATCTGATGTCATAATAGACACTCCCCCTCCCCCTCTCTCTCTCTCTCTCATTGTGATGTCATAATAGACAATTTCTCTCTCATTGTGATGTCATAATAGACAATTTCTCTCTCTCTCTCTCATCTCTCTTCTTCCCCCCCCCCATCTTCCTCTCTTATTTTTTAAGTCATAATAGACCCCCTCCCTATCTCTCATCTCTCCCTCATTCTGATGCCATAATTAAACCAAATGCCAAATTAAATCAAAGATTATTATCAAAGAAATATATTAATAAAAACTGGTGCAGATTTTTTAGATTCTAGAGAAAATGTTGACAATTTTGGTTAGCAGAAGATTCTGGACAAAATAACAAATGAAATGTAAAATGTTAAAAGTTAAGACAAAACAAATTGAAAGACGTGGACATGCATCGACGTTCAGAATGAAGACGTAGACAACGAGCATAGAAAACAAAAAAGATGGATGATACTCACCAGAAAATTGGTGGCGATTTCTCATGACGCATGCTGCAGGCAACACAAGAACGAGATGAATGGAGGAGGAGGAGGACGAGGAGGAGAAAGAGACACAATAGAGTACAAACCAAACTCGTCAAACAAAGAAATGCATAACATATCAAAAGAGGGAAAGCCGCTCGCGTGAAGGATGGTGGAAAGCGGTTAAAGGCAGGAGTGCAGGTGCATGCGGAGAAGATTAAGCGCAGGTTATGATGAAAAGTGCAAAGATGAGGATGCAAAGAAAAAAAAAATTTAATCAAAAATGAAATTTTCTTTTTTATATTAAGGCACAAGCATTTTTTTTTTTTAAATTTTAAATTATCTCCCTTGAAAACTAAAAGAGAAAAATTTTAATATTTTGTTTTAAGGATAGGATCAAAGTGTAGTATCTGTCCCATCCTCGTAGCAGTCATAGATTTACTTTGTAGTGCGTATCAGTGTCTCTGTGAGCTGGTTTGGCCAATCAGCTCGCAGGGCGCATTGATATCATTAGTTCCCTAAGGGACTACTTGAGTTCCCTTAGGATATGTGAACAATCTCCAGACGGTACCCTGGCACCAGCCAGGATGGATTGCCTCATCCTCTCTCCTGCCTCCTCGTACACTGGACTCTCCCGGAGGCTGCTATCTTCGCCTGAAGATATTTTAACTTCTTCTTTCGGACACTGTCCTAAGTTTCTTTCTACCTATACCAAACGGTATAGGTAATCTCAAATATACGAATAAACCCCTTTCGTTTGTTGTTGTAGAAAAGGTTTCGTTTGTTTCATTAATTCAGTTTTGTGTTGTTAAATTAAGAATAGGGGATAACAAATCCTCTATTCTTACAAAGAGTCCATCTCCACGAAAAGGGAAACAAAATTTTTAAATTGCTTCAATCCATGAAATTACGGGAAACGATATCTGAATCACGAGAGGGTTGCATTATGCAAATTAGGTGCGATTAGCAATGAAGAAGGGCAAATAAAAGGAGGGTTTTTGATCAACAGCGTTAGTTTTGTGGTGAACATCGTGTTGTTCACATGCGTGTCAATAGAGAGGAAAGGAAGCAAAAAAAGAACAGTATTTTCAAGGAACGAAGGAACAATTTGTGTCATTTTATTACACTCGGTGGTTATTTGATGATAGAGGCGCTTTCAGGAACACAAAATGTGTTAAAATTGAAGCACTTTGATAAGAGAAAGAGAAAGGAAGATGTGTTATTTTGCAAATAATGGTAGTGTTAGACTTATCTGCGAGTTGATGTTATTGTCCAAATAACAGTTTTAAAGTTCTTTCATATAATTCTGTGGCAATATATGGGAAAAGAGAAAATATCTTTTTTTTGGAGGGGGGGGGGCAGTTGTTCTTTATTACATCTGTCTGAGGCTTTCTCACATGTTCTGAACGTCTTCAAATGTTTTTGCTTGGTTCTTTCTCTGACGCACTACAGACATTGTTACAAATGGGTATTGTTCAAAGGGAGGTGACTCTGATTGTCTTAATAGTGACTAGTTTTTACATTAAAATAATACAATTGTGATGTCAGCGAAAATGGCTCAAAATATTTTCAGGTTAATTTGTGCAAATTCATTTTGTTCATATCATAGTTTATATTACCAGTTTGTAATATCATTCACCTATATTATCTATTTTCATAGAATTTATCTATATTACTTATACATATCTTTTTAATTGATATTATCTATATAATAATAGGCTAAGGTAATTTCATGTACGTTATCACCCTCCACCCTCCTTTGTAAAAGATGGAATCACCCTATCACAGAAGTTGCAATGCAAGAGAAGTAGTTTTTAAAATTTCATCTGATGCCATCGTTGTTTCGAACATGAAACTAACTAAAATACACTTTCTTGGTCTTCGGGTGAGAATCAATGTGTTGTATCTGTTCTGTCTAAAAATGATAAAATAATATAATTGGATCTGCTTTTGCACCGGACGTCCATAGAATGGTAATATGTCACAAACTCCTACAAAGGTTTTAGAGATAGACCCCCATAACCAGATATATTCTGAAATAACATTAACAAGAGTACTTTGGTAAGTATATTTCAGTTTGAACAAAGGTGGTAAAATAATATTGTCGGGTCTGCGTGCGCGCTGGACATCGAAAGAATGTGTAATAATACGATGAAGTGTCCAGTCTGTAAACCGCGTTAGGTAAGAAGAAAAAGGGGTCACCGTTAGTTTAATTATTAATTAATTCTAGATTTTAAATCAGTTTGATTCATACATTGTTACACCAATTAAACAAATGTTTATGTTTCCTATACTTTCCATAGACATTCAATGCTACACTTCCTTCACACTGAGCATGTCTGTCTTCAATAGTTTTCACTTCCTGTATATTAATTCAAGGGAAGTAACTCATCTGTCATTAACATGGTATTCGAGGCAGTTTTGTTTCATGTCCATGTCTTCTACCCGAGGTAGAGTTAAATGGAATTGAACTGACGGGTTCAAAGAGTCAAGTTTAATTTTAAAAGCTGATCAAAGTGATTTTTTATTGAAGGCCAGAACACAAGAAAGAATCCCATCACCATAAATGAAGAAGAAAGCAAATAAAATTGTGTGCAATTCTTATTTTCTCTTGATAAAAATCAAATAAGCAACTATGCAACAATAGTGGGGAAAGCAATTATTATTATTATAAATAGAAGAAAACAAAATTTAATCATAATTATACAGGAAAGTATAAATCAAGCAGAAAGGACCTAATATCCTCCGTGCAGACTATAGAGAAAAAAAAAATGAATATTTGAAATAGAGACAATGGACATTTTACAAAAATTGAACAAATTCATTGAAAGTAAAAAAAAAAATTAAGTCAAATGTTGAAATATTAGTTCATTTAAAAAGTATTATTGTATTTTGAGTAGTGAAAGTAAAATCCATTAAAATCCAATGAAAAGTAAGTTTGTTTGTTAAGAACATAACTTATTGTTAACAAAAAACAAACATGAAATGTTATAATTCTTACTGAAAAAATTTGAGAGTCTGAATAAAAACTGTATGTAGAGTGAGAAGGGACGATTTTCACTTTTGGTTGATTCCGTTTTCTTCCATTTTGACTTTTTTCCCACAAAATTACAAGATTTTAAACACTTTATAATCCTGTTTTAACATATGTTAAACTTATTGCTTTCATTAGTAATTAACCATAGTATTTTATTTATCTTCCTCCCACAAGGTAAGATGTGACACAAGGTCGGGAAAGTAGGATTTGAAAAACCAGCGTCCGAGAAGGTGAGCACTCTGGCCTACAAAAAATGCCTGACCAGCCTCGTCGGCATTCCCTGGTAGGGGCACCTCAGGCAATAAGCAATAAACTTACTCCTCCCCAAAGAGGGGAGGCAAAGCCTGGGAGGGTGGACCTCCTAGAACTGCACAGGACAAACCAACAGACCGGCGTCATCAAGACCCGAAGGCCAAGATGGTACCAGTCTATGGGGTGTAGTATCCATCGGAACAGATACTACACTTTGATCTTGGCCAAAAGGCTACCAAAGTTAAGTGACATTGAACCTGGTCAGTACCAGATGGGTACCCATTTGGGAATACAAAAAAACAATGTTCACTGACCGGGGCATAAATACAACCGAGAACTGCTTGTGAATCTAACATTCCCTAGAAACTTCCTCTTTTGAAGGAAGCCAGCTCAACCCGACCAGGGTGAATGCTGCACCAAGTACCCCGATAGTGCAATGGAAGAGTGCGTGCGCGCTCCTTCTGGTGCTGCTGAAGTCGTATACAACTCACAATTCTTTTATCAAATTGACATTAAATGCTATGAAAATGTTTCACATTTTTAAATCTATTTTTCTCTGAAAATTAATCAACAGAAAATAAATGAATACAAAACTCAAACGGTGTTAAAATAAGATTGCATAGCGATATTGGACTTTATTAAGAACAGTATTTTCCATAAGAATAGATTAAGTAAGAAAGTTCCATTAAAAGTTTAAAGTTTTAGAATTAGGACTACGTAGCAGGATATGATGTCATGAGAGGAAGTATGTGGGAGAGAAAAGCTAGAAAGTTCCTGCTTCTGGGAAATTAGGCATCGTCGAAGTGATCGAGTACAATTTTCCGAGTCCTCCACTCCCCTATGGGTGTTGGAAAAGGAAGATGCCGTTTATCGAGATGTAAATTACTGTAAAAAGTAACCAAAATCCCGGAGCAAATAATGAAGTTATTTGTTGTTCTTTGTAATTGAATCTATTACTTCATCTACAAGAAGAAGGAGAAAAACAGATCAACATGTCTGCGATTGCTACATCACCTCAACGACCATCTTTACAACTAGACGTTACTATCCAATGAGTCATCTACTACATCCCAACAAGAGAGATGAACAGCCCTTTCTGTTGACAAAGAGAAATTTGTGGGAATTGAAGAAATCCCCCCCCCCCCCACAGTATGTTACAAAAGAGACTGCTGTTAAGAGAGTTAAATAAATGCAGCAATTCATCTTTTTATATTTTAATTTGTTGGAGAAAAAAAGAAAAAAAAGCACACTTAACTTTTAATTAAATTCAAGTATTTTTAAATAATCTCTTCAAAAATTATATTTTCTAAAACAAGTTTGACTAACACTTCAGTTATTTTCATTCTAAGATAAGATTTCCGAATAATCGCTCAACATATCTAATCATATGTAAGGCTTCATTTTGTGCATAAATATAAAAAAGAAATGTTAAGAGAAAGATGAAACATGCCTTTTAGTAGCACCGAAAGTTGATAAAACATTTAAACATGCAATTAGTAACAAAGTTAACATTGGTATCTGAAACGCGCAACAAGTGCAGAGCGACGAGCAAGTCACTAAAAATCTAATATTGCAACTACCAAATTATACTAACAACCAATTTTTAAAGCTATACTAACAGTTACACTAAAATATCACACACAGATATCAAGATATTATAGAGGGTTAAGAGCAATTTGATAAACCAGAGCCGATCAAGTGTAACAACTTCATATTTAAAATATAGAAGAGTTTTATTGTTAATACAGGGTGACCCCCCCTCCACACACACACAAAAATAACACCTACCTATGGAAGTGTTCATAAAATTCATAATCCTTTATGAATGTATTTATCTACCTCCCACAGCGGTAAGATGTGATACAAGGTCGGGAAAGTGGGATTTGAAAAGCCAGCGCCCTCGAGAAGGGAGAGCACTCTGGCCTACAAAACATGCCTGGGCAGCCCCATCGGCATTCCCCGGTAGAGGCGCCTCAGGCGATTAGCAATAGACTAACCCCTTCTCAAAGGGTGAGAAGGCAAAGCCTGGGAGGGTGGACCTCCTAGAACTGCAGAAGACAAACCCACAGACCGCCGGAATCAAGACCCGAAGGCCAAGACGGTACCGGTCTATAGGGTGTAGTATCCATCGAAACAGATACTACACTTTTATCTTAGCCCATGAAATCCTTAATAGAATTCAGTTCTTTCTGCAATCCAACCATATTTGGTACAAATAAACTCCAGTCTATGCCTGACTTGTCCACCAAGTTTAAGTCATGAACGCCCAACAGTTTATTTTATCGCCGTTGAATAATATACGAGGACACTTTGGTGATTGTCGCAGTAGTAAATGTGATATGGAATGGGATTTACACTCACTGAACGATAATCCCAGATTTTTAGGAAGAGGGTATAGTGGCGCTCGTCTATCTCAAAACTAAGGTCTATCAAAGCAATCCTCAGGCTATTCCTGCACTGATGAGAGCCATCACGTCGAAAATGAGGGGAGTGGCAAGAGAGGAGCGTGTCAGAGTTATTGACAATTTTTCACATTGTTTCCAGGTGCACATTGAACAGCGATAAAACACTGTTGGACATTCATGACTGCAACTTGGTGGACAAGTCAGGCATAGACTGAAGTTTAGTTGTACCAAATGTGGTTGGATTGCAGAAAGAACTAGATTCTATTAAGGATTTCATGGGTGGCATTGGAGGGGGGAGGTTATGTATTATTTGGATTGTTTAGATTACTGTTTTCATCTTAGATGTTATTCTCACAACGTTTCGGCTGATGTAACCTCCGACCTTCTTCGGGTGTATTTTGTTGAACTCGGGAATCTTTCTGTCGAACTCAGGAATCTGTATGGAATTTTAAACAAAACCCTTTATTTAATACCTTTTTTTTTTTTAATCCTCATCTCGTTTTTTGGTGTTATCGGTTCGGTGTTGATGAAACGAATATGGATGAGTGTCTTTTTTGGACGGCACGTGGCGGTGCAAATTGTAATAAGAAATGTTGTCCTTGTTTAGAAAGCATTGTTTACATGGTAATATTAATTATTAAAAATAATAAGCAATTAGAACGCCATACAATGCATTTTAGTTTTATTAACTTTTTTTTTCAATTTAATTTTCGAAGATATACTTCATCAGAATTTCTGAATTTCAAAATAAAGAAAAAACGAGATGAAGAGATGAAAGGGGAAAAAAGGTATTTTATATATCTTTATTTTGAAATTCAGAAATTCTGATGATGAAGTATATCTTTGAAAATTAAATTGAAAAAAAAAATAAGTTAATAAAACTAAAATGCATTGTATGGCGTTCTAATTGCTCATTATTATTTTTAATAATTAATATTACTATTTTATTAATTTTTGAGACTTGAAAAATGTCTATACAAATGTTTGTGCTTTCAAAAAATAATTATAGAACACTTCCTTCCTCATCACCATCTGACGCCCACTGCACGCTCTCCTACTGCCTCCTCTTTTTATTTCTTCGACTTAGCTAGTGCTTAGACCTAAATCAAAGCTGTAGTCTCTCCACTGATGAATTCTTAACCATATACACCTAAACGCATGTGCGTTTAATGCATATAAGCTGGAGAAGGCTTTGTATGCATCTTTTCCAGACTTAACATGGCAGACAGTGTGGCATTTAAGTTTCAGGTCAGTTAAATTTTCTCAATATATACTACTATTATTAAGTATCGAATTTAATTTTTTATATTTTTTATTTAATTTTTATCTTATATTTTTATTATATTTTTATTTTTTATTTTTATTATATTTTTTTATTTCATTTTTATTTTTTTATTTTTATTATATATTTATTTTATTTCCTTTTTATTTTTTATTTTTATTATATTTTTTATTTTATTTTTATATTTTTATTTTAATTTTATTTTTTATTTTAATTTTATTTTCTATTTTTATTATATTTTTATTTTATTTTAATTTTATATTATATTTTTATTTTATTTTAATTTTTTATTTGTGTGTCTAACTGAATGCATCTTTATTAGTGTTCTCGTTTTGTTTTCTTTCAGGCTTGAAATAAATTTTGCTTCTCAAAGATTCTGTAATAACGAGTCTAAGTTCTCCAATGATCTAAAGAGAATTTCCGTGTTATCCTGTTTTCTACTACAAAGAAGCATACTCACATAAAAGACGTTCATCTAACAGATACCAGATGTGCATGCTCTCAAACGATACCAGATGTGACTTTTGATTAAATCATGCCAATAAACAGAGAAACGAATCTGACGAATGATCGAGCATTCAGAAGAATTAACCAATTCCGTGACACGCCACATGACCAAGCCTACCTTTTCAAGTTTCTTTCTTCATCCATGAGGAGAGTGCGAGTCATCTGAAGTTTTTGAGAGAATTGCGGTTCCAACCTTTTCCGAGCTTTGATATCTGAAACAACCTAGAGAAAAATAACAAAAGAAACATCGGAAAAAATGAAATTTATTTGACTCGTCACTTTTATCACCATAAGATGATATAATAATAAAAATCTTCAACTAAATACATTTATAAGCTCTATTTAATTACTATGTATCGAGCTTGTTATTTGCGATTGGAAAGAGATTCCCATGCGAATCAATCTGAAGTATATAAATTTAATTCATGTTATAATCTCATTTGAATTACCTACTAGACACAACCCTCGAGTGTCTTCGGTCTCTCTGTGTAAGGGTTTGTCAGGACAACCTAACATGAGAATACTTTACCCTACAAGTAAACCCTGACCAAACATTCAAAATAACATAGTATTCAAAGCCCAAATAAGATCCCCTCGACACAGCTATACACTGGCTCATACAAGGAATGGTGCAACTTCTCCAAATAATGTTACCTGAAGTAACAGCACATAGCTGGATACTCCACCAGACTAGATGAATTCTTGTCCTGGAATCCGGTAAGAGACCAGAAGAAAGATATACTATAACAGAGTGTATTGGTTAATAGAGAGAGGAAAATGAATGTTCTTAACCTCTTTACTAAGTCAATCTTTGACAAGTAAAGAGAACTTTAATGGAGTATGTGAATATCTATGTATCTAATATAGAGATCAAGGGTTAGCCCCTTGATTTCTGAGAACTTTGACTGAAGTAAAAGGAAAAAAAAAATATATATATATTATTGTATGAAATAAATAATAATAACTTATTATATTGTTAAATATATAGTTTTATTGTTTTCTTTTTTCCCAGTGGGGGGGGGGTAGGAATTTTCGGTGAATCCTATCACCTTTTTCAACCAAATACAAAAATGCAGTAAATATGTGACCATTACTTAGAAATGCATGCAAGAGTTACGCTGCATTTGTTTAAAATTGGTCTGTACATGTTTTTTTCTTTCTTCTTGCGTGGATTACTTTTGTCCATGTAAAGTTGAAAATACATTCTATAATGTAAGTCTGCAAATACTTCTGTTGTTGTAAAGTATTATTGTAGGAAATAAATGACAAAAATAAATTAATTACATTTTTGTTTTGTTTATTAGTGCATACTTGTAAAAGAGAGTAAAAATTCCTGTGTTCTTTTTAATCTTTACAAGGAATGATGTGTGCATTTTATCTGGGAAACGCGGGACTTACCTAACTAGCATGTGTGCATAATTCAATGGGTCGGTCGTGGAAGTAAATGAATGAAGAAGAAAGAAACAAAAATGGCTGCCTCGTCTCTTTATATGCCTGCAATGTGACCACCTGATATGTAAATGAGATGCTCCTGGTTGGAGATAAAAGAGGGTTGATTTGTTGTTTTGGGGCGACGTTCATTTTGAAGTTGGATTTCAAAGAGATAAGTGAGATATACAGAGGTTGGAAGTTATAAGCTATCTCGGCTCTTGGTGTGCGGTGACTCGAAAGGCAGAAAATGGACAAATTTGATTTTAGCTTGATACCTGAGTTTGATGGATCTACCACTGGACCGTCTGTTGTTGAATGGGTTGAAAAGGCTGAGGTTAATCGGAGGGGCCTATGCAGTCTACCAGCAACTCGGGGATGAACCAGACTGGGATACAATCAAGCATGGCAACAGTTTACGAGCCGGCGACTTCAGGCCAAGGAAACGGTTGACGTGTACCTAGCTGACCTACGAAAGTTGTCGGTACCATTTGGTGGAGTCAGCGATAAGATATTAAGATGTGCATTTTTAGTAGGCTTACCTGAGGAGGTCAGCAGACTGTTGCGGACATCGTCACGAATTGATGAATTGACAACGGACGAGTTATTAGCCCGAGCTCGAAACATCTGTAAGGAACATGAGCCAATTGCAGCAGCAACTAGTATTCAACATGCAGCAGTCGAACCACATGGAGGACAGGTAGATTCTCTCCCAGATAGTAATAAGCGTGTAGGCCCAGTGTGCTATAAATGTGGGGAAATCAATCATTTTGCTAAGGAGTGCCGAAGTGATAGGAGGTGTGTATATCCACGAGCACAGAGAACGGTACAGTGCTATCGCTGCAATAAGTTTGGGCACATATCTCGCAATTGTTCGGGAAACGAGGTTGGGGGCAAGGTACTATCGCCACCCTTGCCCCTTGCCAACCAATAAACACAGGATTACCGGTCATTGGCGTTAAAATCGACGATGTGAAGTGTTCAGCACTCATAGACACGGGGTGTTCCCGGTCTATAGTTAGTGCACATTACTGTCGGATGTGGTGGGAGAAACCAGTCGGTATTATGACAATCAATGGTTTATCCCGAGCATGTTGTGGTGAAGGGACAGTCACGATTTGTACTGAGAAGGGTGACACAGCCAAAGTTGATGTTCTGGTGATGCAAGAAAAACCCCTTGGCTATGACATGTTGCTTGGAATTGATGCGATACAAGCACTAGGAGGCGTCATAATCACAGCGACTGGAGGTGTAATGCTTGGAGAAGGGAAAGAAGTCTGTGCAGCCGTGTCTATTGAAGAAAAGGACTTCTGTGCTACGTTTGACGACAACGAAAAGGCGTGGACTGCAAAGTGGAAATGGACTATGAGCCAGGCACCAGATCGACTGTGCAACACCATTCCAGAGTATGAAGTTTCCACAAAGAATAGGGCCGCATATGAAGAAGAACTTCAGATATGGATTGAAAACGGATGGTTAATACCGTACCCACAGGAACGTCTGGGACCACCCAAAGGATTAATTCCGCTCATGGCTGTTGAACAACCTACTAAAGACAAAATTCGACCCGTAATGGATTACCGAGAATTGAATCACCACGTTGATGCTTTCACTGGAAATGCAGATGTGTGCGCTGCTAGACTACGAGAGTGGCGTCAGAAAGGGAGTAATGTAGCACTGTTGGATTTGAAGAGAGCCTACCTGCAGATACGTGTCCATGAGTCATTATGGCCATTTCAGACGGTGATAATCAAGGGAAAACGATATTGTTTGACATGTTTAGGTTTTGGCCTAAATGTAGCACCCTTAATAATGACAGCTATTATTAAAACTGTTTTGATGCAGGATGAGACCACAGCAAAAGCTGCTTCAGCTTATATTGATGACATTTACATTGATGAGGATATAATGTCTGCCGATGTGGTTCGAACAAAACTGGAATCGTTTGGGTTAATAAGCAAAGACCCTAAGCGCCTAAAGGATGGGGCGCCCGTGTTAGGGCTAGAGGTCTATGAGAAGGGCAATACTTTGCGATGGAAGCGAGGGAGCGCAATTCCAGAGTTACCCAGTGTATTGACAAGACGCATTGTGTTTTCTATTTGCGGTAAATTAGTAGGACATCTACCTGTTTGTGGATGGCTCCGATCGGCAACAGGAGTGTTAAAACGACGAGTAACTGCAGTAACCACAGGATGGGATGACATGGTGGATGATAATGCTCTCCGGCAAATGATGGCTGAAACGTTGTCCAGAGTACATAGGAACGATCCTGCCCAGGGTGAGTGGCAAGTATCTGGAAACGAAGTGAATGCATGGGTTGACGCAAGTTCACTGGCTACAGGTGTCGTGTTGGAACAATTAGGAGCTGTCGTGGAAGATGCGTGCTGGCTTCGTCCGAAAAATGATGCCCAGCATATAAATTTGGCAGAACTCGATGCCACGTTAAAAGGGCTTAATCTTGCATTGCAATGACAGGCCAAGGTTGTGCATCTTCACACTGACTCATTGTGTGTTTACCACTGGTTGACCGACACCTTAACTGGGAAGGCCCGGGTTAAGACTAGAGCGGCAAGTGAGATGTTAGTACGTAGGAGACTGGAAATAATAAATCGTCTAGTTGACGAATACAGCTTGCAGGTGGACATCACTTTAGTTTTGTCAATGCAGAATTTGGCTGATAGCCTGACGAGAGTACCAAAGAGGTGGATTGATGTAATGAGGCAGGGATCTGATCCTCCACAACAGACATGCGCGACCGTAACAGATCAATTGACACCTGACCAGATCCGTACGATACATCAGCAGAGTGGACATCCCGGAATTCGGAGGACAACATATTTTGTCCGAAGAGTGTGTCCTTCAACTACAAGAGCATCAATCAAGGCAGCTATACGCTCGTGTGAAGAGTGTCAGCGAATTGATCCGGCACCATCCCAATGGCAAAAAGGAAAGCTTGAGGTGGAGGACAACTGGTATCGAGTAGGAATGGACATAACGCATTATGAGGGCAAGCACTTTTTGACCATGACAGATTGTGGACCAACACGTTTCACAATATGGCGCCTGTTGACACGACAGGATGCATTTAGCATTATACGACAGTTGAGAGCTGTCTTTTTTGAACGTGGTGCCCCGCTTGAAATTCTGACTGATAACGCCACTACATTTCGATGTCAAGAATTTCAGAAATTCACGCAGGAATGGGGGATTAGAATGCGTTACCGATGCGCATATTTTCCCGAAGGTAACGGTATAGCGGAGCGGTGTCACCGCACCATTAAAAGAATTGCGGCCAGGACACAGTGTTCTATTCCAGAAGCGGTGTACTGGTATAATATGACACCAAAGGACGATGCAACACCAGAAACTGCCCCAGCTAATGAGATTTACTGCTATGAACAGCGTATAAAAGGTATTGATGTCACGCCATCAGAGGTTGGCGTTGTCAATACACCATATCAAGTGGGAGACAGTGTTTGGGTGAAACCCCCAAATGCTAGGTGCACTGAAAAATTTTGCAGAGGAAAAATAGATAAAATCATAAGTCCTCAGACCATGTTGATTGATGGTGTACCACGGCATGTAAAAGATATCCGCCCCTGTTATACCTCTCCTGATTCTGAGGATAACGAGGAAGATCACATACAGTTCAGGGATGATCCTGACTGCCTACTACCCCTACCGGTGAGTGTAGAAACACTACCTACAGAACCAGATGAGGGAATGATGGAACATACTGAGGAAGATGGGACCGAGGAAGTGATGCCTCCGGTTCTTCGAAGGAGTACCCGACAAAGACGGATACTGCCCCCATGCCCTGATTGTGAAACACCGCATAGGGAACCACGAGAGGAGATAATGGAACAGATTGGTGGCAATAACGGTGGTAATGAGGAAGATGGCAAC
The DNA here is from genome assembly GCA_963556195.1 of Sepiola atlantica. Classification (NCBI taxonomy): domain Eukaryota; kingdom Metazoa; phylum Mollusca; class Cephalopoda; order Sepiida; family Sepiolidae; genus Sepiola; species Sepiola atlantica. The sequence goes on from OY744523.1 coordinate 5,700,343, forward strand.
GAGGAAGTGATGCCTCCGGTTCTTCGAAGGAGTACCCGACAAAGACGGATACTGCCCCCATGCCCTGATTGTGAAACACCGCATAGGGAACCACGAGAGGAGATAATGGAACAGATTGGTGGCAATAACGGTGGTAATGAGGAAGATGGCAATGAGGAAGTGCTGCCCCCAGTTCTTCGAAGAAGTACTCGACAACGACGGCCACCCCCCTGCCCTGTGTGTGATCATGAGATCAGGGGGGAGTGTAGGGAAACGCGGGACTTACCTAACTAGCATGTGTGCATAGTTCAATGGGTCGGTCGTGGAAGTAAATGAATGAAGAAGAAAGAAACAAAAATGGCTGCCTCGTCTCTTTATATGCCTGCAATGTGACCACCTGATATGTAAATGAGATGCTCCTGGTTGGAGATAAAAGAGGGTTGATTTGTTGTTTTGGGGCGACGTTCATTTTGAAGTTGGATTTCAAAGAGATAAGTGAGATATACAGAGGTTGGAAGTTATAATGGGAACAGTGTGTTTACATGTATATTTAATCTAGGGATAAATTGTCGCAGACAAATTATTAATAAATGTTACGTTTTTGCTCGCCACAAGCCTTTTATCGTTTGAGAACTGCTGCTGAGAGATCGCATAGCATGGAAACTCTCTACAGTTGATCCTCACGACAGAGTTTCTTAGAGGTGTGGGATATGTGTGGAATAGGTCTGGTTTGGTTTGTTTTACGGCATAGCAACCAACTATGGGTTATGTAATGCCAAATAAAGTTCTCAATACAATTCAAATTATTTTACATTGTCTTGAAAGACAATGAACGGTGAAAATGAAGAACTTGCAATCAATTTTTTTGGTATAGTCCAACTTCCTTGATGAAGTCTAAAATTTTTGTCACATTTGTTTTCAAACAAGTGCTTTAAATTTGGGGAGTCGTAATATTTGTTCCGGGTTTGCTGCAGATCTTGACAGTCTATTAATACATGTTTGACTGTGTAAGCTTGTTGACACGCTATGCACATTGGAGACTCCTCTCTTTCCAATAAGTGCTTATGAGTGATCTGTGTGTGTCCTATTCGAAGTCTGGTTATTATAACCTCTTCTCTCCTTACTTTTGTATATTCCAGGAGCCACTCATCTATAGTTGGCCAAATCTTATACAATTTGTTATTTTGACACTCATCCCATTTTTGTTTGGTTATCTTGTTAATAGAAGGTCGAAGATCAGTGTATGGGATCCTAGCATTTGTTGGTGTCATATGGATAGGTCTGTCATGCATACAGCTAGCCAGTTACCTGGATGGGGGCCCACAAGTGTGAATGATGCCCCTTAACCTGCACGTTAATAAAAAAGAACCGATGATGATGATGACGGGTATTACTGCCAACATAATACACAGCCTTTCTTGGAAACGGTACACGTGTGCGGAGAATTAATTTTAATTCCCTACCCACACAAAGATTCTTATTTTTCAGACACATCTAATAAAAATAAAATCTCTTTATATATAAATGTCAATTTGTGTATGTGTGTTCTTTATAGAAAGAAAGAAAAACTAAAAATGTATTCAATCGTTTTGTTTGGTTGTTTTGTTTTATGACATATCAACCCTTTTTAGGATATTTTGGTAAAACTTTTTATGCTTCAAGTTCTTTATATTTTCAAATATTTATTCATGGTGTTTGGATTGATTGTTTTGTTTTACGGCATATCAACCCTTTTCAGGTTATTTAATGCTAAATCCGGTCATTTTGGAAAAAAACTTTAATGCTTCAAGTTTTTTATATCTTCAAATATTTATTCATGGTGTTTGATTTGGTTGTTTTGTAGAGGAAAAATGTTTTTGTTTTTAGCTTTTCAGAACAGGTATTCAATGGAAATGGTCCCAAATCTCTACATGCTGAATCTTTGTGCCTCCTCTAAGGATGATATGAGGACAGCTAAAACTACAAGTACACGTATCCCATTTAAATTAAATCTAAACATAATGTATAAGACACTAATTTAGAGTTTTCTCAAATTTCAGCTTCTTCCAAATATCTTAGAGGTTAAAACAGGGGCAGTTAAACAACAAAAAAAAATAAAGAAAAGTAATATGGTGGTTCTATTAACATAGTGAAAAAAGACAATGTTCCTCATTAAATTCCAAGCAACATCGGGTCTTTCTGATAGTTTTTTTAAAATAAAGTTCGACCCCATTAATTAGAAGCTGAAAAGAATTACAACGCTACTGACCTTCTGTAAAACATTATACAATAATTTTAATAAATTTCGACCCATTAATTAGAAGCTGAAAAGAATAACAACGTTACTGACCTTCTGTAAAACATTATACAATAATTTTAATAAATTTCGACCCCATTAATAAGAAGCTGAAAAGAATTACAACGCTACTGACCTTCTGTAAAACATTATACAATAATTTGACGTTGTCCGTAACTGGCAAACCGGGATCAAGAAGATAATCATTTAGAATCGGATGTGGAAACAAAGCCAAATGTGAAATCACAGATGTTATTTGTAGGTTCATCGTATAACTCTGAAAAAAAGAAACAGAAATAACATTCAAGAAAAATGGAAAACCTATTCAATTATTCTGCTTGTCCCTCCCTTAGCACGGCCGTAATACTGCTAATATGCATGTGCTAACTCAAAGGAATGTAATTCGTCCAAACTCGATGCAGCTCGAACGACCGCACATCCCAAACGCATGTGCTGCGGTTTTTCTTATTCTTCTTCATCTTCTTATTACTTAATTAAAATTTGAGTAAAGCAGAATTTTCCAAGTAGAAGTCATAAAGGCTATGTGTCCCGGCAGTCACGTCACGGAGACAGGAAGTCGTGAGGCTTATGTGACAAATGAAGAGGGAAGATCTTTGTTTTTAATTTTTTACTGAGTCACCAGATAGAGCAGTTGGGTTTTTGGATCTGTGTCCTCTCCCCATAAGGAATGTCTGGGGAGGGGGGGGGGGTGCTCATGTGCCTAGAAAGAATAAAACCCTCAAAGAGATTTTTGAAACTCAAATGCATTTGTGCAGTTTCTTTATTAACGACAACTGAAAGAAATTGGGAACTTCAGCTGCTACCTCACCACCACAAGTCCAGAAATTTGACCAGCTGAATCTGCCGACAAATTGAATACACACTGTGGAGATTAAAGAACACACCAGGTCAGTTATAATTGTATTTATACCATAAAAATGAAGCTATCATTTAAAATTCTTACATTTCATGGAATTTGGACTTTGCAAAATATTTCATTTCAATGAAGAAAGCAACCGTATAATTGTAGCATTATAATCATTGTCAGTCATAACGTCAGACAGGTGCAAACAAGTCGTTCATTTTTATTGAAAATTTTTTATCTTCTCTTGCCAATTACAACTTAAATTTGACTCTCCCTCATGGAAACATTGAAAATGATAGTCACGTTCAAAAGTATTTCCAAAAAACTTTGAAAATCTTATAAAAACAATGTTCGATTTCCCTACAACTTGAGATATTCATTTTCGGCACAATAACAAGTCTGCATAACATTAGAATCATATTCACTGTGGTTACCAAAGACTTATCTTCAGGTACATTCAAAAGTCTTAAGGCCATACTACTGCTAATTAATTCCCCATTATTCTTTATTATTTTTAAGAACAACATTAATGGGTCACAGTTCGATTACAACACGAAAAGAAAAAGACACGAAATAATACTTTTCTTACCTGGTCTAACATCCGAGAGAGCTTAGCAAACAACATTTGTAGAAATGAGCCTTCATAAAAATCATGTTCAGATTCTGTACTCAGACTCATTTGTGATGGCCATTCCCAATTCTGACACATTTCTTCAATTGCGTTGAACTAGAAAAGAAATTCAATAGAGTTTGAAATACATATTGCGGTTTAAGATACAAAGGAAAAAATGCTGCCTACAGTAAAAATGGAAAGAAAATGAAGGGTTACCATTAAGGTATGAATAATTATCTTTACACTGACGATTCCCGAAAGGATGAAACATATATGCATGTAGATAAAAACAAATATTTATAATTATATATCTATATATATATATAACTTAATGCCTGTGTGTTCCCTATAGAAAGAAATGTTAGAGAATCGATATAAAATCTAAATGTGTATTCTCATGTAAAATTTACTGGGGAAGACAATGGAAGTGGTCTCAAATCTCTAAGTGCCTTCCTAACTTAAGGGATCTATGAGGGTTGAGGCTACTTTAAAACTTCAAATAGATCCTATTTTGATGAAATTTATATCATATGTATAAAATTCTCCGAGGAAAAGAATGGAAGTTGTCTTGAATCTCTACGTTACCCTCGGTGTGCCGAATATCTACGTGACCCATGGGTAGGGAACCCCTTAAAACTTCAAATACATATATCAGATTTTAATGAAATTTAAACCATTTAAGGCACTAATTCAGAGAGTTTTCCAACATATCAGCTTCTTCTATTAGGGATGAAACAGGAGGCAGTAAAAACAATGAAAGTAATATGAGCATAGTGAAAAAGTATATAGTGATCCTATTCAATCCCGAGCAACGTCGGGTCTTCCTGTTATATATATACACACACATATATATATATGATTATTTTTATTTACACAGACATGTACAAAATCTGCGACACTAGCATGTCGATGTTATTGATCAACAGTTATTATAAACTGAGATCTCATCAGGCAGAGTTAGAATCCGATCTTAACAGTAGATCATATTTGGTTTCTTTCCAAATATGATCTAAGGTTAAGATCAGATTTTAACTCTGCCAGATGAGATCTCAGTTTATAATAACTGTTGATCGATAACATCGACATGCCAGTGTCGCAGATTTTGTACATGTCTGTGTAAATAAAAATAATCATATATAAAAGCTCTATTTTTTATAAACCCGGTTGAAATTCTTTTGATGTTTTACCTGGATTATTATTATTATATATAAACAAACTCAGAACGTTTTAATAAAAAAAACAGAGTAAAAGTAACACGGTAAATGCCAGCGTTTTGTTTACATTTGAAATAACGTGCCCGTCTTGCGTCCATACTGAATAATCAGAGGGAGGTAACCGATTCAATGGAGTAATGCTGGCTGTTCAATCAGTTTCGCAGTAAGTAGATTACCTGCGTAACTCATTTCATATATATATATATATATATATATATAAAAATAATAAAAGAAATAATTATAATTTATAAGTAAGATTATCAGCGAGCAAAATAGCGTAAATACATGTGGAAATCAATCATGAGTGTATATTTGCAAATACTAATTTATTAGAAGTTTAAAAGCAATTAATTATGTAAATTGAGAAATGCGCATAGTGTTTACGGCGGTATTTGTAGTAGTATATATAGAAGCTGGCAGACTAAGTAAATAGTAATATTACGCTGATGGAGTTTCGACTTCAGACAGACAGATACATAATGTCCATTATTAATATATATATATATATATATTTTAATAATAAAATTTGACAAAAGTTTTGAGAAGCATCTTTAAGAAATTTCAAAACTTTGAAAAATAGACAAACAAAATGCCTTTAGAGACCACATTTTAAGATGCAAATATTTTTATTTTAAAATCATTCCAAATTTTTTTTTTTTTCTTGACTTTTTCTCTTATTAATTTCGGACGATAACACATCCATCTCCAGAGAAAAGAGAGTCTGAATCAAATAAAAGGTTATACTTTTATTTTTCTGCTGTAGTAGTTCTTAACTTCAATGTTGATGAAGAGGCGGCCAGAATTTTGTTGCCCGGCGGTGTAAGATGGGCAACGTCTCTTTTTAATATGTGCACTTCTGTCAAATTTTATTATCATATATGTGACCATGCGCTTAACAATTCATAATGATAAGTTCAATAGTTTAGGATTTGACCAGACACATACATATTATTAACATACACGCACTCATGCATGCCAATCGCTCTAAAAATTTGATTATGCCTGACTTATTTTAAAAGTTTCTTTGAAGGGTGGGTAAGAGTTTGGGTGGGCACGTCTCTTAAATGATAAAGTTTACAAAAAAATAAGGTGTTCATGTAGCCAAGAATATATATTTTAAATTCAGAATGATCAGTTCATAAAAAAAGATTAACATTTTTTAAAAATCTTTATATATATATGCACCCTCTAAATGTTTACATCTACAAAAAAAATGATATACTCATGTTACCATATTTTTTAGAATATATATTAAAAAGATTTATAATGATCCATTCATTAATTTAGGAGATTACCCTATATATATATACGCATAACTATTTTTTAATATATATATATATATATTTATATATATATTAAATCAAAGTTCTATTTCGGAAGACATCATCAAATGAAAATACAATTTTTTTAAAAACCAAATCGATACCAAGATTTCTTCTTTTTTTTATACAATATATCAAATATTTCGATCAACACAGATCTTTTTCAATGAAAAATGAAAATCCAACATTGTTAATTCTTTTCTTCTCTTTTCCTCATTGTTGAATCGACTTGGCCTCTCCCACTGTAATATGGAGACTGTTTAATGTCAAGATTTGGGTAGTAGTAGTAGTAGTAGTAGTAGTAGTAAAAAAGGCGCCCGGTCACGCGTGCGAGTATTAAATCAAAGTTCTACTTCGAAAGACATCTAAAAGTGAAAATGCAATTTAAAAAAAATTAAATATGTATATATTAAAACAAAGCTTTTAGATTCTATTTACATGTTTTACCTTGTCTGATACTAAGTAAAGAACTGATAAACAAAGATAAAAAGAAGATGCATGTAAAAAACAAATAATATATTTTCTTTTTTTTAACATGTTTTATTGTTGCATTATACAACTCTGACGTCACCGACTGTCAAGGGCAGATAATCAAACTTTAGTCAAGAAGCAGTTCTTTCCCTTAGTCAATACTAATAGAAATGAGAGTTTTATAATTACAACCACTTACTTGTTCGTGGGCATCATGTAAGTACATGTTGTATCCACTGTTTGATGTCGGGGCAGCCGATTTGATATCTTCAGGAAGCAAACTCAGGTAACTGGAATGAGGGAAGAAATTAATTCTTCAATGATTGGAGTCTTTCGATAAATGATAATAACAATATTATCAAATGCCTCAAAGACAAAAATAAGAACGGATGAGTATTATTAGGCACTTATGAGTGGACGTCAGTAATAAAGTAATTTGAAATGGGAGGAAGGTCACGAGATGACATTTTCGAAAGGAGGAATGGTAATCAGTTCCATGATGCGCAAAATGACATGCAAAAAAAAATAAAATGACAAAAAATACTGAGGAAAATGCAACCTACAGGCCATTCTAAAAAACGATTAAAATCAGCACATTCAATTCAAAAACGATTCAAATCATCACTTCCAATTCCAAGAACGATTTAAATCGGAACGTCCAATACCAAGAACGATTTCAATCGGAACGTCCAATTCCAAGAACGATTTAAATCGGAACGTCCAATTCCAAGAACGATTTAAATCGGAACGTCCAATTCCAAGAACGATTTCAATCGGAACGTCCAATTCCAAGAACGATTTAAATCGGAACGTCCAATTCCAAGAACGATTTAAATCGGAACGTCCAATTCCAAGAACGATTTAAATCGGAACGTCCAATTCCAAGAACGATTTAAATCGGAACGTCCAATTCCAACAACGATTTCAATCTGAACGTCCAATTCCAACAACGATTTAAATCTGAACGTCCAATTCCAAGAACGATTTAAATCGGAACGTCCAATTCCAAGAACGATTTCAATCGGAACGTCCAATTCCAAGAACGATTTAAATCGGAACGTCCAATTCCAAGAACGATTTCAATCGGAACGTGCAATTCCAAGAACGATTTAAATCCTAACTTCATTGGTTTGTAGCGGAGCTTATACAAAAGCCAGGAGAACAGAAAATATAGGCGCTTCCTTGCCGTGTGATCAGAAAAAAAACAGAGCAATCCTAATTTTTTTCCTTTTTCTTTTTCCATACATGTACTTTCATTGATCTTTAAAGCCATTTGTCATTTCATGTTCGCATTCTGTCTAAGGGTCAATCTCACATTGTTTTCGTTTTGTCATTTGCACAATCTGGCACAAGGCTGCTGGATCATAGTGCTCTCAGTGAATACATTACATAATACTCATTGTGGCTGTTACAAACCGATGAGGATAACAAATAATAACAACATTGAGGAATACAACAATGGAAACACGTATATAATAATAAACATGATGAGGACAACTGTTCAAATCCTGCAAATAACATCTCATCTCAGAAACATCACATACAATCATGATTAAATATAGTTTAAAAGCTTCTTTGGCATGATCCTAACAATTCCTGAAATCTAGACGAATGGACAGACAGACAGACAGACAGACAGGTGTATCGTTAAAACTTATATATATATATATATTTATATGTGATTTTATGAAGGCTTACCAAAGCATTCCTTTCAAGACACCAATGATCACCATTAAAGATATTTTATCTTACAAATACTATTTATTCAAATTAAATGTTTTTTCCTACACGTGTTTCACTACCAAGCAGTTACTTGCTTGGCAGATCATCAGGGAAATTAAATGTCTGGAATACTGGTTTCAACTGCCGACAAAACACAATGTGGCGTTGTAATAGTTGAGGTCACTTAAGAAGAGAAGAGGAAAAAATAACTATTACAACTATTACAACGCCACATTGTGTTTTGTCGGCAGTTGAAACCAGTATTCCAGACATTTAATTTCCCTGATGATCTGCCAAGCAAGTAACTGCTTGGTAGTGAAACACGTGTAGGAAAAAACATTTAATTTGAATAAATAGTATTTGTAAGATAAAATATCTTTAATGGTGATCATTGGTGTCTTGAAAGGAATGCTTTGGTAAGCCTTCATAAAATCACATATAAATGCTCTGTACTCTGTAATCGAGTATCATCGAGCTTATTTTTTATTGGAACAACCCCGGTCTTCACTGAATGATCTATTTTATAAGTGAAAAATCTAAATCTATATATATTTATATATATATATATAACTTCTTTGTAATATAGCAGGAAAAATCCCAGCAGAGTGCTCGATTAATGAAGAATTAAAGTTAAAAATTAAGAGCGTAATATTTATTTATTTTGGTACAGAAAAATTAGTACAACATTTGTACCGTCGATTTCAAGCACAGAAGGACTTAGCCATCCGGCTCTCTTCAGCTTCTGTTGTCCTGCTATATTACAAAGAAGTTTATATATATATATATATATATATATATATATATATATATATATATATATATATATGTAGGAAGAAAGCTATTGATGACAAACATTGAGAAAGAGACTAACTTTACTTTATATATTATATGCATTTGCCTTTCAAAAGTGTGATTGGATTATATGATACTTATAATATTTGATAAATAATAGAAACTTGTTTTATGACTGACAATGATTTTGAGCCAAGGTTATTAACCAACAAGTGACAGATCACAGCCATAAAGAATTGATACGATTGGCTAGTATGAAATAATAGGCGGAATTTCAACTTTTCCTCATTTCTTGTCAAACAACCAATTATAAAAAAACAATTTGCAAACATTCAACAAGTCAAAAGCCGAGGAACTAAAGTTCAATCTTTGTTAATAAGCATTTGAATAAATTACATTTTGACTATAATTCGAACCAGCATCAATTTCCATCAGATTACCATGGAAACAATTTAGACTACAATTCTCATCTTGGTTGTTATATTCACAACGTTTCTGCCGATGTAACATCCAACCTTCTTCATGAGAATCGTTATGTCATAGTGAACCATAGGGGTAGATTATTTACATTCTCTCAGCCCCGACTGGGTAGAAATGATATTAGAAGGTTGCTCGAGTTTAGGGTGAGTGGTGGGTGGAGTGGTGACATCACATGAAACAATGATACGGACAAATAAATAAGCACAGTATTGTTCAATATTCTTGGTGTTTGCATACAACACACACACATGCACGACTTCGAATGACATCTATATATTCCGGGACGATACCGTAATTGACATTGCGTTGCCACGAACGCCAGCCAGGGAGATGCGTTGGAACAACCAAGCTGACTCTCAGGATTCGTTCCTAGATGTTGATATTATCCGTCCAATGTCTTGAAAAAATCTAACAGTCTCGGGACCAAGCACACCTGACGTTTCCATTGAAATTAGTTTGAAGATGAATCGGTCAGTAAGCGAGCCGTGCTTCTTTGTTTTGGCGAACAGAGCCGCTGTGCCGGGCTTTACCGCGGAGCCTCAATCCTTGTTGGTAAGATTTGTCTGATAATAATGATCAATAATTGTTTTTATTTTATTTGATGATTTTAATTTGAAGTTGATTTTAGTGGACTCGAAATTTAAATAATTTTCTGTCATTACTGAAATTAATAAAATGTACAAAAATAAAAATTGAGTACATTTACAATCAAGTGTGTGTTCTGCCCCCCCCCCCTCGCTCCCTCTCTAAAAACTGAGTCCAATATAAAGGAGAGTAGAAAGTGACTAACTTGGATTTACTTTCGGCAGCCTCGTAACTCTTGCTTCCCTTATTTTGTCCTTTCGTTCTCACATTCTATGAATGATGTTTGTGACAAAGGGAGAAGAATTGCTGTTTTCTGGGTCGGAATCTATCCATCTAACACTTATCGTTGAAATATTATTTGCTTTTAGCTCCTTGCATCAAGTGGCTTCATGCCTTGTCTGGAGCGATTTCCATTAAAAGAACAAAAAACAAAAATTATACTTCATTTTATGTCTACTTGGCCTTTTGGCTAAGATCAAAGTGTAGTATCTGTTCCGATGGATACTGCACCCCATAGACTGGTATTGTCTTGGCCTTCGGGGCTTGAGTTACGCCGGTCTATGGGTCTGTCCTGTGCAGTTCTAGTAGGTCCACCCTCCCAGGCTTCGCCTCCCCTCTTTGGGGAGGAGTAAGTTTATTGCTTATTGCCTACCGGGGAATGTCGACGGGGCTGCCCAGGCAATTTTTAAACCCCACTTTCCCGACCCGACCGTGAGTCACATCTTACTTGTGGGAGTAAGATAAAAACTGGCCTTGTGCCTAACTCCTGGAGAGAAGTAAATCAATACTCTGTATGTTCCAACTTTCATAAAAGTCTGTCCAATAGTTTTTTAATCCATGGTGCATTTCTTTTCTAGACCTGGAGCATTCTGACCCCTTTTTCTCCCCTCAATAATAAATCAAACATAACTCATTACACTCCCTAAAAACCCGTAAGACAAAATTAATGCCACTACTGGATTCCTTGTAAAATTTTACTCAGGAAAAGTCGTGATTGCTATAAGGCTTTGTTTTCAACTGCATCCACATTATCTTATAGTTTACGTAACATTGGTCACTTCCATATCGGAATTGGATTTAACAAAACAATGTTCATTAAATCTGCTACTCTACAATAATGACTTATTCATGAAATGAAGTTTTTATCGGATTTATGATTCCATTCATCATTTTCAATCTTCTTATGATATTCTTCATCATTCAACTGGCAATCTATTCATCTTATTAACCCTTATCATCGAGTGTCTTTTAACCATGACTCGTTAATAATTCAAAAAAAAATTGGTCTTTTAGTAATTCCATTTTTTTGAAGAATTTAAAAATATACAATAAACGAAAATTGCTTTCAAAACAAATGGTAATCTTGCTAATGCTTTTAATTATGTTTTAGTTAACTTGCGTAAGCAAATAAAATCAAAAATAAAATCAACCAGTTGAAAGTTTAATAAAGTCTAAAAAGTGAGAATATTTGACAAAAATTCAGTTGTCACCAAAGTTTGCGGTAAAATGCTTAAAACAAAAGCGAAGAATTATCACAAAACCTAAACCATGAAAATATATCAAATGATTTTTTTTTATTGTTTACAATTTTACAAACGGGTCTCCTCATCTTTATTGTTGTTATCGCAACGTTTCGGACGTTTTAGCCCCGGCCTTCTTCAGGTGCTTTGTGTTGACCTCAAAAGAATGTCACAAGGTCTTGACAATGGAAGACGAACAGTGTAAACTCATGGTTCCAGTAATGCGTTGGGTCAAAAAATTTTTGATACTTCCCGAGTTCGACACAAGCAACCTGAAGAAGGCTGAGGAGCAAAATGACTGACACGTCAGTCTGAAAATTGTAAATAAAAAAAAGTGATATGATTTTTTTATCAAAATTTTCTTTGTATAAATTCAATAAGTGATTCAATATTATGATATCAGCAGACAGAAACGAAACAATATTTTTTTTTGCAAGGAGTGTTAAATAACAGATGCATTTATGCAAAATTAAATAAATTAAAACCGCAAATATTATTAATCTTTCCTGGTTATAGCGAGTATTCACGGAATAAACATCCTGAAAATTGTTTTAAAATGCCGAGTATCATCGATGCTAAATTTACTACTAGCCCAAGATGCTTCTTTTGCCGATAATTTCCCGTTTTCTACGAGTCTTGAGTACTTTTTGTTCTTTGTGCCGTGTGATAATTCTCACTGTTTTTTGTTAGGTCTAATTACAAGTCACTATTTTTTTTTTTTCAGCATTGTTGTGTGATTTAGCTACTATTTTCAAAATATAAAAGAATACTTTTTTACTAGTTTATTTCTGTATTGTGTTCAAATTTACAAATTGAAACGGATACTGAGAAAAAGATAACTTTTTTCTAATGAATATAAATGAAAGTAAAATTTCACTTTACAAAACTAATGCTGTGAGAAATGTAAATGAAAATTTGTTGCATGATTACCAATAAAACAAATAAACTTTGTTTTTTACTTTGATTTTTTCATTCAATTTTGTATACATGTGAGTGTGTAATGCCTATACCTAAAATAAAACAAATAAACTTAGATATAAATTTGGGAAAGTTCATTTTTTTAAGCATCAATGAATTTAAAACATAAAGAAAGAGGCAAAATGCCTTCAGAAACCATTTGTTATTTTATTTTATTAAAATCAAAACAAATATTTTCATTTTGACTTTTTTTTTACTAATATTTCACTTGATATAGCGAGCATGATCAGAGTTTTAAACAAATATAAGGTATTAACCTTTTTTATGTATACGTAAGAATCCTTGTTGTTGGTGATGAAAGATCGGCGTCTAACAAATGCTTTCTGAAGGCATTTTGTCTCTTTCTTTAAATAAACTTAGATTTGCTTTTTTACTTGGATTTTTTTTCTTCAATTCTATATACATGTGTGCGTGTGTAATGCCTATACCTAAAATACTCGGGATAATAATAACATGATAAATTTCAAACCAACATAACTTGCAAAATATTGATAATTTCATTGTAAATATTCTCAAATTCGCATAATCAAATATAAAAGTGATAATAAAGCAAATAAAAAAAAAATTCTGCCTTATTTTTGGTAATTAATAAAAAAGTGAAAGGGAAGAGGTCAAGTGTTCAAATGAGAATATCACGAAAGACGACAACTTTTAAGGAGATGTTAAGATGTTAAGATAGGGTTATGGAAAATGATATGTAACAGTTATTTGCAGATGAGTCTCATCAAAAGACAAAGCTGAATGCACCACCTCTGACCTCCTTGGTTGCAAGTAGAAGTAAAAAAAATATATAAAAATCATGGGTTCCCCAATCATCAGAATCCACATCTGATGAGCTGTAAAAAATGCTAAGCATAAACATTTGGCATCAGCTTGGCTGCAGGAGTCTCACATATCCAATTTTGGGAATCTAAAAAATCAACTCTGCTCTGTGTTATTTTTGGTGTTTTCTTTGTCTGAGATTAGTCATTATAACAAATGTTCGAGAGTCAAATCTATCCGACTATTTAACCCATAGCTGAGGGGATCAGGGGTAAAGATGCAACTCTACTTTTCCCAAGAATATAAAGTCCAAGTGACTCAACAGTTCTGATAGAATTTGAATACAAACTTCCACGGCCACAATCCATGCGTGTAACAGTGAGATACTCGATGCATTTCAAAAATTGATGAGCAATAGTTTGAAATTTTCATTTGGCAAACAATAGTGTTAAGGAGATAGAGGCATGGTCGCACACGATTCAAAAAGTGACAACAGCAATATTAGCAAAGGTTCAGAAAAGAATATCACCAGAACAAGGAAAGAATAAAATATGGTTAAATATGGTTAGACATAATACGGGCTGACAAAAAAAAAAGAAAAAAAAAAAAAAAGAAAAAAAAAAAAAAAAAAAAAAAAAAAGAATGCCATCCATGAGATCATTAATACAATTCATAAACCTTTCTGCAATCTAACCATATTTGATATAAATAAACTTCAGTCTATGCATGACTTGTCCACCAAGTTTCAGTCATGAATGTCCAACAGTCTTTGTTTTATTGGCATTCAATGATAAACACACCAAGATACAATGCGCAAAATTGTCAATAACTTTTGACACATTCCTCTCTTGGTACTATCCTGATTTTGGCACTATTCTGTTCAGGAATTATCTGGGGATTGTTTTGTTTGACATTATCTTTGAGATAAATATTAGATGTAGTCATTACGTTGTAATAAATACATAAAATAATAAAACAACACCTCATATTATTTAATTTACGGTAGAACTTTCACGGACCCCGGTAGTAAATTTATAACAAACATAACTATATAGATTAACAGACCGTGATAGAATTATATATATATATATATATATATATATATATATATATATATGTGTATATATAGGAAATGAAAAAGGAAAAACCAAGAGATATTTTTTTATATATTCATCAACGTTTCGTCTTTATTGTAAGACTTCCTCAGGATGATAATTTTAAGAAAAATGTCATGCAAGTACATTGAAATATTGGGTTGACATGATGGGTTGATGAGAAAAAATAGTAGCCATGGCTACTAAGAGCGCTGGACCAAGGTCCGGGCTGAGAGAAGTCAGTCAGTGGCATATATATATATATATTAAAAAATATTAGAAACTATATATATACTATAAACATGTATATGCATATTTACTAGTAAATATGACCCATTGGATCATTTATTGAGTATGAGTTAGATTCTTTTGAATTATAAAATGGTGAGTTTCTTAAGGTAGTTAATTTATTTTTTAATAATTAGATGAATGAAAAATTTTTTAATAATTAGATGAATAAAAAAAAACAATGTTTCTGTTCGCTATTTCCCCCTCCCTCTTTCAACTGAGCAATTTGACTAGCGATGAAGAAATTATCCAGTGAATGTTTGTATGGGAATGTGAAAGAAGCACAAGAAAGGAAAAAAGAGAATGGAGGAGATGAAATAATGTTTAAGTCACATAAAAATGGAATGGGGTTAAGGTTGGGTGAGTGTGAAACCCATTCAGGATTACACGTTATCACCTTCCACACACTTCCTATATATGAGACGATCACCAAAACATGCCAGCATATCACTAAATGGCGATAAAAAAAAAGACTGGTATTCATGGCTGAAACATGGCGGACAAGTCAGATTCATGGATTAAACGTGGCGGACAAGTCAGATTCATGGATTAAACGTGGCGGACAAGTCAGATTCATGGATTAAACGTGGCGGACAAGTCAGATTCATGGATTAAACGTGGCGGACAAGTCAGATTCATGGATTAAACGTGGCGGACAAGTCAGATTCATAGCTGAAACATGGCGGACAAGTCAGATTCATGGTTGAAACGTGGCGGACAAGTCAGATTCATAGCTGAAACGTGGCGGACAAGTCAGATTCATAGCTGAAACGTGGCAGACAAGTCAGATTCATGGCTGAAACGTGGCGGACAAGTCAGATTCATGGCTGAAACGTGGCGGACAAGTCAGATTCATGGCTGAAACGTGGCGGAAAAGTCAGATTCATGGCTGAAACGTGGCGGACAAGTCAGATTCATGGCTTAAACGTGGTGGACAAGTCAGATTCATGACTGAAACGTGGCGGACAAGTCAGATTCATGACTGAAACGTGGCGGACAAGTAAGATTCATGGCTGAAACGTGGCGGACAAGTCAGATTCATGACTGAAACGTGGCGGACAAGTCAGATTCATGGCTGAAATGTGGCGGACAAGTCAGATTCATGGCTGAAACGTGGCGGACAGGTCAGATTCATGGCTGAAACGTGGCGGACAAGTCAGGTTCATGGCTGAAACGTGGCGGACAAGTCAGATTCATGGCTGAAACGTGGCGGACAAGTCAGATTCATGACTGAAACGTGGCGGACAAGTCAGATTCATGGCTGAAACGTGTCGGACAAGTCAGATTCATGACTGAAACGTGGCGGACAAGTCAGATTCATGACTGAAACGTGGCGGACAAGTAAGATTCATGGCTGAAACGTGGCGGACAAGTAAGATTCATGGCTGAAACGTGGGGGACAAGTCAGATTCATGGCTGAAACGTGGCGGAAAAGTCAGATTCATGGCTGAAACGTGGCGGACAAGTCAGGTTCATGACTGAAACGTGGCGGACAAGTCAGATTCATGGATTAAACGTGGCGGACAAATCAGTTCTATGGCTGAAATGTGGCGGACAAGTCAGATTCATGGCTGAAACGTGGCGGACAAGTCAGATTCATGGCTGAAACGTGGCGGACAAGTCAGGTTCAAGACTGAAACGTGGCGGACAAGT
Source organism: Sepiola atlantica (assembly GCA_963556195.1). Lineage (NCBI taxonomy): Eukaryota > Metazoa > Mollusca > Cephalopoda > Sepiida > Sepiolidae > Sepiola > Sepiola atlantica. Next base: position 5,716,956 of record OY744523.1, read on the forward strand.
CAGATTCATGGATTAAACGTGGTGGACAAGTCAGATTCATGACTGAAATGTGGCGGACAAGTCAGATTCATGGCTGAAACGTGGCGGACAAGTCAGATTCATGACTGGAACGTGGCGGACAAGTCAGATTCATGGCTGAAACGTGGCGGACAAGTCAGATTCATGGCTGAAACGTTGCGGACAAGTCAGATCTATGACTGGAACGTGGCGGACAAGTCAGATTCATGACTGGAACGTGGCGGACAAGTCAGGCAAAAGACAAAAGTTTATTTGTACCAAATATAGTAGAATTGCAGAAAGGATTTTGAATTAACGGTTTCATGGGTGGCATTTTTGCAGTCACCCTGTACAAAAAGTGACAACAGCAAAAGTTCAAAAGACGATATCGCAAGAGAAGAGTCGGCAAAGTATTAGAGTGTTATTAGGTAAATAAATGAAGAAAAGGTCAAATAAATGACGAAAAGGTCAAATAAATGACGAAAAGGTCAAATAAATGAAGAAAAGGTCAAATAAATGAAGAAAAGGTCAAATAAAGTAATCAATTTCCGCAACCGAAATAAGTTTCATGCAAAAAGAAAAAAACTGAGAGAAAGGATGGAAAACAGACATGAAACTAAATCCCATCATGCTGCATCTAATTGACATATAAGTAAAAATCTTTTTTGCTTTCTTTTACTGCTAATAAGTAACTATTCATAGGTATTTTTGACCAAATGCAACAGAGAATCATTTTTTTTTTAGAAAGTCAATTTAGTGTTTAGTATTAGTGATTAATAAGTAACGCAGAGTTGATTTCTCACCGACATTCCGCTTGGTATTGTTTACTGGAAGGTTTCATAAAAAATGCAAGACAGAACTGGAATTACGATACGGTGTCGCACACAAACACAAAGACTTTAATGCTATTTTACAGTAAGACGCTAAGACATTTCATGTTCGTACCTACGTTATCACCTTGCACACACATTTAAAAAAAATAAGATCGTTCGATCAACAAAATGGTAATTTGTCATAAATCTGTGTCGCTAAGGTAAGGCATTCCGACTTTACATATTTTAAAATGAATTGGTATTCATTTTATTGATTTGAAGAATATTTAGCTGAGAAATTATTTTTACGCTAAGAGGAAAGAATATTTTTTGTTTTAAAAAGTATTAAATTGCTACAATTCTAAATAAATAAAGAAAGAAAACACATATTCGTTTTATTCATTGAAACATTTAGCTGACAATGACAATTATTTTTACGGAAGAAGAAAGTGTTATTTTTTTCCTGAGAAACTTATTACTTCAAAAGGAATATTATTATTATTATTATTAACAGTAAATATATGCATTGCTATAGAATACACTGTGGTATTTGCACGGGGTCCCGCTAGTATATATATAAATCTATAACGAGTTATCAGCGTAACAATTGTTCAGAGAAGCAGTGATGCTGACAGTCGGCTTTAATGTAATGAGTAACTGGGACTAACAAGTAGTGAGTCCAATGAAGTCATAACTGAAGTCATAACTGAAGTCTCTTAATAAAAGTGTTAAACTGCAGGACACAAGAATAATTTTTGTTATTTGTCGTCATCTCAAAAAACAATTTTAATCGTCCCAAATGACTTAAATTGACAGAACAAAGTTGCTGTTTATTATAATTAGAGTAATAAATTTAGAACATTCTCAGTTGGTTTAATGTGTTCAGTTTTTAAAATTTTTCTTTTCATTCATTTGCTGGAGACGGGGCATTCTTCCAAATGCCATACGATCACCCGCTATTTACAGACTCCAACCGAGAGCTCTTTTCAAGATTCTGGCTGTTCCCTTTAGTGCATTTGTTTGGATTTCTCTTGCACTTGGTTCACCAGGTATACTTGCTAAATACTTTTTCAAGTTCTTCTTCATGAGTCCAGTGGCTCCTATGATAACTGGAATGATGGAGATCTCTTTGAGGTTCCAGTTTCTTTTCATATCATACATTAGACCTTGATATTTTGTTATTTTCTCCCATTCAGCTCTGTTTAGGCCCCCATCATTAGGGATACTGACCTCAACCAAAGTTGCCACTCTCTCTCTTTTGTTCCATATGACAATGTCAGGTTTGACAGCTGCGTTTTCCAGATAGGTAGCTGTGGGGATTTCATGGTCATAATGGATGTTCAGTTGTATATCAACCCTTGTGTGTCACTAAATACCAATGTCTGTTTATTTTGTACAAGATTTCTGTTCGTTTTTCAGGGTTGTGTGAAGTTCACCCAAGTTTGAGCACAGAATACCTGCACTATTTCCTCATAAATACGCATTTATAACATCGATACTTTCTTAAAGATTTGATGGCGTTTACTTCAAGTATTTTTATAGTTTTACATACCTTTTTCCAATTTTATTTGGAATTTTCTCTTTGGTTTGGTGGACTTCATGGCATATAAATCCTTGTGTCGGTTTATTTCATACAAGATTTGTGTGAAGTTTAATTTATTTATTCATTTGTTTGTTCATTTTGGAAGGGGGACTTGTAGGTATTATATCTTCGAAAAGAACACTATAAGTTCTACTCTGATGTCATCAAATACTTATTTTATGGTGTTAACCTTGTAGTAGCTTTTTTTTTTTAACATAGTTCACCCCAAACAAGGCAGGCCGCCACTGTAGGCGTAAGGGGGCTACTGAGAAAAAGGGAGAAGGTTCTTTTTTTTTTGGGGGGGGGGGGGGGGTCAACCTAAATTGAGAGCTGCGCAGCGAGATGTCTGTTTACATTAGTTTTAAATTTCTGCATGTCAGTACCGTCAGGGAAATAGTGGGGCAGGGAGGGAGTTTCAGAGGCCAGCAGCACGAGGAAAAAAGCTATTGGAGTAGAAAGCTCTCCGGCATCTGGGGACCTCCACAGTGAATAGATGGGATTTAGCAGATTGTCCAGTTGGGTGAATTTACGCCGAGGAGGCACCAGAGTAGACAGTTCATCGGAGCATAATCCATTGAAGTATTTGTAAAACAAGCACAAGGATGCTACATTGCGGCGATGGGACAGGGGCTGTCACATGGGATTAAAATCAGTACATTATATCATAAAGTGTCACATTGTGTATGGGAGATGACAAATCATACACCGTTTAATGTAATGAATACTTCAGACCGACAAGCGCAATTTTAGTGAATCTCTGCGAAATCCAATGCAACCCCAACTAAAGTTTTTTAAGAAAATGTAGTGATAAACTGTAGGGCATTAGATAAAATTTTTCCTTTATCATCATCTTAAAAAACAATTTTCATTGTCCCGACTTACTTAAATTAAATTATATTTAAAGTAATAATATCTACACTTAATCAATCACAATTCAATTAAAAAAAAAATTTTTTTTTTTTAATTGAATTGTCACAAAAGAAAATGTTTTTCTGCTTTTTTTTCGTAAATTGATAGTATATAATTAGTGTATTGTTCAAACTCAACATGACCATCACAAAATTGCATCACTCATTTCACACATTTAAAATGTGTTGTTTGGGGAAGTTAATTTTTTGAATGTATTTAAAACAACAGTTTTTAACTTAGGGAAAAGGAAAGTAAGAAAAGAAAATGCGCGTGCGGAGTGGGGGTTTTCTATTGAATCTTTGTATCTACAGAATTACGATCTATTTTCTTTGACATTAACCCTAACCCCTCTACAAAATTACGATCTATTTTCTTTGGAATTAACATGTTCTCACTTGCGAGAAGATTAATATGTGGTTCGGTAAGAACACACTTGAATATCTCTCACGGAGTGATAGATACATTGTTCGATAAAAACACTGTTTTCATCGAAGGCAACTTCCGCTTCTGCCCAAACCGCTTATCGCGATTTATGAACAGTCCGAGTTTAAACGTCATATTACCGTCCTCACCTCTGGTCATGACTTAGGCTAGAGACGAGATGAAATATCAGGACTCAACCTTTCTTGTACAGTACGTACATATCTACATATTTTGTATTCCTGTTTTCATAAGAATTTCTGGACCTTTTATTGTGTTGAAATTGTTTGAATAAAAATGATTTAAATTGTAGAAGTTGTTTATCCTTATAACCAAACTATAGTAACCGGTTTTTCTTTGTGATCAGCAAAGCCAGAAAGATGGATATCTATGCAGCAGCCCCACTACAAAATGGCGATTCCGACATCTCTCTTTTTACACATTCATCTTTCTTTTTCTGATTAGAAAACACTGACGGAAATTAACAAATTGCGGTGAACATCAGTAAGAAATAGGAAATGGGAAGGAATATATTTGTATTGGCCGGAAAATAGTCAAAACTTTAGAAAAGAAATGTTCTTATTTTGCAAAAGAAATCTTCCTTTTTAAGACAAACAATTTTCATAAGACAACTTGAGGTGCAACCATTGGGTTGGTTGTTTTGTTTTACGGCATATCAACTCTTGTCAGGTTACTTAATACCGAATCCAACTATTTTGGTAAAAGTTTTTATGTTTCCAGTTCTTTATATCTTCAAATATTTATTCATGGTGTTTGGTTTGGTTGTTTGGTTGTTTGGTAGGGGAAATTGTTGTTTTGGTTTTTGGTTTGTGCAGAACATGATTGAGTTTTGCAAAGGGAAAAGAAAAAAAACAATAACATCAATGTTTGGTGCATTTTAGGTCAGGAAGCCGGTATCTTCAGACAGCCTGATCTGATAGCACCAGGGTAACCATTGGGTGCCGAGATAGAAAGTTTACGGATTCCTTTTAGATGTTTATGCATTAAGGATGCAGGATATGTATCTATCAGCAACTTTGGACAAAGGAAGTGAAGTTTGCATTCTGTTTTGATCATTCATTCGACAACTCTGTCAAGTGAATGTTCCCAATGAAAAAATAGTGTATCGTTTTTTTGTCATTTTTTTTTGCAAGTAATTGTAGAGACACATATTTGTTAAAAATACTTCAACCAATCAAAATGTTCCTTACAATTCACTTAGCCGCTGCAAATTTTGTGAGAGCTAAAACAAAACTGAAATCTTTTTTAATCCAGACTTCAAGTTTCCAATTGTACAGACATAGCAATCTAACATATAAAGTTATCATCTCGGATTTTCAAAGTCGGACACAAATAGCATTTAAGCTGACAAATCAAACTTTGCTTCTGACGAGCAAATTTTCATTTGTTATTGTTGTACAGTGTTATTGGCAATATAATAACGTTCCTCACTACAATTCATTTTTAAAATGAATTAGTCAGCTCAGACAACTCATAATATGAAACATTTTTAAATAATCATCTAAAAGTGTAAATCAGCGAGGGGGAATAACTCATTTTATATTAAAGAATATCATAGGAGTTGTCTACCTTAAGTTTAAAAATGTGCAAAGAAATAAAATTTAAAAACTAAAATGACTTCACTGCATCTCAACCAATGTCGGGTAGGTACTTAATAAAACATGTTCCCATAGGACTAATCATGTTATATAACCCCCCACCCCACCCACCCACCCCCACCCTTCCTCAATGGAAAGGCTATTGCTATTGTTCGTCTTTCAGAGCTAGGATTGACGATTCGGTCTGGAGACTTTTCTCTATGTTAAGTTGCTGGACATTAGTGGAAGAAGGATGCCGAACACAATATTTTCACTTAAAATATATTTCATTATACTCAACTATGAATCCATTTTCCTTAACTGAAAGTTGTTTCTAATTATCTTCTTACAAGAGGTATGAAGACCATATCTATCCGGACTTTATGTGACAGTAATTCTTGTATAAGTTCCAGACTGCAACTGAAATCTAACTTCAAATCCATCGATGACACACGATTAAACCATCCAATCAGAATTCTACCCTCGTATTAGTCGGCAAATGAATCTGGAGCCAAACAATATCAATCATACCTAAGTAACCTTATGCATGTATCAAACCATTGATCTACACTTAATTTCAAAAGCATAGCACTGCTAAGTGAAATGTAACAATCACAATAATGAGTACTCTGCTCCCACATCTGGGGAGGTGCCGTGCACAGCACTCTTTCTTGCCTTGACAGAGTACAAGATCGACATCGCAATCTAGTAGGTAAAGATCTTTTCTCTTCTCTACAGCCCCTTTCTCACAGAAGAGATATTACTAGTCTTTTTCTGCTCTATCATTATTTCCATGGAAGGTGCTTCATTAGCCTCCAATCTCTAGGTTTCTCCTTGTAAAACATTCACAGCAAGAACTCGTCTCTCTACCACAACTGAAATGAACTTTTCTTTCTTCCTTCATGTGCATCAGGCAGAATTTCTATAAACAGATTTTTTTCCAATGTGGAACACATTTCTATGGGACTGCTTCCCTGTGGACTGCAATATGGTTATCATCAAAACCAATGTCAACAAATATTTGTCCTAAACTGTCCTCATAAGTAATCAAATTTATCAATCCTTTTATTATATTCTTCATCATTCAACTTACTATCCATATATCTCATTAACCCTTGTCCTCGAGTGGTGACTCATTGGTAAAAAATTTTTTTTTTTTAATATATTACGCCATTTTACTAAAAAATATTATTTTAAATATATTACACTATTTTACTAAAAATATTATTTTAAATATATTACACTATTTTACTAAAAATATTATTTTAAATATATTACACTATTTTACTAAAAATATTATTTTAAATATATTACACTATTTTACTAAAAATATTATTTTAAATATATTACACTATTTTACTAAAAATATTATTTTAAATATATTACACTATTTTACTAAAAATATTATTTTAAATATATTACACTATTTTACTAAAAATATTATTTTAAATATATTACACTATTTTACTAAAAATATTATTTTAAATATATTACACTATTTTACTAAAAAAATTATTTTAAATATATTACACTATTTTACTAAAAATATTATTTTAAATATATTACACTATTTTACTAAAAATATTATTTTAAATATATTTTTAAATGTCAATTGAAAAATAATTTTTTCTATAAAATAAAATCATGGCTTACCTGTTAAATATAGTGCTCACTTCTGAGCGGTAATATTCTGTGTTGGAAGGTGAGGATGAAGATTCAGAATGAGTAAGATCAGGAACAGGTTCTCCACTTTCATCTTGTTCTGTGGATTTTGGTGTCCGCTTTACATCCACGTCGCCATCCTCTGCAATCGAACTGCTCGTTTCCGAACCGAAACCTTTTTTGTCTTCTTCGGCGTTACCTGTTTCCCCTTCCCTTTCCTCTTTCTCCGTCCCGACCACTTTCACATCTGTGTCAGCATTAGAATTTGAGGGAACTTCTTCAGTGGACTGGGTCGGTGGAACTGTTGATGCTGATAGTAATGGTCCCGAAGATGATGATGATAATGATGATGATGAGTCTGTTGTTGCTGCAGGCTGAGGAGGAGAAATTGCAGGATCATCTTTTTGCGGAATTGAGCCGTTTGCATCTTTGAGCTGCCTTTCAATACCAATATTTTCAGGAGGCACCGTTAGTTCCTTTGGTTTTGAATCACTGGATTCACTTAACGATTCGGTTTCTGTATCTGAAAGATCAAAGGAAGATAGTTTCATCCCTTTTTAGAATGGTCAAAGTGAAAAGCAATATTGAAAAGACAAGAGTCACAATCTTGAAAGAGGGGATTTGGAAGTCTGTCACTCGGACTCCAAAGCTCCATTCCACTGGATTAAACCAACGATCCTTCTGATGCTTCAAAAAAAATAAATAAATAAAATAATGCGGCTCACAAATAAATCAACGTTGTCTCTCACTTCTCTTTTCTTCTTTTTCTTTCCTTTAAGTCAGCAGATGTCAGACATTAAATGATCTCAGTCAATTCCTTTTGACCAACGAGAACACGGTCAATTCCTTTTGACCAATGAGAACACGGTCAATTCCTTTTGACCAATGAGAACACAGTCAATTCCTTTTGACCAATGAGAACACAGTCAATTCCTTTTGACCAATGAGAACACAGTCAATTCCTTTTGACCAATGAGAACACAGTCAATTCCGGGTTCATACTCTTCTTATCAAGATGAACTCGCCCACTTCAGTGCAACAACCGGTCGCGCCGTTTCTCAGAGGTTATGAGTTCGATCCTTGCTAGTAACTTCTTTGCTTGGCATTTCTTCACTTTTCAAACTACATGCCAAGCAAAGACGGATCCTTATATGGCGGAAAAAGCAAGTCGGGCCACTTCCACTGCTCGATCCTGGCTCAAGACCATCACGTATGTTACAATCTACAAGTCTGTTACTTTATACTGAACTAGAAGAATACCCGTCCCAGGATGGGTAAAATTTATTCCCCGAACAGAACAGTTTTGTACCACTTATATGCCCCCTTACGAAGATTAAAATCAAGATATAATTATGTTTACAATCCGTATTCAATTTTCATCAAAATCAATTACATGGTTTTGAGTCTAGAAATTGTCTTCAGAAGAAATTAAAATTCAGGGAACTTTTTTTTTATTGGTGTCTAATGACTATGGATCAAATTTAATGCAAATTTGAAATATTCAATTTTTCAATTGAGATGTTGTACTCATATTATGGCCCCTAAAAACCCTTTAAAGTACCCCAAGAAATTGAAATTTGGAGAACATTCATTAATTGATGTCTAATATATATTGTTAAAATTTCACGTCTCTCTTTGTCTCCCTTATTATAAGACTAAATTAAACTAAATATAGCCCACATTATTCACCTTTAGACCTAGCAGATGTGTTCCAAAATTAATAATGATCAGTTAATTAATTTAGGAGTGAATCCCATACATAGAAATATATAGACATATACACCTATCTAACTTTATATATAGATAAGAGTATTTTAATTTTAGATGCAAGTATTATGTTGTTCACAAAATGGCCGAGTTGAGAAACAAAAATCTATTCATTGAGTTCATGTGGGACTAATTTATGAAGCCTTTTTACCAATTTGCTTCAGATGATCGGACACCGTTGAGATAATGACATCAATTGCTTTATAGAAATATTGGATTTGGGTATGTGAAAATAAGCGTTGAAAAAAGGGTATTTTCTATATTAGGTTGAATTAAGCAGAGGATAGAAAATTGCGTTAGAAATTAAGGCTACGTGTCAGGATATGACGTCATGGACAGGAAGTCCAAAGTGGCATGGCGAAGAGGATAGCAAAGTCTTTTGTTAACTAACTGCGCCAGAAAAATAAAAGAATTAAAAAAAAAAAGTTTTGACTGTAATTCAATTTCCAACCGAATTTCGTGCAATCCACTTTCTCTCTACCTTTCTCTCTGCCATCCAAATCGCTTCTCCCCCTTCTCAGCTGTCCTCTTCATTTATATCACCTGAAATCCACATATGCAAATCAGAGACCACCATAAAAACCTGCACCTATGAAGAGAAGCCCTTTTTTAATCTGCTGACACGACATGCGAAGCACCTCATTCTTTTTCCTGACGGTGAGTGTTTCTCTTTATTGTCACATCTTTCTCTCTAGCAGGTGAGCTGATAGGATTTGATCGCTTTTTTCAAAGCTCTGTTTTCATTCACTCTGCTTGCAAGCAGGCAATGGGAATATGTACGTTTACAGTGCTATAGAAGAACGAAACATAATAGAGCATGTCACCATTGAGCAAAAAAGTTATCCGCTGATTACCAAACGAAAGGAAGGAAGAAATTTCTGTTGCTATTTCTTTATTGCGACTATGATGACAGCTTATTAACAACGGGAAAGAAAGAGATGTCGCTATCCCCTGAGCAACTACTTACATGTCAACGAGAGGCTCAACTGTTTTATGTCAATGAGAAGTTTGAAGAACTCCCTACGCAATATTACACCTTAGACATTTCTTAGACACTTTTATGTGCGTTTCATTCAACAATTGCTTTCAATCATTCAGAGATGTTGATGTAAACATGTGCAATGGTGCATGTTTAGTGGGGTGCATAGTTGCAATGCATGCGAACGATAGACCTGCTATGGGAGAAATATTTAGCTAAGGGAAAAGAGACAACCCAAGAAATGGCTGACATCTTAAAATAGTAATGTCCTCTTAGATACCCTAAGATTGGCCTCAGAGATTATTGCTAACCAAGTTCTTCAGTGGAACCCTGATGGAAAAAGAAGAGGAAGACCAAAAATGAAGTGGAAGCAAACAATCGAGAGAGATTTAATCACAACATGAAGAAGCTGGAGGGACACTGTAGATCTGGCTTCAGACCGAAAACGATAGTTTACTTTGACTGCCTCATGCGTTGCAGGACGCGGGGGTTCCTGAGTCTGAGAGTGTTAGATACGAGGTTCAATGTTGTCATTATGACCCACTTGAGATTCTCCAAAAGTAATGTTCATACCAAGTGGTTGCTCTCATGGTCAAATGCTTGATGTCCATAGATTAACAGTTGATAATCTCAAGTGGTCTAACATTGATGTCGAAGTAATATCTATATATATTCCAGCAGAGGGGAAAATTTGGGTTTCTGTGGTTCTCAGAGAACGATGTCCCTCTGATTTCTAAGCTGACAGATTATTTATGTTTGATTGGACTCAGAGTTCTGCCCTGGAAACCACCTGTATGGATGGCTAATCAGCACATAATATATATGTATATAAAAGAAAAGATAAATATATATGTATATAAAAAAAAGATGTCTCTTTGTGTTTGTGCGTATCAGTCTGTCGATGCATCAGTGGTCAATGGTTGATCTCTAAGTAAAACCTATTTGAAATCAGCAGGTGCCTGCAGATGCTTTAGTTTAGTTTTAAGTGATTGAAAGTTTTTTTCTATTATAATATCAGGAAAATACAGTTACTTTTTAGTTAGAATGCATATAAAACCGAAACAAGCTCTGGCAATACACACATAGTTGCTACGGCAATATGCACATAGTTGCTACGGCAATACGCACATAGTTGCTATGGCAATACGCACATAGTTGCTATGGCAATACGCACATAGTTGCTATGGCAATACGCACATAGTTGCTATGGCAATACGCACATAGTTGCTACGGCAATATGCACATAGTTGCTATGGCAAATGCATTGAACCATGAATGGGAATTCAAATCAAATTTATTTGCAAAGAATAGCAAAGTGCAGCAAGACATATAAAAGAACAGTTAGAACGAGTACATCTATGTCCTGTCTGAATGTTTTGTCAAAGGCGACTTTAATCCTAGATATGATAGACATCGTCACAACCTCTGGTAGGCTGTTCCATGAAACAGAAACATGGACAGAGGATGCTGGCTTTCTTCTAATGAGAAAAAAGCGACTATGGTACTTTTTGGTGAATCCTGCAGAAACGACGACTTTGAACTGGAGTGAAAACCTCCCAAAAGGTCTATTTAAATTCTAGCTGATGCTATTTTATGCCAGAAATGCATCCGCACACATTCTTTGCTGCTCAACGTAATTATCCAAAGATCAGCAGCCACGATGCATCCAGCATTGTTTTAAACTGTTACGTCATCCGTAGGCTGACCACGGCTTCAGGCAGCCTGTTCCACGGCGCAGCGACCTGAACTGAAAAAGACTCCTTCTGATGATTAAGTCGAAATCCTCTCAGTCACAGCTTCTCTGCATTTCCACAAAGCCCTTTCTGTGAAGTTGGTGTGAAGAAAAGGTCACAACGCACATTGTAATTTCTGTGCATGATGTTAAGACAAGGATGAGGTCTCTAATCATTGTTCATAGGACTTTGTGTGGAGTCCACGAACCATCTACGTTGCAAGTCTCTGAACCTGCTCCAAGTGCTGGATATCCCAAACAAACTAAAGGAATGAAGCTTGAATGCCATATTCCAGAATGGGTTGCACCAGAGATATGCATAGCGGTAGGAAGATGTCCGCTGTCAGGGTGGCAAAGGAGCATATTAGAGAAAGAGCACACTGCGGGCCTTATTTGCTGCCTAAATGCATTGGTCATTGGCAGTAAAGAAGGAATTGACCACAGCACCCAAGTCGTTGGACTGCGTCATTTCGTCCAGAATCTATCGGACAGATTCGAAATCAAGTGGCATGTTGGGTGAAGAACCAACTACAAGATGGTTGCATTTGTTGACATCGAGAGAGAAATCCCATAGGCTTGACCATTTTCAGACTTGATGGAAGCATTTCTAGAGATCTTTAAAATCACTTCTGGAAGCAAATAATCTTGACATCATCGGCAAAAAGAAGAACCTTCTGGGAGACGCTCTCTGGAAGATCATTGATGAACACCAGGAATAGCAAGGAACCTAGAACTGAGCCTTGGGGGACACCACTAACCACATCATTAAAAACACCAGACAGAGAGCCGAAAGGTATGGTCAGTAAGGAAAGCTCCGATCCATCTTATCACATGTGGTTGAAAACCATAGGCCTGGAGATTATAGAACAAAAGTATATGATTCACTGAATCAAAGGTCTTAGAAAAGTCAGAAAGATAATGAACGTCTGCTGCATCGCCCTCATCCATGATTTTAGTGACCCACTCCTCCATAATCAAGAGATTTGTTAAGCTGGATCTCTTCGGTACAAAACCATGTTGAACTTGAGAGATTGATGCTGTAGTCAGGAGATGGGACATCATGGCTGACTTAAGAAGAGTCTCAAAGACTTTGCAGATTACAGAAGTGAGTGAGACTGGCCTATAGTTGATGGGATCCTCTCCGTCACACTTCTTGAAGATGAGACAGATAGTCGCTGGTCATCAGTCTTCAGGGATGTCACCAGTTTGAAAGGATAGGTTAAAGAGCCGAGTGAGCGATAGTGCTTGGAGTGTTTCTGGACTTATTTCCATTAAATGATCGGAAAACTTGCAGAATTTATTAATTGCTGGAATTGTCCACTAATTGTGGAATTTATTAATTGATCCACGTGAAACAAATTGCATCGTTTTGTCAAAAAAAAAAAAATTGGACAAAACTGATATTTGTTTCATGCTGAGAAATATGAGCCAATTTTGTTACTACTGTATAAATTATTTATTCAAAATTTTATCTGAAACCGGGTATTTCTTAGTGTTTCATCATTCAAAAGCTTTTTTTTGTTGTTTCAAACCAATCTAGTGGAACTTTACAAGTTTTTAACTTGTAATTAGAATCAAAATTTCCTAATTTTAAATGTCTTCACTACAACCGCACCCCCAAAAACAAACATTTCTTCCACAGTTCTTATTTAAATATAAGATTAGCGAAACTTATTAATTGATCCATATGAAAACTGTGACCAAATTGCATTTTTTTGTCAAAACAAAAAAAATGTCTTCAGCTACAAAACAAAAACTTCCCTCCTGTAAAAAAACCTAAAAAAACCCTAAACATTTCTTCCACAGTTCTTATCTAAAGATAAGTTACATTTCAGTTAGAAGAGAATCCTTACCGACGGATCCTGGGAGAGCGAAAGCGTTGGCTGTCAATACAGGACATTTAGACAGTGGACTCATGTGACACGTAACTCCAGGCCGGATGTGTTTACCGTGCTCCAAGTTGCGCAACACGAGATTGTAGACGATAAAACTGTCATTCTTCTGAATTAACGTATCAAATAATTTCAGCGAAATTAAGCTGACCTGAAAGAAAAATATGTGAAATAAGTTCGGTCTCAAAACAGGCACGAAAAGAATAGGGTACAATTTACTGGCTAAAGTTGATTGGTTGGTTTTACAGCAAGTAAACAATCATCATTTGGTTATTTGATGCCAATTAGTTTGTAAATTAATTTGTTTTGTAAGCATATATTTTGTAAATAGTCTGCAAACGATAGTTTCTATTTCACCCATGGACCATGGCAGGGACTGGATAAGAGTGGACCTGGGAGTAATGGTAATTATGAAGTGACTCCATACTCCTTTAAACTCAAATTGGGGCCACACCAGACTGAACATAGTTTTGTGTCATACCCAAGAAGGTTGGGGGGGGGGGGGGTAGTTAATAGGGTTGGGAAATAGGGTAGGTAAAAAGTAGAAGGGGGGGAAAAGGCTGAGAGAGATGGATTTCGGGGTAGTATGGTGGGGTAAAGACAAACACCTTGCCCAAGGTTGCCTGAAGCAGTTCAGTATCGACTGGCTGAACTACTTGTTTACAACAGATGATACACCTGAAGAAGGTCGGAGGTTACATTGGCCGAAACGTTGTGAGAATAACACTCAAGATGAGAGAACAGTAGTCCGAATAATTAAGGAGAGTAGAAAGTGGACCTTGGGTTTACATTTGGCAGCCTCGTAACTCTTGCTTCCCTTATTTTGTCTTTTTGTCCTCACATTCCATGAGCAATGTTTCTGACAAAGGGGGAAGAATTGCTGTTTTCTGGACAAGAATCTATTCATCTAACATTTATTGTTGGCTAGTTTGTTTTTTTTTACCTTGAAGTAGTATTTTTGTAGTTCCTTACATCAAGTGGCTTCATGAGTGATTTCCATAAAAAAAATTTTTAAATCTAAATTATCCAAATTATCAATCCTCATCTCAAAAATTCAGAAACAACAGATGAGAGATTATAATAATCTTGTAATGATGAACGTTTGAAACTAAAGCTATATCTCATTTTCAAAGATATTACATGATATTCTTAAAGATTCAGACATGCGAGTGATTTATGATAAACTAACTGACCCGTGTCCTGGTGTTACCCAGGAAAGTAGATTAACTCAAGAAATTCTATGCCCCAACCTTGTACTATTACATATTATTACTACTAGTAATGATAACAATAAGACTAACAATAATAGGTTATATTGAAGCAGTTAGCTTTAAAAATGTGTGCCAAATTTTAGCAATTAGTTTTGATTGACTTTGCAAGCGGTGACAGGGCAAAATAATCCATCTTATTAATTTGTTTCCTGATTTTTGCAGATTATTTCCCAAATACTATTTTATGATTTTTGCAGATTATTTCCCAAATACTAATTATTTTATGATTTTTGCAGATTATTTCCCAAATACTAATTATTTTATGATTTTTGCAGATTATTTCTCAAATATTAATTATTTTATGATTTTTGCAGATTATTTCCCAAATATTAATTATTTTATGATTTTTGCAGATTATTTCCCAAATACTAATTATTTTATGATTTTTGCAGATTATTTCCCAAATACTAATTATTTTATGATTTTTGCAGATTATTTCTCAAATATTAATTATTTTATGATTTTTGCAGATTATTTCCCAAATATTAATTATTTTATGATTTTTGCAGATTATTTCCCAAATATTAATTATTTTATGATTTTTGCAGATTATTTCTCAAATATTAATTATTTTATGATTTTTGCAGATTATTTCCCAAATATTAATTATTTTATGATTTTTGCAGATTATTTCCCAAATACTAATTATTTTATGATTTTTGCAGATTATTTCCCAAATACTAATTATTTTATGATTTTTGCAGATTTCTTTTTTTTCATTTTTAATGTGCAAATATCACAAACTATGATCAAAGATTAGTTTTTTCCGTAAACAAAACATTCCTTAACCGGAAGTCTTGGTGCCAACTACTTTCTTCCTTGGTTAGTTCGGAGGTTTTTTTTTTTAAAATTCGAAGCAAAATTAAAATATACTACCATGTAAACATCATAATGTCGTATCCAATATAAAATGGCTGAAGAAATTGTCTTTTATACGACGGGTAATTTGCGCCAAAATCATAAAACAAATTAGTATTTTCAAAGAAAAAAAAAGTCTAAAAATTCAAACAAATTTATAAGGTGGATTATTTTGCGGTCACCACTTGCAAAGTCAGACAATACTAATCGCAAAAATTTGGTACCTATTTTTAAAGCTAATAGTTTCAATATAATCTAATAATTATGATAATAATAATGTCAATACTTTGTAATTAGTCGTTAATATAGCTCCTCCCCTAAGAAAAGAAAAGAAAGAATAAAAATTGACAACGAAAATATAATACTTATGAATAAAAAAAAAACATGCCCTTCATTAACTGTTTTGACTGACCATTCGGGTGGCATTACTTCTACTACTTTGAAAAATAGTAATAATAATACTAATAATAATTGCTGGCAATATAAATATTAAAACTTCTCTAACTCCTACTAATATTAAGAGTAATAATACCGACGACGACCACCACCACCACCACTAACAACACCAAATAATAATAAATGAAGAAACACTCAAGGAAACTCTAAGAAAAATGGCAAATTGGAAAGCACCAGGCCACAATGGAATACATGCAAACTGGTTTGAAAAAATTAACAACGTTAAATGAAAGGCTATACGCAAAACCTGAGAAGATGTATACATGAGCCAGACATACCAGATTGGATGATCAAAGAATGTTAGTACAAAAAGACACTAAGAAGGGAACGATCCCAAGCAACTACAGACCAATAATCTGCCTACCAACCATGTGGAAAATTATAATAGCCTAACTGAGAGAACATATATACCACTCCCTTAATAATCGTGGACTACTCCCGAGGAACTGAAAGGGAAAAGAGGGACACAGAACTTGTTATGCATAGATAAAAAGATCCTAAAAGAGGTAAAAAAACAGAAAAAAGAACATAGTCATGGCATGGATTGACTACAAGAAAGCATATGACAGAAACCCCCAAGCATGGATAATTGAGTGCTTAAGGATGTACAAGATACCCGGCAAAATTATCGATCTCATAAATAAAGCAATGGAAACATGGAGACTGGAACTGACAGCTGGAAGACAACACGTGGCTGAGATAAGAATACACAGAGGCATTTTCCAGAGAGAATTTATCACCACTTCTGATTATCATAGCCATGATGACACTCAACTACATACTTAGAAAATGTGATACCGGATACAAGTTTACAGACACAGAACAAAGAATAAACCACCTCATGTATATGGACGACTTGAGGCTATTTGCAAAAAACAAAAAGGAATTGGAAAAACTGATAAACACAACCAGAATCTTCAGTTTGGGTATTCAAATAAAATTTGGAACGGAAAAGTGTGCACTATTAGAGATGAAAAGAGGAAAACTTGAGACAGCGGAGGACATGGAACTACCTAACCATGAGGAGATGAGGGCACTTGGCGAACATGAAACATACAAATATCTGGGAGTTCTGGAAACAGACGCCATCAAATCAAGAGAAATGAAAGAGAAGATTATAAAAGAATACTTGAGAAGAACAAGAAAACTCTTAGAAACGAAGTTATTTAGTAGAAACACGATAAAAGAAATAAACACCTGGGTAGTGTACCTTGTAAGATATTCTGGACCATTCATAAGCTGGACAAAATAAGAACTCAGGCACCTGGATCAGAAGACTAGGAAACTCATGACCATGCACAATGCATTAAACCCAAAGGATGATATAATCGACACGTAAAAAGGAGTGAAGGAAAAGAGGAATGGTAAATATAGACGATTGTGTGGATGACACAAAAAAAAAAGAACTAGAAAAGTACATAACCCAGAACTGAGAAACGTTGATCATTACAGCAAGAAACAGTGGAAAAAAGAACAATACATAGAGCATTTAAAAACAAACAGACAAGAGAAAAAAATGGGAAGAAAATCACTACTGGAAGATTCATAAGACTAACCAGAGAAGAAACATACAAAAACATCTGGACATGGACATGAAAAGGTCATCTGAATAGGGAAACAAGATCGCTACTGACCAACACACAGAACTACGTGATAAGAACAAACTATATAAAAGCTAAGATAGACAAAACCCAAGTAAACAGTAAATGTAGACTCTGTAGACAAAGAGAGGAAACAGTAAATCACATGATAAGTGAATGCAGCAAACTAGTCCAAAAAGGATAGAAAAACAGATATGACTGTGTGGGGAAGGCAGTACACTGAGAACTATGCAAACATCTTAACTTTGAATATGCAGAAAATGGTAAAGGCACAAACCAGATACAGTATTGGAAAATGAAAATCACAAATTCCTCAGCAACATGGAGAGACAAACTTATCCAAGCAAGGAGACTAGACATGATAATAGTCAACAAGGAAAAAACCTTGTAAATCGTAGATTTCGCCGTCCCAGCAGTTCACAGGGTGAAGATCAAGGAGGAAGAAAACAAAGCAAGTACTTAGAACTTGCCAGAGAACTGAAAGGAATATGGAACATGAAAGAAAAACACCATAATATCAATAATTGTAGAAGCACTAAGTACAGTCTCGAAAATATTGGAAAAACAACTAGGAAAAATTGGAATAAAAGGGAAGATTGAAATTTTAGAACAAACGGCAATGATGAAAACAGCCAAAATCTTGAGGAAAATCCTTGAATGCGGAAACCAACCAACATGAATCTACCATAGGCAATTTTAAATGGAAAAAAGAACCAAATATATAGAAATAACAACATATGAGCCCAAACTCTGCTAAAATCAATTAAACTGGAAAATTTACTGATTTGACTTTTAAGTGTCAACCCCAAAAAACTGAATACGGTTTGACTTTATATTGGTGACAACATTGTCAATCGAACAATGTAGATGAGAATAATAGTCAGGATGAATAAAACTCAATTATTAATAAGCATGAAACAATTTCAAAACACAATTTGTTAAAAAGGTAAATGTCCATGGAATAATTTGTGTTTTTTAACTTACGTGAAATCTAGAAATCAAGTATGTAACGCATCAGACAATAACATTTCCCTTCCAAAAAGAGGAGGTAAGACCTAGGAGGATGGAATAAGGTCACACTAAGTAATATTTACGCATAAATAATAAACTTAATAGAAGTAGTCAAAATCTAATCGGCATTTTTAAATAGCTCGACAGTCTGCAATGTGTAAAAAATGAAAGACAAATGGTGTTTGCTCAAAAAGATAATTCCATAAACATCAGTTCTTGGTGATGTTGGGGTTTGTGAGAGTAGATGTTAGTGTGAGAGGGAAATTACCTCTGAACTCCTCTGCAAATGACTGTGTTTGAAGAGGCTGCTTAGTCAGAAAAAATGTAAGAAAATTTTAAAGAGAACAAAACTAATGCATATTTTCTGGAAACACGCATCAGGAATTGGTCAAGTGGCTGATACAAGAAATTAACATATAAAGGTTTTGGTTAGAAAGCTATAATAAACAATGAAATAGGTAAAAAAATTACTTTAGCTTATTATATAGAAAAAGCCGAAATCATTAGGGTTTTATTCCTTAACAAAGAATTAGAGAATGTAATTAATTAGTAGGAGATAAGAAAACAGGTAAGCATTCTTTGATGAAACAGCTAAAGCTATCAAATCCTGACCTACTCCGATCCTGCTTACATTTGTTTTTAAGAAAACATTGCTCGCACTTTAGATGATTTCAAAGTAGAACCCACCTACCTTCATTGGAAAATGACATTTTTAGTTTTAAAGAAAACAGACAACTGTCATCTACACTACGAGTAAGGGACAAAGGTACGAGAGGAAAGGGGAGAGAGAAAACACACAAAAAACAAAACTGACTTTAAGACAAATAAGATAGAAACTGGAAGCAATGTTGGGAGAAATCAGCATTTTCTGTCTAAAAAACAACCCATTTGTAAGGACAGGATCCTGCTGGCTAAGCAGTCCATATCCTGATTATCTAAATGGTCATGTGATTTATAACACTCCACTTCAGCCCTTATTTTAACTAGACGGAAGGTTAAAGAGACTTGATCCAACCAAGCGACTGGTCATGACATGTCCTAGCAATAAAAGTTAATCTCAATCGTACTATTCAACCTGATCTTTGATCAGACATCCATCCCCTCTGTAACTTTTAAATGCTAGAAGGCGATTGCTTAGGGTCAATCGTGCAAACAAAACAAAAGTTTTGATCATTACTAAATACTAGATTTTACATACTAAATCTGAAACTAGCAACAACTCCAAACTGTACTCGGTGCTGGTTGTGTATCCACGTCTTAACCAAGGCCATTCAATCTACCCCCTCTCTTTCATCTCCTCCTAAGTCTGACCAGTGGAACTCCTGAATCCTGCAATGCTTGAAAATTAGTAATACAGTGTCAATTTTTAGTTTCATTTCCAGACTTGAAAAACCAGGTAGGCCAAAATAATTATTGTCTGAAATGTGCTAGAGAAAGTTACCCTATAGCCTTAAATAGGTGCTCTGTATGCTAAATACATTGAGCTCTCTAGTCAGAAATATGAAATCTAATATATATTTAGGAATCTATATCATTTTATATTAGACCGAATCTATATTCGGATTGAACCTTAAATCTCAAATTTTTAAATCAAGATTAATATATATATATATATATATATATATATATATATATATATATACTAGCTGGCTTTGTCAGTAAAATTTGAGAACGGTTTTAGTAAGTTATCAATTTTTTTTATTAAATCACTTTAATTAACTTCTGTTAATTTCTACGAAATTATTGCATATATATGGGAAAATAAGACAATAAAATTACAAATGAATAACACCAAATATTAATTTATTATGAACTGTTTAAAAAATACTTAGGCATTCAAATAAATGCCTTTGGATCATTTGTCTGCAGTATATATAGAGTATTTCCAAATACTGTGTTGTATTATTGACTTAAATAACAGTAACCTGTTTTGATGGTACATAAGAGTCATAAATGAAAAAAGATTTTTCGCATTTATTCATTTAGATATAGATAGATATATAATGAATATATTGCAGATTAAGTAAATGGAGTCACTTTTTCTTTATTCTTAAAATAAAAAATTTTTCAATAAAATATTTAAAAAAGAAAAAAAAAAAAAAAAAAAAAAAAAAAAAATCGCCTGAAATAAGAGGCAAGAAACTTAATGTAATTGTGACGTAGATAACAAAATGTCATTAGACAGACAGGTGCACTATCTCCATTATAATGACATTATCAACATGCAATACCATATGTATATTATGAAAATTCTAAGGGTTCAAAAATTTCTTCTCACCTCTTCAGATAAATGGTTACAGTGTTGGATTAACCGATTTCGGATTTTGCAAGAACTTTCTGCATTCTTTTCATACTGTTTCTCTTCACCCAACATAAAATGCACAAATTCTGAAATTTAAAAAAAAAAAAAAAATAGAAAAAAAAGAACGTTTTGAAGTTAAATAAAAAGAGTTAACAGATTCCTGGCAAAAATTTGTGTGGCTTGAAATCCATCAGAGCCTGAGTTGATCTTGACTTTACTTTCAACAACCCCGTAACTCTCACTTCCTGCCTAATTTTTCCTTTAGTCCTCACATTTCATGAGTGATGATTCTGACAAAGGGGGAAGAATTACTGTTTTCTGGATCAGTTGTAGTTTGAGTAGATGGTATGCAGGGATTTTCAATCCTCTTATAGTATTCATTATCATCCAACTGTCAATCTATCCATCTCATTAACCCTGACACTAGAGTGGTTTTTGGTTTCGAAAGTAGTGACTCAATAGCATAAAATTAAAAAAATTAAAAATGAAAACAAAAACAACATACAAGTGACGTAACAAACTAAGTCGAGAGTAAGACATGGTTAAAAGAACAGTCTGCCTTTCTCTTGGCTTTTGTAGTAAGAGAAAACAGACGTCTTTGGGAGATCTTCTCCCTCCCCCACAGGGGACAAGGGGGGTAGTAATATTACTGTATACATGTAAAGAAAAATTTAAAGAAACATAAATTTGAAAAATAGTAAACCTCAAGACGAATGTGTGCTGTTATTCCTATTTACTTGCCTCCCCACGAGGGCAGAGTTAAACACAAGGTCTGTTTTTAATGTGGGGAAAATCCCGCTCCTTCAAAAGGGGCACTCTGGATTGGAACAAAAATAAAAATTGCTTCAGTCTAGCTAGAAAGAGATGAAGAGGTAAAACTAGACTGCTACTAAAGATGAGAGAAAAAGGCAGATAACGTCTACACACTGTAGACACTACTAGACATGTCCACCACAAGAACTCGGCTACTAGACGCCACTTGCCATTTGTTGCAGTCGAAGAAATCGTGACACTATGCAACAGTAAAACAAAGGTAGTGTTGGACCAGGAATGTCCAAAATATCATTTAGTGGTATCTTATTTAGTTGTGAAGTGTGTCACTTTTGCAGTGAGACTTTATAATCAAGGCATGGCCGGGTTACTGGTTGATGTTGAAAAAGTCAAAACAATTGATGAAGCCAATACACTATCAATCAATTCAATTGACCACTTCACTTTTTTTATCCCCCTCCCTCACAAAAACAATTCAAAATTCTTGTTTTAATTGCAGAATTTAAACGTGGCAGATAAAAAAAATAAATGCTCATAAAAATTTGATAAATAAAAAAAATTAAAAACCATTTTTTCTGTTATTAAGTAAATATCTGAAATGTTTTCTAGTAAAATGAAAGTAATAATTTCAGCTGATAATTACTTAAATCCATTAGACATAAAAAAAACGTTTTGTGAAAATCTATTTATCTAAAAGTTTGTTTGATTATGTCAAGATTTCCATTTCAAAATTACAAATGAAAAACACAAAATATTCTTTGTTCAATTCATACATAAAATTGGCTTAGTTTACCAACACTTTTAATGTTAAAACAATACTTTTTTATGAACGATTCATTAAATGCAAGTTGATATTCTACTCATAACTACAGAGGGTTAGGGTTCATACCTGTCTCCACAATCAGACCTGGAGATAATGCAGCAATTGATCACAGACTGGTAACTGAAGCTAGCCGTGGAAAAGTGTATCCCCATGCATTTTGAGTGGAGCCTCTAAGGCAGTTCGGAATTGCCTACGACTATATTCTACCAGCTCCTGCGAGGGCGTTGGTCCAAATAATAACAATCTTGCTGTTCCTTTGGATCCATCAGCGACGTGGAGAGGGGGGACATGCTATGTGGGCAACAGCCTGTTCTCCATATCATACTTGTGAAACATCGAAACGTTTTCATATTCCTCATTTAAAAACACCCGATCGGCAGAGAAGGATGTTTGTTTTTTTTTTTACTCGCGACCATCGCACGAGTATATTTCAAAAGGATTCTTTATTTTGATTAATTCAACAGAAGCGTTGTTTTCCTTCTTTCGCCAGGTAAAAAAAATATTTAACGACATTTCAGGCACGTCTACTTCACTTATGTGTCACTATTTTGTTCATACAAGTGGAATTCTTGTTTTATACTTCACCAACAACATCTTGATAAGCAACTCACTGGTAATGTATGACATTTGTACATGCTTAAGTGGAAACGACATCAGCCCTAGTTAGATGGGAACGGTGGAGGTCTTGAACTGCCAAAAGTGTTCAAGTTGGTAAAGGATAGGCATCCAGCCGTAAAATTGCCTTAAATACAATGTCTAGTCGAAATACAGCAGGAAAAAAGAAAGGCAGTGCCAGTAGCACTAATGCTGCTGGTAATGTCTTGGGCTTCGTAGATCCCAGGATGCGTGGATCTTCAGGGCCTATGGATTCCATCAAGCCTTGCCAAAGACAGGAGTGGAGAGGAAGACTTAGATTTCGAGACTAGACAATCAGGCCCCACCCTCATCAGAGGATTAATTGTGGCCTGATTCAACAAATAAACCGGTTGATGATGATGATGATGATGATACCGCGCAGGCTAGCATCCAACAACAATCCTAAAGCCTATAACCTGAAGAGTAGAGTTCAACTTCTCCAGTGACATTTGCAACAGAGACTGACACTCCAACATTGGTCTCTTTAGCCACAAGCAGCACTGCTCCAGCCAAGCAGACACAACAAATAGGCTAAGGATGCATCACCCATAGTCGACCCTGACCGATGGAGGCCTACTACTATGCATTTTGAGACGAAACGCCCAATGCCCACGTACACTAATATCAAGAGGTTTTCTGGTGAACGTGACTTGGGCATTACTGTCAGTGATTTGCATTAGACAAAGGTGATCTCTAAAATTGTCTCTCTCTCTCTCTCTCTCTCTCTCTCTTATATATATATATATAAAATATGAAACTAAAAGTATACTTTTAGTAGATAGAACCTATAGTGAAATGGTTTAAGCTCAATATACGAGATAGAGCAATTATCAAGATAAATGAAAGAAGAGGGATTACTATGTACGAATGACAAATCTATTTCAACTTCTTTCTATTGGATTTACTTCATTTTTTAACATTTTCAATGCTGCCTTCACGAAGCCCCTTTTTTTTCCATCTTTAAATCTTTCACCGGACACCTTATCAACGGACATTCACCAACTGGACAGACTCCATTTTTTTTTTTTTTTTTTTTTTTTTTTTTTTTTTTTTTTTTTTTTTACACGCACATTCTTACTTTCCATTACTTAATATTTTGAATTTTGGCTTTTTCACTGCCAACTTATCCATCTATGTAATTCCTCTGATGATAAGATTTTGATCTTTGAAAAGCCTTAGCTTAAGGAAATAAAAATAAACATGTTTTACCGAGTACACCCTGCATTGAATAATCGAAGTTGAAAAAGAATTGTCATTCGTACATATTTATCCCTCTTCTTTCATTTATCTTATATATATATATAAACATTTTAATTTGAAATTTGATTATTGATTAAAATAAGAGATAACCAAAGAGAGATGATAATTTTTTTTTAAATAAATGGCTTTATACTAAGTATAAGTAGATGCAACAGATCCGATCGTATTTGAACTTGGCTTAGCCAATTCCAGAGTCTGCATTGGCATCCATTACGCCACAGATAGAAAAAATTAATGGAAGACACACAAAAAAAACGAACCTGAGAGTAAAATGCTAGACACAGTCTTCAAGCAACGTCTGAGGTAAGCGGTACACGTTACAACTCCGGCTTCACTCCTGAGGATTTAAAAAATAAAAATAAAATTGCTTAAAATAAAATGAATGATGCAAATGTAAAATAATTATTTTATTCAAACTTTTCATAAATCTTAAGATATAAACTAACAAGATTGTCGTCTTTATTAGATGACCTCGTTAGTTTATATCTTAAGTTGAATGAAAAATCTGATTTCGAAAAATATAATGAAAATATTAAATTTTGACTGATACTTAGTAACAGCAATATTTATCTTTATTGAGAAAATTTATTTTATTAATTAAAGAAAACAAACAGATATTTATTTATTGAACCAGAGACACGAATTAAACTTATCTTTCTTCTTCAAACATACTTCCTCATGCAATACTACACAACAAGACATAAACATTTCCATTCTAGCCTCGACCAGGAACCTAGGCGACCTAAGACTGATGGAAGCTATTCTCATTTCCAAACATAATCCAGTTTTGAACCAGAGACACGAATTAAACTCTACCTTCATCATATAACCTACTCCCCCAGAACCCATCCCCAGATAATACCCCCCACAATAAACACTATTTGCACAAATCATACCCGTTATACTAAGAATTGACCATTACATTAGTTAAATAAATTCAACAAACAAAGCCAATTAACAGAATTCCCTTTATAAATTAATACCAAAAATAACAGATTTGTCTCTCTTTAACCAGCAAACCGATCAGTTTCCATACCTAAAACAGAAGACACTTAAGAGGTAAATTAAAACCAATAAATAAGGATTAAACTTAACCAGGCATAACTAAATTATAATATACTGCACCGACAATAAATAATTAGCTATCTACAGCATATATAAAATCTAATGCCGGAATCAGCCTGTTGACAAACATATATATTATAAGTAAAATCAACGTTTTATATACGGAAAAAAAACAAAAAAAAAAACAATAACAATAATAGTAAATATATAAATAAAAATAAAAATTAAATAAATAGAAACAACATACAATTAAATATATATATATATATATATATTAAAAAAAAAAAAAAAAAAAAGAATCTATTTAATTTTCCTCTGAATACTTTACCCTGAACACTTCCGGTTTAACCCCCCAGCGCTCCTGGCATTTTCTCGGAATCCGGGATTTTTCTTTTATTTATTTTTGACAAGGAGAGAAAAAGAAAGAAAAAAAAAAATCTCTCGAAATATATCAAATTGATTCTTGATAATCCGGATATTACAAACTAACACCCTTGCTGTCTAGAAAAATAAACAAACCTTTCGATCTATATCCGACTTATTTCGGTTTTGTTTTGTTTTTGTTCTTCACAGCTTCCAGCAATCCGGATCTTCAACCTTTATAAAAAACTTTTATTTATTTATTTATTTGTTTGTTATGCCTCCTTGGGCATCTCCCCTTTAATTATCTTCTCAATTCAACTGTTTAAAAAAAAAAAAAAAAATCAAACTCTTAGTACAGTATCGATATCCAGATCAAATTCTGTTAAATATTTCATTTGATAACTCCCAAAAGTGCCCCCTCAATTTCTCCCTCCTACCACTTTCTCTGAATTTGTCCAACCTCATCTTAAACTGATCCACGCTATTGCTGTTCTTAATCTGATCTGGCAACTTATTCCAAAAACATATTACTCTGTGAGCAAAAAAACTTAACTGGTTAACAGATCTAGTTTTTAAAAACTGCCTTGATATTGTGTGGCTGCAGGGTTTTACTTTTTATGCCCGTCGGTCCGGCAGTCCACCTGACCAATTAACTGTTTTTTGTTGCCAATTTTTTCTTTTTTTTGGGGAGGGGGGGGAAGGGAATCTCAGGCCATCAATCCAGTTGATTAATCGCTGTTGACTATAAGCAATCTCTGCCTGTTGCATTTTTACTTACAAGTCTATGCCTGTCATTTACAAACTTTCAATCCGACAATTACATAATATATTTTACTAGCACCAATTAAATATTTTTTAGTGTTTTTAATTTTCATTTTCTTTCAGACTTTCATATTTAAGGAAGATAGCTAATGTGGAACCATGTCTCCCTCTTAGACAGAGTCCAAAAAGCAGCCTCTAATTTAATAGGTCTAACACTATCTACAAGCTCCAGTCCCTTTCCCATCGCCGCAATGTTGCATCACTGTGCTTGTTTTACATGTACTTTAATGAAATGTTCTCCTATGAACTTTCTGCGACCGACCCATCAATCAGCAAAAATCCCACCACTTTACTGTGAAGGTCTCTACATGCTGAAAGGCTTTCTACTTTAATAGCTTCTTCCTGCGAACTGCTCAACTTTTGGAATTCCCTTGCTGCTCCCAGTTTTCCTGACTGTACCATCTTGCTTCACAACTCCCGACTTTAGATGCTCCTGTAGGTACGGCCCCTAATTTACAGTAGTCCTCTTACATCACAGTGGCAATGATACTTATTTGGAGTGAATAAAAGTTTTTAAAAAAATCAAATAAAATACATTTGCACCCCAGACTGATCGCCTTACTCCAAACACACGAGCTGTGATTCTTCTTCTTCTTCATCATTTTCTTCTGAGCTATGTCAGGATTCTAGTGTAGACGGTTGTTGTTGCATAGGCATAGTTCACAATTTACAGATATAATAAGAAAGACAACACAGACACAAGCACTGTATACACATGACTTGTTTAACACAGGTGTGTGTGTGTGTGCATCATTCAGGTCTTATTGCAAGTGTCTGTCAATCTAAACTAAACACTCAACTAAGACTAACTCCGTTGTTCGCAATCCTTCTTCGTCCCTTGCCGTGATCATTCTATCTTAACAGGGGGCGTCTCCTGAATATATCTACTTTTTTTTCGGAAATCAGAGAATTACGTTTTTTCTCATCTTACTTTCACCTGAAACTAGAAATGTCAGTTTTCTTTCTCATCTTTCCAAATTCTTTATCTTGACCCTCCAGCTCTAAAACAGCTAATTGTTTATCGCGTTGGTTTGTCTATGAAGTTTAAAGGATTTTTTCGTTTTTATCGTTGATTTTCGATTGTTTCCATAACGTGATTACGGAAATATTCGAGCTGCTATGTGTCTAGATGTAAATTAGTACTAAGTTTTTTAATAAACAATTAAAAGAAATCACTGCCTTACATATAGTAGACTAGACTCTAAAGCCTGGGTGGGATAACCAGAATGAAAACTCAGAAATCGCTCATAAAACCAGATTAATATTTGCAAGCTGTCATCACTTACCTGGTAGGGAGTGGGTCAGTTCTCAACATTGCTCATCCCTACTTTAGACACATTCAATATGTCAAATTCTCATCCTTAATTATCATCCTTTTATTTTTCTATCATTCATTGTAACATTTTGGGATTTTTAAATAAATTTTTAAAGAAGAATTTCCTCAAACCACATTTATATAAGGTTATAATTGTTGAAAATTCTATTATATAGGATTCCACTTCTTACTGGAGAAAATATATTCAAAGATGCACAAAAGCTTTCTAATAATTTGCTTTATCTTTTATTAAAGCATATTACCCTATTTTTTTAAGATTATTTCATGTCAACAGAATACCCAAAGTAAATGATCCATTGGATACACTTATTGCTATCTGTAGCTCAGGGGAAATTGTGGATCCATACATGTTGCAATGGTATTAGTTGATCCATAGGTCCAATAGTATTTAAACTTGGCATAGCTGATTTATTTCATAAGTCTGCAATAAGCCAATAACACCTCTCACCACACTTCTGATAAAAATAATGGGTACTGATATCGATCCTGAACCAGCTTTTGTGACGTTCGACTGTCCTACGCAAACGGCAGAGTGTAGACGAGCCGACGCAGCGAGCAGCCGATAACTTTGTTACAAAGTGAAAATAAGTGCTTTCGAAGACGGATTTTTTGTCAGGAAGTTCTTTTGAAAAAAATAAACCCAAAATGAATTACGAACAGCTTTGCACTGCAGTATCATCGCGAGCAAGTAAAAATAAATAATAAAATTTAAAAATATGTCGTGATAAAAGTAATTTTGGTACTTTTTTTTTTTGTTTCTTCAAAAAAATTCCTTGTAAATAAAAATACAGTATTCATTTTATAACAGTAACCTCGCTATGTTTTTTTCCTGTTGTTTCTTTAAAAATAAATTTATGTAAATATGTTTAATTTTCTTTGTTGTTTCTTTAAAAAATTCCTTACCCTAACCCTAAACGTAACCCTAAAAAAACAAAAAACAAGCAAAACATTATTATCATAGTGCGCAGCACCGTATCAAAAATGTCGTCTGGTACAAATCGGCTCGTCAACTCCCGAGCGTTTGCGTAGTACAGTCGAACGCTTCCGAGTCGAACGTCACGAAAACTGGTTCAGGATCGATAAAAGCACCAAATAATGATCTATAGAAATACGGGTTTAAAATTGTTGTTAGTTTGATCTGCATAGATACACGATATGTGATAAAACTTATCTTTCGCATTTTCACTCAAACCCCCATCACGGTGGTGTATAGACAGATATTGCTGTGAAAGTTTTATCACCAAACATCAACAGTATGAGTCACGATATGCCATATTAGAAAAAAAACAAAATGAAACGTAACTTACGTTTGCAAGATGCCTGGCTCAATAATTGCTCTTAGAAAATTGGTGGCGATGTGCTTGGCGAGTGACCGTCCGACCATCGGGTTAGCAATGGTGATCAGCTGGTCACAGTAGTCGAGCCAAGACAGGAAACACACAACATTACGTTTACCTGCAAAAGTTTGCTTATCATCCGGCTCAGAAATAACATCCAACCTGTGGAGGAAAAGAAAAAAATTAAACTGAGTGCAGTCACAAATAATTAGTTTGCAAGCGATAGATTATATTTAATAGATAGACAGGAGTCAGACAGGTACTACCACTTTGGGTCAGAGTGGACCTGGGAGTAATGGTAACTTAGGGGCGACACCACAAAGCTGCTAAAGAGGGACCCCTCCTCCCCCTCGTATGCAGTTTTTTTTTGTAAATAAAAAAAACGTCAAATCATTGAGGATAATGTTAAGTATGTTTTATCCATAGAGTGAATGTGATATTTTGGCGACTGAAACTAGTTTAGAGAATATACCAAGAGGACGACAGCCAACCGCCGTGCCATTCCACCCAATTTCGGCCTTGTGTTACATCTCATTTTATAAAGAAAATTTGTTATACTGTGAAGTTTTTTGTAGAATTTTAAAGATAAATAAATTGCAGTTTAAGGTCATACACAAGACCAGATTAAGGTAGATAGGATTTGAGTAGTTAGTAGGGTCGGAAGGAGGGTAGGCAGAAGAAAAGAAAAAGCTAGAAAAGGATCGAGAAAGATAAATTTTAGTGTAGTGGTGGTGGTGGTGATGGTGGTGGTGGTGGGCATATGAACACCTTGCCAAAGGATGTCCTTATTTACTTACACTCTCCCTATGAGGTCAAAGTTAGACAATGTTGTGGGGGAAAAATCCAGCTTTCCCCCCCCCCCAAAAAAAAAGGTTTCTCTGGATTAAAAAAAAAAAATTTCCTCTGTCTAGAAAGATTTTAAAACTAGGGACAGAACAGATACTACATCCAGATCCTAGCAAGAAAGTTGGAAGAGTATTCAAGGGAGTTTAGTGTCGTGCCCATGACAAGCACAAATCAGAAAGAAGTACAAACCCCCATTTTGCATAAACGGCATCAAGTTCATCCGGGTCGATGGTGGTGGGCAAACGCTGATACAGCTTAATAAGTCTGTTGGTCATGTCAGAGCAGAAGCGGGTATTCTCGATAAGGCAAGTAGCAGCAGATTTTTCCGGAAGACTGGCACACAACATCAGACCTTCACAAGCTTTAACAGCAACTCTCCCATCCTACAAATCAAACAGTTAACAGAAATTAGAAAAAAAAAAAAAAATTCTATAAACTTTAATCTGCAACAAAACAGCCAACCATAATGCATGTTTTTTTTGGTTTTTTTTTACGGCAGATCAACCTTTTTCAGGTTATTTAATGCCGAATCAATTGTATTAAAAAAAAAATTTTTAAAGAAAGAAAATAAAAATAAATAAATAAATATTTTGCAAAAATTCGATAAACTTTCTTTTTTTTTTTTTAAAACATCATTTTTTCCGATGAATTTAACACCAAGTCAAGCTTGATTTATATGTCTTTTAGACAATTATATTTTTTTTATATAGATCAACAGCTTTCAAAAAGCT
Source organism: Sepiola atlantica (assembly GCA_963556195.1). Lineage (NCBI taxonomy): Eukaryota > Metazoa > Mollusca > Cephalopoda > Sepiida > Sepiolidae > Sepiola > Sepiola atlantica. Next base: position 5,747,795 of record OY744523.1, read on the forward strand.
CATTATTGTCTCTACTTTATTTTTCTTAAACAGTTCCTTCATTGTACCTGCTTTGTAGAAAGTTTCCCTTATAGGGGCCAGATCAATGCATTCAGTAAGAATATGCTTGATTGTGTATGCAGTTTGGCATGCATAGCATATTGGTTGCTGTTCGTCTTCAAGTAAGTAGGAATGTATAATCCTTGTGTGACCTATGCAAAGTCTAGATAACACTACTTCCTCCTTTCGGCTTTTTCGTGAGCTTTTTTTCTTTTCTCCTATTGTAGTTTTGATTGCTAGGAGTTTGTTATGTGTATTGCTACTCCAACATTGTTGTCTTTGTTGTTGGATATATTTGTTGATCTTCGTTTTAAAATCTGTATAGGGAATCTTAAAAATGGTCTCCTGAGCCATGCCTAAGGCAGACCTGACCACCCTATCAGCCTTGTCGTTTCCTCTGATTCCGATATGACTTGGGATCCAACACAGTAATATGAAGGGAAATAATATTTATTACCAGCTAAAGCACCCACCTATGTCGGGTTATCTATCAGATTAAATCTAGTGTGTGTGTGTGTGTTTCTTGCCTCTATGTAACTTTGATAAAATCATTTGTAATTATTTTTGTTATTTAACATAAAATGATCGCAAAGTTATTGATCACATAACGTAAAATAGACATTTTACGTTATATTAATATAGTAAAGTGAATCCCAATCTAACGTCTAAATTTTTTTCAGGAATTTCCAGATTGTTGACGTGTAATCGCACAAAAAAATAAGAAAAAAATACAGAAAAAAAATAGAATCTTATTTTTATTTTTCCATTGACAGCGTTAGGACAGAGGGTAAAATTTCACGAAAATGCATTAATAGCAATATGCGAGTGAACAATTGATGAATTCAAAGTGAAATAATAAATTGGAGATTTTCTTACCTCACTGGAACACATAGAAAGTAAAGAATTCACAATAGAAAATTCTAAGGAACGTCTTGGACTTTTGGGGCTCATCTGAGACAAAGGTGAAAGTTGTGGATATTTCGGACTCTCTACACTTTTTGGAACCTTCAAGAGACAAAAATAATCAATAATAACAGATTTGTTGATTTCAATAATTATAAATGTTATATTGTGAAGTTGCCGGCACTAATCAAAGATCTTATATCTTTATATCTTTCATTGTGATGATGGCTGATTGTTCATCTAGTGGTCCAAACATTGTGATGTTAAAACACTATGGAAGCTGAAATCATCATCATCATCATATTCAGTTTAAATGTCCGTTTTACATGCTTACGTGGTTATTTTCTGTGAGTGGATTCAGAGTTACTCAAGGATGCAGGGCATCTGTCTGTCGGGATTCTTAAGTTAGATTAGTCAAAAACTTGAAAAACATTATCATCTTCGGTTTAACATCCATTTTACATGGTAGCATGTGTTGGATGGCTTTTAGAAATTGACTTCCAAACTAATCTATCTCTGGCCAGGACTTTACTTATTCCTATTTCTTTCAAATTCATCCTTATCACTTCTTCCCAGGTTTTCCTTGGCCTTCCCCTGACAACTGACCCTGCTACTTCAACTGTTCTACATCTAATAACCCAAGAACTCTCATCCATTCTTTCATCATCATATTTGGTTTGATGTCTGTTTTGCATTTTACTTGAAAAGTTTCTTCACTTCACCGATGATGTCACTCATGTGATTCACATAGGGTCATTTGGAAGGAGAAGGCCGAGGAGTGACAAAACAAAAATTAAGCTTTTTTAGACATAATCATGTACAGAAGATTTGGTGCAAGAAAGGTGAGACTTTTTTCCCCAAGTTAGTCAGCGCCAAAATTAAAACATGGAGGCTCGATGATGTTTCACGATTGTTTTAGTTCAAGGGGGACTGGATAATTGCAATATTCTGAATAATGATTGGTTGGTTGGTTGTTTAATTGTTTCACGTTATTTAATGCTGAATCCGGTAATTTTGGTAAAAGTTTTTATGCTTCAAGTTCTTTATATCTTCAAATATTTATTCATGGTGTTTCGTTTAGTTTTTTGTAGAGAAAAAATGTTGTTTTTGTTTTTAGCTTTACAGAACATGATTGAGTTTTGCAAAAGGAAAGAAAAAAAATAATGACATCAATGTTTGGTGTATTTTAAGTCAGGAAGCCGGTATCTTCAGACAGCCTGATCTGGTAGCACCAGTTCTGAATAATGAAATCTGAAGACTATATCAAAATTCTAGATAGAAAATCGACAACTATCAGCGCAAAATCTTGATTTAAGTCATTGATTTACCTTCCAGCAAGATAATCCTAAACATATCAAAATCGTTGACTGCATGACTTCAGAAAAAGAAGATAACAGTCCTGACTTGAATCCTATTGAAAATCTATGACAAGAATTGAAAGTTCAAATAAGTTATCAATCACCAAAAACCTTCAGGAATTAGAATGTGTAATCATTAAAAAATGGAAGAAAAATTCCAGAAAAGACTTGTTCAAATCTCATCAAAATCTTTTTTAAATTATTGCTACTCATTATAAAGATGAGAGACCACGCTATTGTGAAATTTGTAAAATCTTTCCAATTTATCATACTGTACTAATATTCTTGTCTTTTCTTGTTTATTTTCTTCTCGTATTTAGTATATTTAACCCACCTTTCTCAAAATAGAGTTTTATATTCCTTTTTTGTACTTAACATAAAAAGTCTGGCAACATAAGAGTATTAAATTCGAAGAAATGGTTTAAAATATTTAATATTCATGCATGTACGAATCATTTTTTTTTGACTGTAAGAAATTTATAAAAAGTAAACTCACCTCAAGAAAGAAATTAACCAAGTACGGATCGGATTTGATTTTTGCACACAAAGTACACAGGAATTGGATTTCTTCATTTTCACAAGGACCGGACTTGACTTCCCCACATATTCGTACAAGACGCTGTTGAAAAAAATACAGGTTTTCATAAAATACCATATACATATTAAAAGTGGATTCTTCTTTTTCACAATTAAAATAGGCATATTTTACACAAGAAAATAATATAAAATATATACCAATAAGTTAAATATTTTTTTTAGTTTTTAGATATCAGATAATCCTAAATGTACTTGTGAGCTGTAGAGTCACAACAACACACAACCCTAACCTAACCCCACACTAACCTAACCCAAACCAAACACTAACCCTAACCCAACACTAACCTCAAACCCCAACACTAACCTCAAACCCCAACACTAACCAAATCCTAACCTAACCCCAAACCCCAACACTAAACCCTAACCCTAAACCCAACACTAACCTAACCTTACACCCCAACACTAACCTAATCCCAAACCCCAACACTAAACCGTAACCCTAAACCCCAACACTAACATCAAACCCCAACACTAACCTAACCCTACACCTCAACACTAAACCCTAACCTAACCCCAACACTAACATCAAACCCCAACACTAACCCCCAACACTAACCCAACCCAACACTAACCCAATACTCTTCTACTTTTGAGACACATTATTGCATCATTAAAAATAAAAAGTCTCTTTACTTCTATATTATAATTATTATACATCTAATTTACATAAATGTTTGTACTGTGTACAGACACACATACATAAATTAGATGACGACTCTGACAAAAGAGAGTCACTTTCTCTAAATGCTCCAAAAGAAATATTAGAGAGTGGTTGAACCAACATAGAAGGGGCGATGCAAATTACATGGATAGCTAAGAGAGAGATGGATGACTTGTGCAGTTAATTATTAATAATTACTAATTAAAACAATTTCGAATATAATTCAATCCCAAAATAAAGGTATATTTTAGAATGTATTTGGTTTTATTAAAGTATACAGGTGAAAAGGTTTTAGGGAAACAAACGTTGATTAACTCACATGTAGTATAATAATAGACATATTAGAAGAATCCTATGGAAATTCCACGCTTGTGTCCTTCATTAAAATTAATTTTTTTGAAATGTAACAATTTTAGATGATGGCTAGTTATACTGTAAAATGAAACTAGCCGACTTTTCCGGGTCGTTATCACTTCGCAAAGTCCCCAATTTGAAACATTGATTTGAAATAATAAACATTTCATTCATAACTTTGTTATAAACATGAAACAAAATCTTTCTCATTTATTCATATAGATTTTTTGTTTTTCATAGTTCACCTCAAAAAAGGCAGGCAGCCAGCCACTATAGACGTAAGGGGCTACTGAGAAAAAGGGTGGTTTTTTTTTGGGGGGGGGGGGGGGGGGGGGGGTTCAACCTAAATTAGGAGCTGCGCAGCGAGATGTCTGTTTACATTAGTTATAAATTTCTGCATGTCAGTAACGTCAGGAAAACAGGGAGGGAGTTCCAGAATCCAGCAGCACGAGGAAAGAAGCTTTTGGAGCAGAAAGCTCTTCGGCATCTGGGGACCTCCACAGTGTATGGATGGGATTTGGCAGATTGTCGGGTTGGTCTAGTGAATTTACGTCGTGGGGGTACCAGACCAGCAAGCTCATCAGAGCACAATCCATTGAAGTACTTGTAAAACAGGAAGCTTAACATTTTGATAATTTCGATACAAATTTATTTATCTTTTAACTGTGACCATAAAGAGAGAAGAAATCAATCAACTTTTTATTTGCAATTTACAAATAGATCGCAACTTGTTGAAAATCAAGTCGAGGCCCTCTAAAGAAAAGAACATTTGAACACAAATGTCCAGCAAATAAAACAATATTGCAAAACAGAACTATTTGTTATATCAAAATTGAATTAAAAAACAATAACAAATAATAGTTAATTAATAAAATGTCCTTTTTCAAAACCAATATGCAAATAAGTTAACCGTGCCACTGATATCGCAGTATATAAAAAAGATGGTGCGTCTATTGTGTAAAGTTGAATTAACTTGATTTGACTTTTAACATTCGTGCGAGAAATGGGCCCATCTTTCGCATTTATTCATTTACACTCCAAGTAAAATATTCACGTTTAATTATTTTAAATAAAATTATTTGTAAACATATTTTTCAAAAAGAAATATTCCATTTAATAAAAACAAAAGGTGTTGAATTTTGAGAGACGGGTTCAATTATTGTTTTTACATATTTCCTTTTTACAATTTTGGTTAATAACTTCTTGAAAAAAATGCAGCACAAAATATTCTAATGAAATACTAGCACTCGGTAGACACTACTTTTCCGAATACTTGATATACTTCACACAACTGTTTCTCGTCTGTCTTGACCGTATTTCTTTTATTAGTCATCGCTTTATTAAAATGCCATTGACACAATTTAACATGTTTATATAGTCACAAGAAATCCTGGTATCTCAAATCTTCGACCACAGGTATCACTTTTTTTTTTTACTGAGTTCACCCCAAACAAGGCAAGTTGCCACAGTAGACATAAGGGGCTACTGAGAAATTTAGGAAGCGAATTACAACAAAATAAGCGACCATGTTGCATAGTCGCGTTTTATTTCGTTATATGTTCATAAATTATATCAGATGATATTCCTTTATTCTAGAATGTCTGTAAATAGGTGAAAATCAAGTAGTAAATATTTTTTAAATGTTAAGAAAATATTTAATGCGATGCGGGAATGTAATTGTTGTTGCGATATGAATTATATTATGTTAGAAATGTGAAAGAAAATTCAATAAGTACTTTTAATATGAAAAATGTAAGATGTGTCTGTGTTTCTTTTTTGTAATCGTAAACTGCTAATCATGCATTCCCTCATTCTAAATGTGTCCAGAAAGGAGAAAAAGTACTTAAAAGGAGCGATCTGTATTTAGATTTAAAAATCTAGTGTAGTATATAGACAATAGTAAGAAGAAAAATATCAAATTTAAGAACAGCCCCCAGTCACAATGGGAGCAGTGGGAGTAGATATTAGTGTGGGAGTAAAAATGCCTGCAACCTCCTCTGTAAATAACTGTGTTGAGAGAAGCAGCTTACCCAGAAAAAATGTAAAAAATTTTGAAAGGGAATGAAGCAAACGCATATTTTCTGGAAACACACATCAGGAATTGGCCTAAGTGGCTGGCAAAGCAGATTAGCATATGACGGTTTTAGTTTTAAAGCTATAATGGTCAATGAAATCGGATAAAATAAAATTGACTTTACTTTATTATATAGATAAAGACATGTCATATTTCTGGCTGCCTGTATGTTTAAAATGCAGAACTACCGAAGATACATTTACAAACATTACAGCATGACCTTGAGTTGGTTATAGTAAAAAAAAAAAAAAAATATTCTAGCATTCATTGACTTCGGCTAACCAGGGACCATATTAATGCTATTGGTGCAGGAAAAAATACTTTTGTCTTTCATTCTTGCTAGTAATTGTTGGAAAAACAACAAGGTCAAAGAGTTGTTTGCTGATCCTTTTTTTCTTTTTTTGCTATTATATTGAACCAGTTGCCAAAGTTGGCACATGAATGAGAGGAGAAGGAGGAGGAGGGGCAGTCTGAGAGACAGAGAGGTTTATTCATAAGGTAATGTGACTGAAGATGCATAGAATGGACAGAGATATTCTTATCTATGCCCCCCCCCCTCCTCCTCGGCAACATCGGTAGCCCTGATAGTTACTAAAAATATAAATTATGAAACGTAAATGACTACTGTCAAGTAAGGAAGCGGCAGGGTACTGTGAAGATGAACTAAGTGTTTGGGTCATCTAATTATTTCGAGGCATTTATTTCTTTTAAGGTCAAGAGAGGTTAATATAAAGTGGGGGAGGAGGGGGATAGTACAGACTTACCTGGACAGCTCTGTGTACGTTGATATGTGGGAGCAAAGGTTGTTTGATGCGAGTCAAAAGACGTGTGAAAAAGCAGAGAACAACTTGTTTCATGCCAGGTGGACTCTACAAGAAACAAACAAAAAAAAAAAGAATTTACTATTTCATCATTAGCACAATATTCAGTTTAACATCCGCTTTACAGGCTGGCATCCACTGGATGGCTTTAAGAAACTGATTTCCAAAATTATCTATCTCTGGATCAGGTCGCTATTTATCCCGCTTTCCTCCAAGTGCATTTTTATCACTTCTCCCCATGTTTTTCTTGGCCTTCCCCTCTGAACTGAACTTGCCAACTCACCTGTTCTACATCTACAAACCCAAGAACCATTCTTTCAACATGGCCATACCATCCTTATACTGTCCAGATTTAATCTCCCTCTGAGGTCATCAGCGAATAAACCTGACCTTTCTTCAATCAGACCCACCACCCCTGTAACTTGTAGATGCTAGAAGGTGGTGGTTGAGGGCCAATCGTACCAAGGAAACAAAAGGTTTGATCACTGTTTCATGCTATACTAGTTTTAGGATACTAATTTTGAAACTAGCAGCGACTCAAAACTGTACTTGGTGGCAGTATACTGGTTGCATATAGCTGTCTCAACCAGGGTGATTGGAATTACTCCTTGGTATATTTCCAACAGAAGTTGGACTCCGCGGTGGGTGGAAGACCACAGAACCTATGAATAATTCTATATTTTTTATGGAAAAAATTATTTTTTTTTTACCAAAAAGGGCAAGTAAAGCACTCTTTAGCCTTGGTAGGCAATCACCTAGAGATGGTGTCTTGATAAAAACACTGGTCCCCATCACCTCACTGGGTTGGCGTCAAAAAGGGCACTGTCAATTTGGTTTCAGATAAAGTGGGGAGAGCAAAGTCTGTGCTTGTTTGATACCAATAAGCTCACACAACCAGACTATTAGTTGAGCCTCGATCCATGGGGGTTGTGACCTTGGGAAGCCCGCCAGGGATAACTGTAAGGTGTACTAGGTGTATGGGAATCCCAAGATGTTGGTTTGGGGGATTTGGGCAAAGCACTGGGAATGGGGACTGGAATTGCAGGTGTTTCATACTTTCTGAGGAATCTGCAATTTTGCAGAGTGGTTCTATTTGATTCATCAATCCTGATGGTTAGGGAGAGTTTAGACAACTTGTTCACAGCTCCATATTGAATTTAGTAGTCAATGCTCATCTGTCCAACCAGTTGAGCTACAAATAAACTGAAAGGAACACTAAACCGGTTTATAAGAAGGTTGGAATGTTCCCTTACGCTTAGATGGGCAAATCCATTCTCTGAATTCTAAGTGGCTGCTAGTCTATGAGTGGATAATCTAATAGGAAAATTAATGTTTGAATCAAGCAATATTTACATATTAACTAGTGAAGCCGTTTATGCCAGTATTAATTTGATTCTACAGTTATGATGTTACACGAATTTCAGACAAAATGAGGGAAAATCGTCAATGCTCTTAGAGACAGTCCAGAATAAAATGATAAACTTAGCACATATGCAGAATCTTTCAAATGTCGTATTTTCTAGTGTAGCTTTTTATCAATTACTGATGGTTTACAACACGCGTGGATCATAGGCCTCCTTGTACGCGCGGATCATAAGTGAGACTTGCCTTCTCTATATCAGCCTAAATTTAAAATTGTCTTTTACTGAAAAAGTTCTTTGTTCAGTTTTGGTTTTCAAGGTGTTGCGAGTATTCCAGACTCTGGGAGTGAACAACACCAGGCAATGCAGTCTGCTCCAAAAGGCTGGCATCAGCCAGGTTGCATTCAGTTATATACATCTTCCTCGGTTTACCATGCTCTCTCAAGATATCTGAACATGTTATGGAGTTGATGCAAAAAGTGGCATGCTGTACATGGTTGAACCACGTGAGACGCGAAGTATGTAAGGCATCCATAATCTCAGTAACACCAAATTTCTGATTAAGCAAAATTAAAGTTAATAATGTTAATTCCTCATTCCACAAATAAAGAAACAAAAAAAAACTTTCAAATGTGGAATATTCAAATTCAAACACTTGAAGTGTTGCGTCGACGCAGCAAGACTAATAGATGATAGACCACTGACGGAAGTGGATATTGGTGATGACAAGCTTGAAGTAGTGACAGAATTTTGTTACCTTGGAGACATTCTGTCATCAGGTGGAGACTATGAACTCGCTGTAGCTACACATTACAAGTCTGTTGGAGACAGTTTAGAGAGCTGTTACCAATCCTAACAAACAAACACCTGCCAACAGCTACGAGAGATCGTGTATACTCCTCATGTGTTAGAAGTGTGCTAATGTATGGCTCCGAAACTTAGGCTATCTCTGCTGGCACACTAAAGAAACTGCACTGTAATGACAAGGCGAAAGATAGTCAGATAGATTTGTTTGGTGAGGTCTGAACAAAGCATACCTTTTGCGTCTCTGCTCCCACAAGTCAACTTGAAAAGCCTTGCGGACATCATGCAGAAGAGCAGACTGCGTTTGCTGGGGCACGTTGAGCACAGCAATTGCTGGATTACCAAAGTTCGACAGTTGAATGTGCCAGCAGAGAAGACCACCATTGGCAGACCTAAGTTGTTTTGGGAGGACGTGGTCAAACGTGATAGGAAAGCCATGGATATGGATTCCGTCGGGCCTCACCAAAGACAAGAATGGAGAGGAAAACTTAGATCGAGACTAGACAATCAGGCCCCACCCTCATCAGAGATTAATTGTGGCCTAATTTAACAAATAAACCGGTTGTTGTTGTTGTTGTTGAAGAAGAAAAAGAAACAGGGCCCAGTATTCACAGCCATATAACTGTGTCAGGAGAGTCATGCTATAAGGCAGTGAATGCTGGGCCCTCACCCAGTCCTCTCTCGCTCGACTGCAGCGCAATAACAGATCAAAGATTAGATGGATCTGCAATGTGAAACCTGACCAAACTAAATACATTAGGTCACAGGATTTGCTGAAAGCGCTACATTTGCCCAGTATAAAGATCATCTTACGAACAAATCTTTTACACTGGTGTGGTCATGTGAAGCATTCATCCTTTTGGATAAACCGTTTCAGAAGCATGGATGTCTTAAATCACAGAAAGATTGGCCGGCCAAAGGAAAACTTGGAATGATTGGATTAGACTGTACAGACTGCAATTTGGAGACAGTTGACCTGTTGAATTGTGAGGACTCGACAATGAGTTTGCAAAATATCAAAACACGTCTGACCCTTGCACAAAGGAAAAGTGACGTTAAATGAAGAGACTGACAGAGGAATGCATAATTAAAATGATTTATTAGTTGCCAAATAGTCTTACGTCATTTTTTCCGAGAGTGTAAAGTGTTTCAAGCAGTTTATGGTGCATCATGTATTCCATACAAGGACCCGTGCTGCCCGATTCACACGAGATTTCCTCTTGTTGTAAAATCGCCAACATCTGTTCCAGGTGAGCAGGTAGGTTCGTTTGATCAGCAGGTAACTTCTCATCTGAAACACAAGATCCAATTAAAACAGTTAATGAATGCAGACAGCAATGGCAACAAGTGAAAGGCAATAACAAAACATTTCGAAAACTCAACCGACCAGCTGTCAGTGAAGCATTCAATTGTTTTCGCTTTTTTCAGTTGAACAATTGAGAACACATTTTTCAAACAGGATAAGCAACATACACGTTATAAGCACAACAACATTTGAGAGAAAAAAGTTCTTTTTTTCTTTTTTTTTGTACCAATATCATATATCTACTTATAACATAAAGAGCCTATTCTGTGTGTGTGTCAGATTTTTTGTAAACGTAAGAAATACATTTTGATATCGAAATATATTAACTTCGTTTAGAAATTGAAAATATTGCATTAATACTAAATAAATTTCCAACAAATAAAGTGGATGTCATGACCGGAAATTGAAACCGAAACCTTGAGATTTTCAGTCTGATGTTCTACAAACTGAGCTATTTAGATTTTCTTATAAATAGATTTTAAAACATTACCGTAACAAAATAATTATAGCTTTGACTAGATGTCATAGATTTATGATTTACATCATGTTTCAAAACATGAATTCAAACATAAGCGATAATAAAATTAAATAAATGGTTAAACATTATCAATAGCGTTGGAAATTATTTTATTAGACCAAAACAATTTATTTTGCTTTAACTACGTAACAGTCAAAGTTTCACTTTCGTGTCATTTTTGTAAGTTTTTCGAAAGGTAATGGGATTTTGCCCAATGTTTAGGCTCATCATCATATTCGGTTTAACATCCATTTTACACACTAACATGTGTTGGACGGCTTTAAGAAATTGACTTCCAAACTAACCTATCTTTGGTCAGGTCTTTATTTATTCCTCTTTCACTCAAGTCCATTTTTATCACTTCCTCCCATGTTTTTCTTTGATTATCCCCTGTGAACTGCACCTGTTACCTTAACTGTTCTACATCTACTGACACAAGAACTCTCATCCATTTTTTCAACGTGGTCATACTATCAAAGTTTCCTGTTCTGCACACATCTCCCTATACTATCAAGATTTAATCTTCCTCTGGGGTCATCAGAACTAAGCCTGTCTTTAAGACTCACATTACACATCCATCATATTATTCTTATATTATTTCTATCCATGCAACGAATGCCCTCAATCCTCACTGGCCAGGTGTCACTTCCATACATCATCACACTGCACACACATACATGAGCTAAATAAATAAATTCATCATCAACTTGCAAAAATCATTCAAAGCTCAATAGAGACTGGCTTGATCTAGTAATTATTTTCATTATGACTAATTTTTATTTACCACAAGATGATATTACATTTGTAAGGATTTTTCACTTGTTCAAGCTTGCATTTTTAGTTATAGACTGTGGCATTGGCTTCTGGACAAATAGCAAACAAGACAGAAATTTTTCTAATTTCTAACAAACTTTGAACGGCCATAATTTGGTGGTGCATTGAGCTACCAAAATAAATTTGGTATCATTTTTATGTTTTGCAAAAACCTATGTGTCCACTTCAAATTGTTTTAGATATAATAAAAATATTTTTTTGGTTTAGGACACCTAGTGGTAATGGTCACAAGTAGTCATTCATATATATATATATATATATATATATATATATATATATATTAGTAGTAAGTTTTTGAAAGGCTGTGGGCAATGCAAATTCTGAGTAAGATGCAAGTTGTAAGGAACAAAAACAATAAATCGATCAAATACGAAATATGACTTACTATTTATTTTTCCTAAAATCTTACATAACAGCAAGAGTGTTTTTAGCTGTTTGTGTGATGTCCGGGTGATTAAAAATCATTATTTAATATTTCGGGAAAAGAGACTTCCCTTTGTCAAAAATAATTAAACCAGAAGAAAAATTTTCTCCGACTGTTCAGAGAATCTTACAAAACTATATATATATATATATATATATATATATATATATATATATATATGAATATATATATATATATATATATATATATGAATGTGTGTAGAATCGGCTTACAAGAAAATAAACAAAGACAATAAAATACATAAATCTGCAACTCACTTTGTTTATAAATTGCTCGTTCAGTATTTCTTTGGACATTTAGAACCATATAGTTCTTTTTCTTCCTTTTTCACCTATTTGGGAGTGAAAATTTACAGAGAACCCTTCTCCTTTTTCAATCAAGGATAAAATGAATGATTCAGTAGAAATTTATATGTTAGTTTCGAATGCGTTCATTTATTTAAAACTTCTATATGAACATGTTTTTAACAAATGTACTTATTTGAAACTAACGTACAAATTTTTACTGGAATCGTTAATTCCATTGTTGATGAAGGAGAAAGGTTTTCCGATTATGTTCCTTCGTCGATGAGGTAAAAAGAAAACAATATACTAAAACATGCTCACAAATGTGTAACTAAAATGCCAGACCAGAGAGTTGTAGATTTCTAAACTATTGAATAGAAAGTCATTTAAACTGACTTTAAAATTCTTAGCAAATCTTCATGTATTAAAAGGCTGAAAGTTTGGGAAGCTTTTTACATTCAATAATTTTTGAAATAGATATTACAAGAAAATTACTTTAAGAATATTAGTTATAGTTTTATAAAAAATTGATTCAATTAATAATTGATGACCAAATGATACCGTAATAATTAAATCAAACTTTCAAAATCGTGTTAAAAAAATACTAATTTGATGAAAAATAAAAAATTAAAAAAACAGTTTAAAAGTATAAAAAAAAAAGTAATGAAAAAATGAAAATAATAAGATTCCCGTGCAACGCCATGTAAGTGCAGTTAGTTTTTCGCTTTTTTTCATTAAAAATAACAAAACGCAACTATGACACCAGAATTATAAGGGTGGGACATTCTGAAGCGAGATACAAAGAGATAAGTATGTAAGTACGCCCATACTGATGACAGTGAACAAGAGGTTAACTTCCTTTTTGTCTTTTTAATTACTCACTATTACACTTACTGCGTCACATGAAGCATGCAATAAGCTTTTAATGAGAAAGCACAGTAAAACGATGCTGCGACTCCTACTCAAATACGAAGTCGACTTGACTTTCTACGCCAGTTTCCGTAGACAGACTAGTATTCAAACAAGCATCAATTATTTCAAATGAAAATATTCTGCTTTTGCATCAAGTTGAAAAAGCAGAAATATAACAGAAACAAATTTCATAACAAATTGACCTGAAATAGATGTGACAGCAAGCCCATCATATGTTCCGCATCATTAAATTGAATAACATAAGTACACATAACACACCTTCATGTTAGAATAATCCTCATGTGTAACACAAAAATCATACAAAAATATAATTTGGATTATTCAGACTTCAATTCTCATCTTGGTTTTTATTTCCATGGACCCATGGCGCAACAGATCAAGGCGTTGATTAGCAATCAGTTTTAAGTAAGTGTCTCCTGTTGGTTGAAGGTTCAATCCTTACTAAAAGTGATAATAACTAAAAATAACATCAAAATTAACACTTCTACTGCCATAGCTAATCGAAATGAGACCCATCTTCCCACATAAATTAATTGGTACATTGCTGTCCCTTGATGTTGTAGAGTGCTAGGTCCTTTGCTTTGCAGGGTCCGCCCAACAGGGCATCAAAGGAGGTTCTCCATGATCTGGGGTTCTGTGCCACAGTCGCATGTAGTTGGGCCACTAAGATAGCCCCATCTGCTTAGGGCCTTCCTGGAACGACCAACACCTGAGCAGAGTCAATTTAGGCATTTCAGTTTTTCTCAGTTGTTATATCCTGGTGGGAGGGTTTCAGTAGAGGGGATGAGCATAGTCAAGCTGTGTGGATGGTTGGACAGCTCTTCCTTCCACATTTTAAGGCGAGCTTCAGATAGTGTTGTCTCCAGTGGAGCAGTGCTGGTCAGGAAACTTCTCCATGATTTTAGTCGACTGGGGGCAGGTACATGGCAATGTACGGGGTGCCTCTGATCTGTGGCTTACCTGCACCGTTCTATCCTGCTGGCTACCACTCTTTTGATGACTGGAGGGGCGATACCTGCCAAGATGTACAGGTCGTTGGTGTTAGTGGGTTTCAGGCACCCAGTGATACATCTGCAGCTCTCGTTAAGAACGAGGTCCAGTTTTTAGCATGTGTGGATCTTACATTGAAACATTGTGAAAATAACAACCAAGATGAGAATAGTAGTCCGAATAATACAAATAATAGAAATCATCAATGTAAAACCATCTTCGTTCTGGCCATATTGTATATTCCATTGACAAACACTGGTTTACAAGCACAGAAAAATAAAAGCAACAGACTCACAAGAGAGAACACAAACTCCAATATAATTGTTTACAAATCAGTTGTATTCTGGGTATGTATGTGATATCGTCACAGAAAAAGCCCCCCCCCCCCAAATCTTAGTTAAGTTTCAGTGTATCAGCCAAGACCCAACTGAGATAATTCGTCTGTCGAAGCATATCTCGAGTCTGCACCCATCTGCTCGCCTCCTCGCAAATTGGCGCAACTAATGTAAACTCGTAAACTAACGTAAACTCGTCAACTGTCGTAAATTCCGCAGTATATTTAGTTCTGACCGACAATCCTAAGTCCAGTCTTTTGTCTTAGACACTGCCCCTCTGAACAATAGAAACTGACTACTTCCACGCTCGCCCTATCAGCCACACCTATCAGACTATTCATCCCAATTCCGTTACTTCTGCTCATCTAATGAATCATTTCCTCCCATTGTCCGAGGTCTTGGCTCTTTGGGGGAGGGGAGAGGCAGTCCATAGTATTACATCAATCCTCATCTCAAAAATTCCAAAACATAAAAATGTAAAAAATTCCAAAACAGAAAAATTCCAAAACATAAAAATGATAAAAATCTACAAAACATAAAAATGATAAAAATCTACAAAACTCTCCCAATAATCGTTTGTTATCAACAGTGTAGAATTTAAATATGCCCATAATTTCACGAAATAAAATTTTAATGACAGCAATTGACGTCTTATAATTATAAAGCATGTCTGCTAAAAATAACTATCTACAACATTTATTATGGTCCACTTTCGGTAAGTATAAAAGTACTTATTTTCCAAATTCTATTAATTCTATTCTTAGAAGTTACCTTAACAAAGAGCACAATGTTTAATGATTCTGTTTGAGTTAGAAACTAAGAGATTCCCAACTCAACCGACACGAGAAGAATGGATGAGGTTGTTGCACATTACTTGGGGTAAATCTGTTTTTAGTGTCGAGTGATTTGCCAAATGAATCGACAGGTTACAAAGGTTTACCGTGGGTTCAACTATCACTCGATATGAGGGTAGATAGTTGGAGGTGACGGTGGTTAAGTAGATAATGACACGGACTGAAGACTGGGTGTTCCAAGTTCGAATCCAGTCGGTTCCACAGTACCACTTTCACTTAGGGATGTTGGCAACCTTCACATGGTCCTTCCCGTAAGTACCCGATGTCTTTCCAGAAAGATTTTTAACTAGAAAAACATCGGGGAATCTAATGCCAACACTAGAATCATCTGATTCACACGAAAGAAGAAAGGTAGATAGTAGATTGGTTAATTTAATTTGCTAACGGTTGAAAGATTGGCAAAACACCGAAGAAAACGGAAAAATGCAAAAAACTCTCTGTATTTGAAAACGACTGAGAACCATGATTCACTTTCGGCAGCCGCGTAACTCTCGCTTCCCTTATTTTGTCCTTTCGTCCTCACATTTCACGAGCGATGTTTCTGACAAAGGGGGAAGAATTACTGTTTTCTGGGTCGAAATCTATCCCGCTAACACTTATCGTTAGCTAGTTTTTTTTACCTTGAAGTAGTAGATTTTTTGTAGCTCCTTACATCAAGTGGCTTCATGCTTTGTCTGGAGCGATTTCCATAAAAAAAAAACAAATTAAAAAATATTATGGGACAGAAGTATTTGAAGTTAGATCAGTTGCAGATGAGAATTTAGAAGAGAAAGATTGTCATGTGTAGATAGGGGCGCTTAGACGCATTGTGTCCTCTCTGATAAGTCAGCAGCAACTCAAAGTGAAGGAAATTGATCCATGATAAAATAATAAAATGTAGGTTAAGTAAAAACAGCATCATCCTTCCTGATTCTCAGACAGAAAAGTATTTAGAGAATATCATCAACTCCGAATTCAAGACATTAAAAATATATATAGCTCCCCCCTTTGTCAGAACATAACAGAATCTGCATTTATATTCACCCTGAAGTATCTTTTTTCTCAAAAGATAAATCCAAATATATTATTTAGTTTCCCACCATTTATCGGAAAGATAGCAACATTTATATTTTTTGATTTCATAAAATATACCAATTATCTATATATTAATACGATAGCGTGTGTGTTCGTGTGTAACACTTACATCAAAAGCTTTGCGCATGCATGCCACACCTAGATTTGGAAAAGCATTCAAGTCACCTAATTTTCGTAATATCTTTTTTAATATCTTTAAGTATTTTCCTTTGTCACAACGGTTAGCTACGTAGAATTTTGACGTCGACCCAACTGGTTTATAGTTCGATCCCAACCAACCTCTAAGATTTTTTTTTCTACATCAAAGGATGGGGGGGGGGGTAGGAAGGGGAAGACCGGAAGACACATATTAATACGATAGCATCTGTTATTTTGTGTGTCACGCTTACATCAATAGCAACGACCTTCCGAAGATAATTAGTATTGAAAACATCATTTCGTGTAATTTACACGGGTAATTTGACATGAGTATCAAACTCATAAAATGGAGAATTAATATAAAAACAATTTATAAATAATAAAAAGAAAAATATGTTAGTCACATAATGGCGAGAAACACACACACACACACAAGTAGTAGTCACACAATTTTATTGATATAGAGATTAGGAATGCTAACACAGAATATGGTCACGTACTTACCTTTGTTTTCAATGAAATAGTTTGTGATTGATTTCCAGTGATGTACAAACTCCTCCTGTAGCGTTAGATTTGGGGCAATCTGTGGGGGAATTAAAAAAAAGATCAATGTAATATGCGTGCTACATTTATCAAAATACTTTCTTGCAGAACATTTGAGATAGTGAATGATAAAAATACTTTGAAAAATATATACAGAAGTCAGACAATATTTGTTCGCAACTATTTAGAAAAAACATTAACTTCTGTTACTTTTTTCGAGAGATTTATTCATCAAATTTTGGTCAATTTGTCTTCACGAGTTGTTCAGTTGATTTCGCTTGATGAACTCACCTTTGACTTTGATGACAGCCTTGTGGCGATTTCGGAACCAGCCATAAGCCTTTGTCATTATCTTCTGACTTATGCTCCCAAAGCTAGATCTGTTGGTGTCTTCTTCCACAGCGTCCCCCCACATACACACCAAAAAAAAAAAAATATCGTAGGAGTTGCAGTCGGGTTAGCTGGGAGAGCAGATGTCAGGTGAAGTGTAGTCAACAAAGTTCTCATAGCTCGGCTTGGGTCTTCTGTTTGGTATGGCCTACCTGCAGTTACAGAGTTGATCAAGAGTTTAACTACCCTGCTCAGAATGCAGATGTATCCATTGGTGTTCAGCCTCTCAAGGAAGAAGTGTAGTGGCTGATATCACCTTAACTGCTGATATATTCATGGAAAACGTTTTGGAATTTCAAAATATTCATGAAAAACGTTTTGGAATTTCAAAATATTCATGAAAAACGTTTTGGAATTTCAAAATATTCATGAAAAACGTTTTGGAATTTCGAAATATTCATGAAAAACGTTTTGGAATTTCAAAATATTCATGAAAAACGTTTTGGAATTTCAAAATATTCATGAAAATCGTTTTGGAATTTCAAAATATTCATGAAAAACGTTTTGGAATTTCAAAATATTCATGAAAAACGTTTTGGAATTTCAAAATATTTATGAAAATCGTTTTGGAATTTCGAAATATTCATGAAAAACGTTTTGGAATTTCGAAATATTCATGAAAAACGTTTTGGAATTTCAAAATATTCATGAAAAACGTTTTGGAATTTCAAAATATTCATGAAAAACGTTTTGGAATTTCAAAATATTCATGAAAATCGTTTTGGAATTTCGAAATATTCATGAAAAACGTTTTGGAATTTCAAAATATTCATGAAAAACGTTTTGGAATTTCAAAATATTCATGAAAAACGTTTTGGAATTTCAAAATATTCATGAAAAACGTTTTGGAATTTCGAAATATTCATGAAAAACGTTTTGGAATGTCAAAATATTCATGAAAAACGTTTTGGAATTTCAAAATATTTATAAAAAACATTTTGGAATTTAAAAAAATGTTTTCATAAATATTGTGAAATATATAAAACCGACCGTATAGAAACATAAGTCTACATTGTGATGTTATAATAGACCCTCTCGCTTCCTCTCCATCTCCCCCTATCTATCTTAATTACTTCCATCATTTCGTTTTTCTCACCACTTCTCTTATTCGTCTTTTATTTATGTTATTCACTCTTCATGCAACCATCTTAAACATTTATGTACAGTGAAGGGTGCACGGTGACAAGGAAGAAAGATAACGGAATTTTAGTTATATATCGATGGACAGAAATTAAAATACAAAAGAAAAATGTTTACACTCAACCCAACACGTTCCTCCAATAATGTCTTCTACAAAGTTTGGTCAAATTTGAGCATAGATTTTTTAAAATGTGATCTCAAAGGGGGCATGTACTGATATAACCGAATCATGATTTTATACGTAGCGAATCACAAAGCTGACGATATATGTATCACGATACGCGTAATAGAAAAAACACAAACTGATTGTGTCAATATATTTTTATCACAGTAAAAACATTCTTTACATAGTCTCTAAGGTTTCGCACTGTCTATCCAGCTCCTGTCCCATCGCCATAATGTTGCATCCCAGTGCTTGTTTTACAAGTACTTCCACAGAATTTGCTCCAACGAACTTACTGCACTTGTACCCCCCCCCCTCTCAATGTAAATATCAATGTCAATTATCAAAAATAATAAACAGAGGCTGAAGAGAGTCCGACATAGGAGGCCAACTATAAGTTCCCTTTGTTTGGGTTTGAAACCGACGGTACCAATGGTTTCTTAATCTTCTATAATTACATATATAAATAAATATCACGTTCTTATTTTTTTTTTTTTCTTAATAATTGAGCACTCTGCAGGGGTTCTCTCTTACTAACCTTATATATATGTATATATATGTATATATATATGTGTGTTTGTGTGTGTGTGTGTGTGTGTGTGTGTGACCATTGCTTTATTATTAGTTTCTTCATGAGTGTTATTTTTATTTTTTTATTGTGTATTCTCAAGAACACATATATTCAATATGGCGGCCACATGTTGGAGTATGGGCCATCAAATATTCTTATTTTTAAGGACTTTGACAGGTACTATCACTCTAGGTCAGAGTGGACAAGAGAATATTGGCAATAAAGGGATGACTCCAAACTCCATAAAAACTCCTATGAGATGCAGTTTCATGTTGTAAAACAATTGTAATTAATTACAAATTACTAGGTCAATGTCTATGAATATATACTAGAAAAAAATTTTGAATTCTTTTATTAAGTTGAATATTTTTGTTAAAGATTATTCATATCTGAATTCATTTGCTTTTCTTTTCATCTAAATTTAAAAAGACAATTTTTGCTTATCTTCATAAGTCCAAAATTATCAGATGATCCTCCACGTCAATTTGAAAAAAAATTGATTATGCATTGTGAAAAAAAGAAAACGACCCACTCTTTCCATTAAGTAGGCGATGACTGTTCGGTACACAACGTATGCCATGTGACAGATCTATCTGGTTACAAATATTATATCTTAGTTTTCCTTCTCTTAAACTAGTTGCCCTACCTCGGCTTGAGAGTCTAATCTACTATTGCAGTCATAGTTAGGGGTGGGAAGGAGGTATGGATTCATACCTTTCCCAAGGGTATTAATAAAAGTGATTCAATAAGCCCTGACAAAACTCGAACACGGCACTCCAAACTCACAGTACATGTTGCTAACCACTGAACTACAACCACGTTCTAAACACTGGTCTGCATAATACAAAATATAAAAACTATAAAAATTGAAATTTAAAAAAAAAATGACAAAATTTTAATCATTTTTATTTATTTATTTCATCAACAGCTTTCAACAACTGGTGATTAACAAGTTTAAAAATAAATAAAAATAAACATTAAATTCCACAAATTCAAGCATCATCTGACCCCCTTCTTTAAATTACATAAAATAAGATCATGTTTTAGACCCGCTTGACAATTAATGCCAGATGTGTTGAATTGTGCGGATACAAAATAATCTGGGAATAGCACGAGTCGTCATTTGAGGATTTTTTACAGATTTTTTTAACAACGCAACAACAAAAATTAAACAATGTTTTCTTTAAATTATTAGAATCATCTTCTTTAACTTCATCCCCATTTAAACAGTTTTTTTAAAAGCTTTTTGTTTGACTTGAATCCATCTTCAACATCACTTTTCTCTTGTCCAGTGGTCAGACGTTTTTTGATATTTCGCAAGCTCACTCTCTATGGTTCAGTGGGTCAATTGTCTCCAAATTCCTTTCTGTACACTCTTGTCTAATCACTTACTTCCAAGTGTTCCTTGACCGGTCAATCTTCCTGAGATTCAAGACATCCATGCTTTTGCAACGGTTTATCCAGAGGATAAATACTTCACATAATCATACGATAATATCTGGTTTAACGTCTGTTTTACATGCTGGTATGCGTTGCACGGCTTAAGAAATTTACTTCCAAACTAACCTATATCTGGCTAAGTTTTTATTGATCTCTTGGGTTCATTTTTATCACTTCCTACCATGTTTTCCTTGGCCTTCCTCTGTGAACTGAACTTGCTACCTCAACTGTGCTACATCTACTAACCCCAAAACTCTCGTGCGTTCTTTCAACGTGGCCATATAATCGGAGTCTTCTTCTGCACATCTCCCTATACGGTGCAGATTTAATCTTCCTCTGAGGTCATCAGATCTTAGCCTGTCTTTAAGACTCACATTACACATCCATCATATCATTATCATCTCATTTCTCTCCATGCAACGCATGTCCTCAACCCTCACTAGTAAGGTTTCACTTTCATAAATCATCACACTACATACACATGTCTGATAGACTATCCCCTTGATCGACAGTGGTAACCTTCTGCTGGTTAGTAATGGCAGAAGTTTCCTAAACTTACTGCATTCAATCCTAATTTTTGCAATAACATTAGCACCTGCTCCACCCTTCTATGAAAAAAAAAAGACTCGACCCAAACAGTAACTCTACATCTAGGATCGAAATAGGAAAAAAAGAATGGGTTCATGCAAAAAAAATAAAAATAAAATAGATAGTATTTCTGAAAAAACAATTTTTTAAAAAATTTTTTAAATACAAAAAAATGTGCTATGTGATCATTTTACGTTAAATACATATATTAAAGTGAACCCCTGCACTAAGGTCTAAAATATTTTTTTATTTCTTCCAGGTTATGTACTTTGTTAAGGTCAACTCTCAAATCTTTATCACAGTATAACATTGAATAGAAATATTAAAACAAATAGAACAAAATATTTTTCTCTGAGTTTAGACGTGTTTATATGACAAAATGTACATGAAATGTCAAACAGATCCTTTACTTCCATCATCATCATCATGTTTTGGTATTTTGGGATCTGCGAGTGTCTCAGACTTGAGATTGAGCAACACCAGGCAACATCTCACGCCTTCTATCCGTGCAATCCGGTTCAAACGGTTGACATCAGTCAGGTTGCATGCTTATGCCTTCGAGCCAGGTCTTCCTCGGTCTACTACAGTCCTTAGTGCCCGGAATATCCAGACGTGTTATGAAGTTGATGCAAGAGATGGCATGCTGGACATCGCCAGACCACCTGAGACGCCGAACACGTAAGGCATCTAACATCAATGTTAATTAGTAATTTTCGATAAAAATATGTTTACAACTAATTTTTGTTGCCTACTAAGGCAATTTGTTAGAATTAAAAAAAAAATAATTTAGTATTATTTTAGATGGAGGGTCCGGTTTAAAATATAAATACAACATCAAACTGATCCCCGACTTTTTGACATACAAGTGGTTTTCTTTCCTTTTTGAGGGGACCAGTCTATTTAAGCATTGCTGTTAAAAATGAAATGTATTATTATTATTATGTAATATGTGTATACATTATGATGTAATGTAATGTGTAATGTGTGTAATATGTGTATACATTATGATGCAGTGTGTAATATGTGTATACATTATGATGTAATGTGTAATGTGTGTAATATGTGTATACATTATGATGTAATGTGTAATGTGTGTAATATGTGTATACATTATGATGTAATGTGTATACATTATGATGTAATGTGCAATGTGTGTAATATGTGTATACATTATGATGCAATGTGTGTAATATGTGTATACATTATGATGTAATGTGTAATATGTGTATACATTATGATGTAATGTGTAATATGTGTATACATTATGATGTAATGTGTAATATGTGTATACATTATGATGTAATGTGTAATGTGTGTAATATGTGTATACATTATGATGTAATGTAATGTGTGTATACATTTTGTATGTTGTGTAATGTGTGTATACATTATGATAATGTGTAATGTGTGTATACATTATGATGTTCATTTCATTATTAAAATAAACTTGTAATATTTGTTTAAATTCCTTTCATCTACTTTTTTTGAAAATGTATCTGCATAGCATTTAACTAATACAATTTTAAATTAAATAAAACAAATATACGATATAAGATGTTATTTTGTGCGTCCCACTTTTTTTCATTTGAAAATATTCTATGCGAAAATGAAGACAAATACATATTTTAGATTTATTTTTTTCTATTCTAATAAAATAAAAATCATTAAATGTCTAAATAATATTTTTTGTTCAAAATTTCTCTTTATTAACAGTACAGATGTTGATAGAATTGAATTTTAGTAAAATTTCAAACACTCTTCCACCATGTTTCCTTCCATATGGCCATTGGATAGTAATAGCACTATAATAAACGGTTTTGATTTTATACAAAGAATTTTCTTTAATATGGCAATGTTAAAAATAAGAAACAAATACACTGATTCATTCAGTGAAAAAGTAAACTATCAGATTAATAATTCGATAAATAACAAGCCGCGCATGCGTGGTCCCCCTCTGTATGTGGCTCGATGTGGCGAGTGTGAAATGCAATAAATTTGGGCAATTTGGGGCATTTTTGACCCCCTGGGGGCGCGAACCAGAATTTTTCTGAGCTCAAGGATGCTCATTTTATATCCAGAACAATTGCCTCTACATTTTGGCCAAATTTCAGAAAAATTAAATAGATGGATCAAACGTTATGAGAGAAAAGGGTAATTTTTTGCCATTTGGGGGGGGGGGGGCTTTTGACCCCCTGGGAGTGCGAACCAGATTTTTTTTTAAAAATCGGAGAATGTTACTTTCTACCCTGACCAAAGTTACAACTTCATGCAAAATTTCAGAGAAATTCAATGGATGGTTGTGGAGAAAAATCCAGACGGACGGACGGACGGACATGCCTCAAAACATAAGTCCCCCGATTTTATAAATCGGGGGACCAATTAATAAATCCATTATTCGTCACTTGGACATTGTTTAGTTCAATATAAAGAGAATTGGTGAGATTTCCAGTTTACAAATAAAACTAGAAAATTGCAATTTCAATAAAACTGCTTATTTCTAATTAGAATACATTTCACCTAACAGTTGGCCAACTCATCACACGCAGGAAAATGCTGAGGTGTTTAGAGTAGGGTAACGGTTTAAAAGCAACATATATTAATGATTCAGCACAAGAAGTTACTGAACAATAAGTTTTAAAATCAGTGCGCGGCAGGCAACACGTAACTTTTGTACCTTGTACAAATCTTTGAATGAAACACCTTCAAAAATAAATTCTCCGAAATCAATAACTCTTGAAAAAACACTGAAGAATTCAAGTATGTTTCAAGAAGACAGAGCTTTGATTGGTTAAAGACATGTGAAAGAACCTGGAAATCAAGAACTTCCTAGCGAGCTCGTATAAGCATAGTTTTTTTTTCAGAAAGTGGGTGCCAAAATTTTCTGCCACTGATAAAATAACATCCTGATGATGTAACGAGGAAATCTTTATTCAAAAGCACAGGGGGTCACAGTTTTTTGTCAGTAAGAAGAAAAACTTGGCTATGATCCACTGCCAAAAAACAACCCGGGGGCTTGGCCTTTTGGCCAAGATCCAAGTGTAGTATCTGTTCCGATGGATACTGTACCCTATAGACCGGTATTGTCTGGGCCTTCGGGTCTTGATTTATGCCGGTCTATCGGTTGTCCATCCTGTGCAGTTCTAGGAGGTGCACCTTCCCAGGCTTTGCCTTCTCAACCTTTGAGAAGGGGTTAGTTTATTGCTAATCGCCTGAGGCTCTCCTACCAGGGAATGCCGACGGGGCTGCCCAGGCAATTTTTAAATGACCAGAGCGCTCAAATTCTCGAGCGCTGGTTTCTCAAATCCCACTTTCCCGACCTTGTGTCACATCTTACCTTGTGGGAGGAAGATAAATAGAAACAACTTGCATGTGAAAGATTTCTTCTCCACCGTCATTTCGTTTACCAAATCTTTCCGTTTTCAAACAACATACAGGGAAGCAAATGTAGGTCACTTTCAGGATTGCACAGGTAAGCTTTCATAAGATTCTCCTGTTGTAAATAAAATTTGATCAGGGCACTGTTTGTGCCCAAACTTTCACAGATCAGCAAATAGGACCTACAGAAAGACAAATTTCTGTTAGAATTTTGCTGAAATATGGATAGGAAAACCTGACTAAAGCAAGCAAGCTCTCCCAACTGGCAGTAAACACGAATAACCAGAGCGTTTCACATAGACATACACTACAAAAAAAAAAAAAGAGTTTGAATTACCTACTAGAGATATTTAATGTATTTTTATGTAATTATTTTTATTGGTGATTGTAGCGTTCGTTGTAATTTTGCTTACTATTATTTCGATTGTCTCACTTCCTAAGTGATTAAGATGCAGAAAATTGCATTATTAGTCACCCTTAACTTTATAGGACGTATTTTTTCCGTTAATATATATTTTTATTTATTTTATACGTACATAAAAGTAATCCATGGACACGTGTTTCTAGGTCACATCAGTCATCAGCATGGCTAACTTAGACAGAGATCGAACCTTCGATATTGATGTTTATAGTCCAGCGTTCTACCACTGGACCAAGACGCTCCGTCTAGAAATATGTACGATTTTTATCACCTCAATATTTAATGTATTTTTATGTAATTATTTTTATTATTTCTACTAGACATATTAGTATTCAAAGCCCAAATAAGGTCCCCTTAACACGGCTATACACTGGCTCATACGAGGAATGGTGCATCTTCTCCAAGTCATGTTACCTCAAATAGCAACACTTAGCTGGATACTCCACCAGACTAGATGGATTCTTCTCCTGGAGTCCGGTCAGACCAAGAGACCACAAGAAAGATATATAGTTAACTGGTTAATTGGGGAGAAGAAAATTAATGTTCTTCACTTCTTTAATAACTCAACGTTTGAGAAGTAAAGGAGAACTTTAGTTGAACACTCAGATATCTATGTATCTCATATAGAGATCAGGTGTTAGCCCCTTGATTTCTGAGACTTTACCCTGAAGTAAAATAAAATTTTTAAAAATACAAAAGAACTTTCTCACAAAAACCGATTCGAACATTATTAGGCTTAAAAGCAAACTCCAAAATGGTGAATTTTGCCCGTTTCTATCGAATACAAAATGATTCATTTTTACTTTGCTGGCATGGATGTCTGCATACCATGAATTGTGCCAAAGGAATTATTTGCATAACCTCGCTGTCCCGGATGTTTGGAATAACCAGAGTTCCACCTTCCATTGCAGAGACAGCAAACAAGTTAGCAGCACTTTGATTGGCATGGGCAATCATTATCAGTGGAGGCAGTGTTCGAATCAGCTCCACTAAACCTGCTTTTAAATCCTACACTGTCAAATAAATATAAATAATTGTTCAATAAAGAAAGCGGAACTAATATTTTTAAGATGTGTCAATTCAATATGCACGTTTCATAATAAAAATGCTATTTCAAATGTGAACGTGATGGGCGGAGCCTCTCATCGGGATGTGTAGCACAATTAGATGTTGGGTGTAAAAATTCGATTAAAAATGGAAAATTCGATGTAAGTTTAGTTAAGCAAGAAAATAGAATTTTCCATTAGAGGCCAAGTTAAAAGTTAGGCTGATGTGCACAGGAAGTTACGTAATGGGAGGAAGTATGTGGGAGAAAAGCTAGAGAGATACTGTCTCTGGTGACTTTGGCATCAAAGGGAGCGGATCAGGCGGTTGGAAGGGGAAGATTGAATCCATCTAAATGTAAATTACTGTAAAAAGTAAACCAAATCCCAGAGCAGATAATGAAGTCATTTGTTGTTCTTTGTAATTGAATCTATTACTTCAGCCGCAAAAATAAGGAAGAAGAACAGATCAACATGTCTGCGATTGCTACATCACCCCAACAACCATCTTTACAACTAGACGTCACTATCAAATGAGTCATCTACTACATCTTAACGAGAGAGACGAACAGTCCTTTCTGTTGACAAAGAAAAATCCGTGGAAATTGAAGAAATCCTCCCCATGGTATGCTACAAAAGAAACTGCTATTGAGAAAGTTAAATTAAATAATTAATAATTAACCAAATGCAGCAATTCATCAATTTATATTTGAATTTGTTGGAGAAAAAAGTAAAAAAAGTATGCTTAACTTTAAATTAAATCTAGGTATTTTAAAATAATCTCTCAAAATTAGGCATCAAAGTGATCGAGTGCAATTTCCGAGTTCTGCATTACCCTATGAGTTTTGGAATTGGAAGATGCAGTGCATCTAAATGTAAATTACTGTAAAGATTACTATAAAACAAACCAAATCCCAGAGCAAATAATGGAGTTATTTGTTGTTCTTTGTAATTCATTCTATTATTCCCAAGAAAAAAGAGAGAAGAAAAGAACAACATCTCTACGACTGCTAGTCTTACCACTACTGAGAGACGTAACTATCCAACATGTCAACAAGAGAGATAAATAGCTGTTTCTGTCGACAAAGAGAACAATGGGCAATTTGTGGGGACCGAAGAAATCCCCCGTGCTTTGCTACACATGGACAAATCTAAAAACTTGAACACTAAATGTGAAATCAAGCAAATAAAGTGGACAGCAATGAAATATGAAGCACAAATCAAATGACTGAACAGCTAAAAGCGCTCAACGTTCCACCACTGCCACCTTCGAAAGGTTACAAGAACTGAAATCTACAATGAAGCACTTTCTACCTACCATGAGAAGATGAAGCGTTGTTAGGAGGATTTTAGAAATTATTTGGAGGAGGGAGAAGGAGGAGGGAGGAGGAGGAGGAGGAGGGAGGAGTGACATTTTTAATCAAATAATTTTTTCTCTTTGTCCATGTATCATGAATCTGCAATCAATAACAATAAGTTGGTCCAGTGACCAAGAAAAATTAAAAATTACTTTAAAACTGGATTAGTGATCAAATCGGACCAGGCATGGCCACTCTGTACTATTTCGATATTTTTTTTACTTCATGTTTAAATTGTATCCCTGGCACTAAAGAGCATGGTAGATGGATGGAGGACATGGTTTGAGTGCGTAAGAAGTGATATAGCAGGCATGGATGTTGCCTGGTGTTGTCAACCTTGGAGTCTCAGACACTCACAAAAGTGGATGAAGAAGGTTTGGTTGTTTTGTATTACGGCATATCAACCCTTTTTGTGTTATTTATACTGAATCCAGTCATTTTGGTAAAAGTTTTTATGCTTCAAGTTCTTTATATCTTCAAATATTTATTTATGGCATTTGGTTTGGTTGCTTTATGGCATATCAACCCTTTTCGGGTTATTTAATGCCAAATCCGGTCATTTTAGTAAAAGTTTTTATGCTTCAAGTTCTTCAAATATTTATTCATGATGTTTGGTTTCGTTGTTTTGTAGAGAAAAAATGTTTTTGTTTTTAGTTTTGCAGAACATGATTGAGTTTTGCAAAGGGAAAGGAAAAAAACAATAACATCAATGTTTGGTGCATTTTAAGTCAGGTGCATTTTAAGTATCTTCAGACAGCTTGATCTGGTAGCACCAGAAGATGAAGAATACGTCAGCAGAGATAAAAAAAATAAGGTTGCAAAACGCAACAAAACCTAAACTTTGAATTATAACACCAGAATCTTGTATTTACCAAATAACTTGTGGGTTAAGCAAAGTTTCAAATATAGTCATATACGTTATATAGAAAGCTAAATAATAATAATTATCTTTTTATATAAAGAAGTGACAAGACCCCCCCCCCTTTTCGGGTCGAGCACTGTCGTTGGCTGATGTCCTCTGCTGCTTCTTAATGTAATGCAAAACTCTTTGTAAAGAAACCAATTGAGCACAGTAGAAGCACCAGTTAATGTTTATATAAATAGACATTTAGGAGCGTTTCTCCAGTAGCCTTGTGGTAAGACCTGCCAACTGTCAACTAGATGGTTGAAGGTTGATCCTTCTGACCTGGGAGCGGTGCTAGTCTAGCATTACTGAAGATCTGTGATACAGCAAAACAGTCTGTCTATGGATGACTATATATATATATATATATATAGTGTGTCAGGTTATATTGAAAAGAAATCAATAAAGTGCTCGGTCACAGAGGTTAGCTAATTAAATTTATTTGAAAACTATGTTACATATTTCAGAAAACGTACCGCGGTTTCATCCAGATGGGCTGACTTTTTACATTTTTAAAAAAATCTTTAAGCCCAGAGGAATCGTCTGTGTTCTCAATGAGGTGAAACCACGATGAGAAACCGTGGTACGTTTTCTGAAATATGTAATACATAGTTTTCAAATAAATTATATATATATATATATAATATTATAATATAAAATGAAGTAATAAAATAAGGTGTCAATCAAATTTTATTAGAATTCAAAGTTCACGCAAAGCATCCTTAAGTCCTTAGCTCATGAGTTTTCAAAGATAATTCTTCTCTTCAGAGGACCATTACCGCAGTTATACTACTACAGGCAATAAAATTACGCTTTGAAAATATATAAAATTATATACACAAATATATAAAAATACATAACATCAAACATATCAATCCAAAAACATACTTTTGTTGAATCCATACAGTCCATCCAGGTCATACAAGTTGAGAAGCATAATCAGGAAGGACATTACTCCAAGATACAAACAGCAGTCCAAATATGTGAAATTGAAGGGGCCGGCAAAGTTATCCAGTCGCGAAATGTGTCCATATTCAATGTTAATGATAAATAAATCAATCAAAATAATACAAAAAGTCCAATCAAAGTTCCGAGATCCCAACATGTGCAACTCTAATCAAATCCAAATTCGTTGTTTAATTAGAAAACCCGCTAAATCCGAATTTGATATCGCCTTCTGTTCGTTAGGGATTTGTCATGTCTGGAGAGAAGATCACTTATATATTTTTCGCTCTTCTGGCTAGATGTGATGGGAGTCCGTCTTATTTTGCTCAATTCGGATTTAGCGGGTTTTCTAATTAAACAACGAATTTGGATTTGATTAGAGTTGCACATGTTGGGATCTCGGAACTTTGATTGGACTTTTTGTATTATTTTGATTGATTTATTTATCATTAACATTGAATATGGACACATTTCGCGACTGGATAACTTTGCCGGCCCCTTCAATTTCACATATTTGGACTGCTGTTTGTATCTTGGAGTAATGTCCTTCCTGATTATGCTTCTCAACTTGTATGACCTGGATGGACTGTATGGATTCAACAAAAGTATGTTTTTGGATTGATATGTTTGATGTTATGTATTTTTATATATTTGTGTATATAATTTTATATATTTTCAAAGCGTAATTTTATTGCCTGTAGTAGTATAACTGCGGTAATGGTCCTCTGAAGAGAAGAATTATCTTTGAAAACTCATGAGCTAAGGACTTAAGGATGCTTTGCGTGAACTTTGAATTCTAATAAAATTTGATTGACACCTTATTTTATTACTTCATTTCATATTATAATATTAATGCTCTATCCAGTATATTGAGCTTCAGTTTTTTTATCCGGATGTTTCACTAATTATAAGATATTAGTTGACGCTTATATCTTTTGTTGGATTGCTTCATATATATATATATATATATATATATATATATACATTTAGGAAAAGTTAAATTACTGAACTAAAACAATTTAAGAGTTATCCTAACTGAAATTAATTCTCATTCTTTTTTAAATCACAAACATATTACCAAGTCTGCGGGATATAGTTCAAATATAGGTCAATGCACACTCTGACATCAAAGCGTGACTTTGCACGTCATGCCTTCTGCCAACTAAATTCCCGGCTCTGGTCAAGGCATGAGATAAGGCGCAGCACCAAAGTAAGGATCTACCGAGCGCTGGTGCGAACGATCCTCTTTTATGGCAGTGAGTCGTGGCCAATGAGAGTGGAAGACGTTAGGCGATTAAAAACTTCTGATCACCATTATCTGTGTCGCATCCTCCGTGTCCGATGGCAGCACTTTCTCTCAAACAACACAGTATATTTTCGCTGCAAAATTAACTCCCTCCGACAAGTCATCCTCAGGAGACGTCTATGCTGGCTGGGTCATGCCTTTCTTCGTCAACCAAGAGAGTTCATCTACAAAGCAATTGCCCTAGCTCCCCTACAGGGTTGGAAAAGGCGATGTGGTGGACAGAGAAAAACATGGCTGGTGACAATTAAAGCTGGCCTGGAACCCAATCTGGGGACCCGAATCTACAGAGTTCACCGTTGGAACAGCACGTGGGTAGAGATCACCTAATCTGACTTCAAATCGCCAGGCTTGGTCAGACTTCGTGAGGGACACAGTGGCAAGGATGGATGGAGCCGCCTTACCTAAGTAATGTTGTTTCAAGTACAAGAATATAGTTCAAAGCTTGAAAATTAATCTCAATGAGAAATAGTGTGAATCGGTATTCAATTTTAATAACTACACCCTCCATTGTTTTTTGGGGGTTTTAATTATTGAAAAGTCTTATTGAAAGTCGATTTAAATTAGAAAAGTTAGGATCGGACATTTTATGCGAACGCTACACTATTGGATTGTGTTGGAATTTAAAAAGTGGTTTTGAATAACATATCGGTTGAAAGAAAAAAAAAACTTACTAAAGAAGTGGAAGGTAATACATGTCTGTTTGAGCTAATTTGTTGGAAAAGAATCCGTTGAAATCTGATTTATTCAATATTCTCTCCTAACTCGGAATTATTCTTTGAAGATTTATTGTATGTCAATAAAAGTGTTTGAAAAGTGATAAATTTTGAAATATACTGATGAAGAAAATCATTCACATTCTGCATCTTAACTTAAATATAATTTTTATTAATAAAAATGTTTTTTTAGAAACATGCGTACATGGAAAGTATCATGGTTGAGTACTTATTGCCGGAGCATGTTTCAAATATTTGAAATCATAATTAATGCATTTTGAACATTTGAAATATACACTGAGATTTTGATGGATATGATTCACTCCTAAACTAATGAACCGAGCATTATAAATTATAGAAGATACATTCTAAGAAACATGGTGAGTAACATTAGCACATTATCGTTTTTGTAAACTTTACCATTTAGGGGGGAGGAGCTCCTCTGTCTTCTCCCTTTACATGTGTTTGCCTACTACCATCAAACATGTGTTTGCCTACTACCATCAAAAATGAAAGGAGTGTGGTGCTATGGGTATGAGTAGAGATTGCCAACTTGCCGTGTTGTTTCAAGTACTATTGAGGCTATTGCATAACTTCTACTAATATACAGTATTTCAGCTGTATGTTTTCCTACGAGGAGTCAATATGATTATATTCGCAAGCAAACGATATATTTTCACTTTGATGTATTTTCTTCTATAAATTTGGGGGTAATCATTACTATTACCGACATAAATTATCTTAAAGGAAATATTGTTAGGAAATTAGTTAAAAACAATTTATCTACTCATGTGTGACATATTTGCGTTAAAAAAATGTTTAATATTTAAAAAAAGTTTTACGCCAATTTACTGTAAATGATCATTGAGTAAAATAATCTATGGTAGCCATTTTGATTCTGGACAGGAACTAAGTACATAACCGGAGCAGAAGCGAGTAAGGACCGAATACTTAGCATCTGCACTTTTGGCCCTTACTCACCTCTTAGTTCCTGTTTAGAATCAAAATCGATGAATGCAGATTTTTTTACCCAATAACTATTTACATTAAAGGGTGTATTATTTGGATTATTCGAACTATCATTTTCATCTTGGATGTTATTTTCACAACGTTTCTGCCGATGTAATCGCCCCCCGACCTTCTTCAGGTGCACTTTTGGGAAATTGGGAATCTTTATGTCGAACTCAGGAACCTATATGGAATTTCAAATTAAACTCTTTATCTAATCCAATTCCGAAACATAAAAGTTGATTGGCTTTAGTTGTTTTGTGGCATCTCAACATTTTCGGGGGTCATTTAATATCAGATTAAGTCCTGTTAGTAAAAGTTTATGCTTCAAATTCTTAATATCTTCAAATATTTATAGATTCATTTGTTTCGTAGACTGATATTTCGTAAATAAATAGTTTCCAAACGATAGGTCTTATTTAATCCATAGTTGGGAGTCTGACAGATACTACCACTCCAGGTCAAGAATGGACCTGGGAGTAATCATAACTAAGGGATCATGTGACAACAATCCCCAAAGCTGCCAAACTAGGGCCCCACTACCAGATGGACTTTAAGGACTGGGTTAGGGTCGCCAGTTTTAGTAGGGTTGGGATGTAAGACAAGCAGCAGAAGAAAATTAAGAAAAATGTCCGAAAGAGCTGGGAAGGATGGATTGGGGGGGGGGGCATGTATATACTGGACGAACACCTTGCCCAAGGGTGTAAGGGTCAGTTTACTGTCATACCCAGGACCATAGTCGATCAGGCGGGAAAATGAGAGAGAGAGAGAGAGTAATCACCTGTGTTACCCAAGATGTGTTAATGAATGATTTGAAAACTTGATTAGTCTTTTTTAGTATATATTACCTACTATTTCTACATGGATGAGTCTTGAAATTTACTTACCAAGATAATTTCTATTTACATCATTTACATGTTTCGGACTGTTGTACTCAATTGGGTTGTTATACTCACTACGCTTCGGCTGTTCTACTCTTCAGGGCAAACCAGAAGAGTCAGCGACTCAAAGTCAGCAGCAAACGGTGTTCGGTCAGATTCAGTTCCTGATATTAAATACTTCCTGTTTTGGGTCGCTTACTCTTCTGCTTTGCCAAGTTTTGTACTAATTTTTATTTATTAATTTATTAAATTGTTAGGCAAAAGTACAGAATAGTTAACAAAGCTCCCCCTCCCCATGTTAAGAATGGCTTTCTAAATAATAAAGGAAAATATAATAAAATGTCTTTGTTTTTATTTTAAATAATTTCTTTTACAATAATAAGTATTTAGAAAGCCATTCTTAACATGGGGAGGAAAAGGCTTTGTTAACTATTCTGTACTTTCACCTAACAATTTAATAAATTAATAAATTTGGGAAACCGAAACTCTTGCCGGAAGTTATATTACAGATGAAGTTTAATATAAGGAACTGAATCTGACAGAACACCGTTTGCTGCTGACTTTGAATCGCTTACTCTTCTGGTTAGCCACTCTCTAGCCTTCTTCAGATTTATTTTGTCTGCAACCTTCCAATAATTTCCGAGTAAACCCTTTAACACACTCGGGTAGACTTTCTAATTCCACGCTCCATTGCTTTTTGATGTCTTGTATCAGTTAATTCTTTTTTTAACTTCCGTTACTAGGAATTGAACTCACAACATATAAGTAGAATTCACTCTATAATATCCCGTAACAGATGTCTTGGGTTTGTGTTAGTAGGACAACAGTCCCAAACATGCAAATAATTTAAATAACTATATCTCATAAATATCGTCAAAGATTTTTACTGCCTTCAAAAAAGAAATAAATAAAAAAAATATTATTGAAAAAGAAAAAAGTTCATGAAATGCAAATCTGAAACAAATGACGATTAATCAAAGAAATGAAATAATGAAAAACTGTTCATTCAAAGTAATTTGTGTGCAACAAATTATTATTATTATTATTAATTGTAAGAAATAAATAGGCTAATATTTATTTTAAACAAATACAATTGTTTATCTGATAGCTAAAATAGATAAAGCAATGGCATTTTTTTTATTAATATCCTATGCTAATGTTATTTAGGTTAAATATGGAAAATGTCTCCGTTTTAAAAATCTTCCTAGCTAGAATAATTATCTCATGAAAGAAACTGAAGACGGAGTACATTATTTTTTTGTAAAGTACATGGTAGAAGAAAGAAAAAGACAAATTGACTAGGCTGAATCAAATATAGATTTGTCAGATTATCAATGACAAACTTTGAGAAATAGACAAACTTCATTTCATATATTAGGTAAAAGAAAGGTTGACACTAACTGGGATTGCATTTTTTTTGTATTTAGATAAAAATCTGAAGGCTGAAGGTGTTGAAAAAAATTAACGGATAATAGTTTTTAAATATATAATCTTTTGGGGTTATTAAAGAAGTTACATTCTTAAAGTATTTCTGTTAAAATAACAAGAATTAAGCCAAAAAATGATTTTCACGTAAATTGATCAAGCA
The DNA here is from genome assembly GCA_963556195.1 of Sepiola atlantica. Classification (NCBI taxonomy): domain Eukaryota; kingdom Metazoa; phylum Mollusca; class Cephalopoda; order Sepiida; family Sepiolidae; genus Sepiola; species Sepiola atlantica. The sequence goes on from OY744523.1 coordinate 5,782,854, forward strand.
GTTATTTTTCTTAAAAAAAACAAAAAAACTGCTTGATCAATTTACGTGATTTTTTTTTACGATATATGTTTTCTGTCATGGGTATGTACGTACATCATAAAGATATTTCTTAATTTTTTTTTCATTTCAGTCGACTTCTGGATAAGCACCGAACATTCATATTAATACCCATCTCGTACATGTAAATATAAAAGCACAACACAATTCAATCGCAGCTATACAAATAAAAGCAAAAAATATAAATAAATGGACAGAAATAATAAAGTATTACGAATAATTATGGCAGAGCAGGAAAATAGTCGGTTCTTGAATTTCAGCAATAGTAAAAAATCTAGGTAAAAAAAATAACAAATCTATATATTAATATGCTAAGGTGTACATACGTGTGTCACGCTCCTAAAGAAATGCAATAAATAAACAACAAATAAATTGGACTGAGAGACTTGGAATCGAAACCGTAACATCTAGCTGAAAAGCGGTGACTTTACCACTGAGCTAACTAAATGGAGATGTTAAATAGCTCAAAATAAATATAATTAAACCATTAACTGACCCCCGCTCGCTACGGTCGCTTCAGCGTGGAAGGAGGAGAAGACGCGGAAACGCTTACCAAATGGGCCGGTATACGTGCTTACGATATTTATTATTATTTTTTTTTTAATATTTAAAATTTCTTCTTCTTCTAATATTATTAATAATATTATTATTATTAATACGATAGAGTGTGTGTTATTTATTTTGTGTGTCACGATCTGACACTCCTATTTAAGATTTGCCCCTGACAACGGGGGAGGGAGGGTGCGAGTTAGAGGGGAGTCGCGACCGATGGTGACTGCTGAAGAGACAGCTTTTGCCCCGGCAACCGAGTAGTATAAATAAATATATATACTTCCATCCCATCACGCAAAATTTTGGTGAGTAAAATATGTGCATATTTCTAGCCACCGGATAATATTATTAACAGTAAATTATACAGATTAATGTAGAAAACACTGTGGAATTTCCACAGGGCCCCGCTAGTAGTAATAAATCCATAAACAGTTTTCGTGAACTTTACAATATACATCCAAAAAAGTGGCTGGTTTTACAATATGTAGTAGCAAGATTATGTGTGGGTGCATAAAAATAATGTTAAAAACGGTATTTTCTATGTACAGTTAAATTAAGCAAAGGAATGAAAAATTTCATTAGAATTTGAATATTAGAGTTACGGCTGTAGTGTCGTGCATTTGGAAATGGCACCAATGTTTACACCCGAGATACGCGAATCCAAACAGTATCCTAATTACCGCCCTTACATTAGTCATTCTGTAGTTATCTCCCTTGTATATTTCTCATGCTATATAAATAAATGCTTACGTGTCGATCGACCTCTTACGAAAGAAGGGATCGGAGCGCACGCATCAACTGTTTGTCTCTCTTATTTATTTCTGTGTTCCTACTTGAATTGTTATGTGAAGCCGTTACCCCGCGAGCCGGACACTAATGGAAACACAATAACAACCGACAAAGCACCAACGCTACAAATGGTGACGAGGATGAGATGGATCCCTATGGAACTCTACGCATGTTGTGCATATCGAAGTATGGACTTATGGACTGTACCCCCCCCCCCCATACATAAATACATACACGCACACAAGAAAGCATGGACTATATATGTATGTGTAAATATGTGACTTTTATTAAGAAGAGGTGTAATGTTTTCTTATCTCCCTTTAACCCGGCAAGCGGGATTAGCTCCCTTGCATCGTGTAAATATGTATAAAAATAAGTATTGGAACGCTGACGTGGTCTTTTAGCTTCGATCAAGCAAATCGAACACACGCGTTGTCTTTGGATCCTTGCTTTGTCTCCGTTTTGTATATACTGTTGCGTTTCAGGAACAAAGACACAACATCACAACGGCTATGCATCAGGAAATGATGTCACAAACAGGAAGTCCGAAGTGACACATAGATTTTCCTCTTTGGTTGATGAACTGATAGAATTCAGTCGCCTTCTTATCGAAGATCTGTCTTCGTTTGCCCATCCGGGAATATGTAACTTTAAAATGCTGTAAAAAAATTAATCAAAGAGAATGCGACCATTGAGTAAATCGGTTGTTGCCATTCTTTTTTTTTATTCTGTTACTCTATCAAAGGAAAAAGAAAAAAAAAAATCCGAGTAATTTCTGCCGCTATTTTTTTCACTGTGATTAGGAGAACGGCTTAACAATGAAGGTAAAGAGGGAGATGTTACGATTCAATGAGTCAACTACTTGCATGTCAACGAGAGAACAGCTGGTTCTGTCAACAAAAAGATTACGGGCCATCTGGTGTGAAGCGAGGGGATTAAAAAAAGCTAACCCCATCAAACGTTACAAATGGCTTATTTGTGCCAACATTACAAACAGAGAGAATACAAAAAAAAGGAATTTTAGTTATGTTGGGATTCTCTTTTATGACAAAAATAAATCCCACAATGCAATTTTGCACGTGTGAGGAGGAAGTTTATAAAGTTTGAACTCAAAGTATGTAGTCATTTATATTGATTAAAAATGTCGACATTTTCATCACTGTTTTTGTGACAATTTGACTAATCGGCATTTTTGTTTCGAGGCAAAATTTCTTATACTGAAAGTCAACTTCAAACCTCCATCCATCGCTTTAACTAACCAACCACATCGCAAATGTATTGCACTAGAAATAAATTCGCCTTTTGCTCAGTCAATATGAGCTCCTTTTTGTTTTTTCGTTTTCATAATGAAAAATAGTTTCATACTGATCGATATAATAATACGTTAAGGCAATTTCATGCTCGCACTCAGTACGGCCACAAGGGTGAAATTTTGTGAGTTGTTGCCTCTGATAACATCCGAGATAAGTTAGATAGCAATTGTGTCACGATATATTGCAGTGAATGCTTAGCCCTCATCCAGCTTTCTCTTGCCTGACTGCAGCACAATGACAGATCCATGATCAGATGGATCTGCAATGTGAAACCTGACCAAACCCAACACATTAAGTCAGTAAATTTGCTGAAAGCGCTACATTTGAATAGCATAGAAATTATCCTAAGGATAAATCTTTTTTTCGTCCTTCCAGAAGGATGTAGTGTCATGTTCAAGCAACCAACTTCGTTTTCTTTCTCTATTTAACAATAACACTTCTATTTTACCATGCTTGTGTGAACCTCAATCATCAGCATCGCAAACAGCTACAGGAGAACAAATCAGTAGCAGCTTGGATAAAACTACTACTACTACTACTACTGATGATGATTATCATGATCATAATGACGCTGAACACACACACACACACACACACACACACACACACACACATCTTTCTACCAGAAAACTTTCCCACTTACTTGTGCAACGCGGATACAATTATAGACACTACCTACATTAATTTCTGTTTGAATGTACTTTCAGGTGAAAGTGTTTTAACATGTAGTGTCTGTATTGTGGTAAATGCATCCACTACATGTTAAAACACTTCAACAGCCTTAGAAATAAACACTGATCGTTACGTTATTTGATGATCAGTGTCATTTTTTTGTTCTTTGTTGTGTCTAGAACTATTTTAACGGTCTGCGACACACATTTAAAGAGCACCCAACAACAGATGTCACCTAATTAATTTGAAACAATTATATTTTGTCTTTATTGAAAGTATTTCATTTACTTATATTTGCAATTTCTGATGAGAATATATCGTCACTAGAGGGCTGTGAAGTCTGTAGCACAAATACTCGCCTCTGACTCTTGAGATTAAAAAGTCTGACTCTGGCTCAAAAGAATCTTCCACTAGTCATAATTTATATATATACAAAAACTTATTTATGGAGGAAAGAATGTGGTTTTGTACCTTTCCTATCAGTATTGGTACATACACGATCACAATAAGATTTGTTCTCAGCATAGGTGATTCCATAGTCCATGATGGTATCTATTAGGCTAATCATGCAAACCTTGTTCCATCCATTCCACATTTTATTTTGGATTAATATAACCCCTCCCTTTTTAATTTTCTTACTTTTTTGTTTTTGTTGGAGATGGGTCATTTTACTGGATGCCAGAACGACTTCAACCGAGAGATCTTTTTAGGATTATAATTGTCCCTTTAAGCGCAATTATGTTTATCCCCTTTTTTTTCTCTTTTTTTTTTAAATTTTCTTATCTTTTTGTTTTTGCTGGGTATGGGGCATCATACCGGATGCCAGACATTCACCTGCTATTTCAGACACTCCAGCCAAGAGATCTTTTTAAGATTCTAACCGTTCCTTTAAGCGCAACTGTTTGTTTCTCTCTTGCACTTGGTTCACCGGGTATTTTTTTTTTTTTACATGATTCACCCCAAACAAGGCAGGACGCCACTATAAACGTAAGGGGCTACTGAGAAAAAGGAAAAGGGGAGAAGGATTCGGGGTTCAGCTTAAGGGTATATTCGCCAGGTAGTTTTTGAAATTCTTTTTCATTAGTCTGGTTGCTCCTATAATTACTGGAATGATGGAGATCTTCCTAAGATTCCAGTTTCTTTTCATGTCGTACATATGTACGTGTGTGTAAATAAACAAGGCAGTAAGTTGCACTATTATGTATCTAATTTTTTTTTATTTTCTTATTTCTCAAAAGCTTTCATTCATACACATTTGTCTCCATAGGAGCACACGTGGAAAATTCCAAAGAAAAAAAGCATCTTGTCGCCACCCAGACATACCAAAAATCCACACTAAAAAAATGACTGAAAAGATTTTCTTAAAAACATGTGCACCATCTTTTTTAAAAGAACGCACGCGTTTTAAACAAAGATTAGATTTTAACAAATTTTACATATTGATTGGCTGAAAAAAATTATCAGCCGTAAAAGAGAAAAAACTATTTTAAAAGAAAAGGAAAATATGAAAATGTTTCTTAAATGTCCAACCATGAACCAATGAGACTAATAAACAAGGCAGAATTGTTACTTCTCAAAGGCTTACAACATTCACACACATCTGTCGAGATAGGAGCACGAGTGGAAAAGTCTAAATAACATATCATTATGTAGAGGCAAGTATTGTTAAATATAACAGACAACTTATGTCTGGATATCTTTTCATGGATCCTTTCCATTGTCCGAATCAGAATCTTAGTTTCAGGGGGGAATCGGCCGATCAATCTGCCATAGTTTTCATTTGTGTCTCAAGTACTTTCAGACCCATCCGGGTCCATCTTCAGGGGAATGAGGATAATCGAGTAAAGACGATGTGTTCATATTATCGATGGTTTTGGTGGGAATTATATACTAAGTACGAAACTATAGACATTTTAGTATATTATTGTTGGTATTGAAGTTAATTCTGTTAATTACGTTTTTTTGTTTTTGTTTTAATATATATGGCTTCTAATATATGGAATTTTTGTTTGTTAGTACTATATTCTAAGTGTGATGAAAAGAGAACTCTTCTATCCCCTTCTATGATTCGGAAGTGAATTACTTCCCTTTCTTTTTTAGTCAGCCATTGTTTTTTCGTAGAGACTAGATCCCTGAGTAGATCTTTGTCGAATAAAGTTTCTTCAAGCAAACTCAGTCTTCTTAAACTCATTCTATTCTATCCTTTTGACTAACTCATTACACTAAGATCTTGGTATTTTCTACTAAAAGTTAAGAATTATGTAGAGATAAATGGAAAAAGCGGATAGACAAAAACAATATAATCAAATTTCAACAACTCAGATGGTTACATTTTATTTTTCGTCATTATTATCAAAAGACTTCATAAGAAATGAGTGAACAAATGTTATTTTCAATTTTATAAAAGGTGACAGAAATGAAAGACGGATGAAAAAGGAGAAAATAGAAGAGAAAGAGGAGCCGTTAGCTATATGGGTTGAAACCCAACTCGCCTTTAGCAGAAAATAAGCTTAAACTTCAGCTGTATTTCTCGTTTGAATTTAAATAAACCCCATGGATACTTCCATACTATGGAAAGTTTTTTTTTCTTTCGCAGCATTGAAAAGTATCCACTGGTTTGGAATTTGGGTTCTTTGAAAGAATCTACACCTTTAACTTTCCCTCCCAGAATTCCCGCCACACAAGGACAGAAGGATAACTACATATTCTTTCTCGATAGATTTTTCTCCTTTACTTTTGCTATGAAATGAATTCAAATAATCAATATCAATTAAGGTAAAGCACACCTGAGATTAATAAAAAAAAGAAAAAAATAAACAACGCAAAAAACAAGGCACTTTTCCAGATCAATAAGATATTTTCTTTCAACAATGCCACTAAAACAGGAATTCATCTAGGTGCAGTCACTCAGTCCTATATTTCACCCACCCACATTTTTAGTAACAACCTGAATTTTTTTTTTTTTAGAATGCTTGGACAGGAGGGGGGGGGGGGGGGGAACTTTCTCATGAGTGGGGGGGGGGGTCGACAGCATATCAAGCCTTTTTTTTTATTTTTACTTTATTGCCACTGAGACGTAAGGGGTTACTGTGATGAGGATCCACATGTATAACAGCCATCCTAAATGGGGAGTTGGGCAGCAAGATGTTTGTTTACATTTGAATTTCTGCATTCTAGCATCCTTCCAGAGAGTCAATCGTTCAAACTCCTCGGGGCCTAAAATTCACAGTAAACATGAACTGGATTAAATACATAGAAGATAGTGCCAAGTCTGCTGCAAAGAAGGTGGGATCCCTCTACCGTACGAGAAAACTTCTCACAGCTGCCAGTATCCTATACCGCTACAAAACCACCATTCACCCATGCAGAGAGTTTTATTGCGACATTTGAGTGGGTGCACTGACTGCTAGTCTCTTCCTCTTGGACGGAGTCCAACAAAAGAGAGTCTCTAACATAATAGGTCCAGCACTGTGTACCGAGCTCACGACCCTGATTTGATACTTAGGACTCAACTATACAACCAGTTGAGCAGCAAGATAAATACAAACTCAAGTAACCAAAAAGCCAGTTTATATTGAAGCTGGACTGCTCCACTATGCCAAGTTGGGCAAGTCCATTATATGAATTCTGATTGGCTGCCAGTCTGAGAGTGAATAATTCTATATATAAATATTGCTTCATTAAAGCAATATTTGCCTATAGGATATTGGAGCTGGTAAGTGTTAATTTGATTCTATAACTTTGACAACCGATTTTATGATATCTGTTAATACTGAAGGGCCTAATAACCGGATGAAGTACAAGACCCTTTTAACACCTAGATGCCCAGTTTGTCAGTGGATATTAGCCTCCTCATTTTTATCTAACCTGGTCTTCATTATCGAATCAAAATGACAGTTACTGGCATAACGGCACTAACTGGTGTCAACTTAAATGAGGCACTATTTATATACTAGAATATCCACTCATGGACTAGCAACCAATCAAAACTCAAAGAATGGACATGCTTATCTAATCACAATAGAACATCCTGGCCTGCTTATATACCAACTCTCTGGCTTTTGATCATTATTTAGTTCTAGCTCAACTGGTGAGACAGCTGAGAACTAGCTACTAAATGAAATATTCATAATAACACATGGAGATTGCAAAGGCTCAGTTCGAACCCTGTATGATTTTAATCACCTTTGTGGCACTCTGGTAAAGCAAGCTGATTCCGATTGAACTTTTACAATGTCATGCGCATTGTCAAGCCATATTCATCTACTGAAAGTGTTTTCAACTGTCAACTCATCATGTTTATGCGTGGTTCATGGTTAGGGTGTTCAAAATCCAGTTAATATATGTAAACTCAGTGATCAGATAATACTGATACTTGTCAGTGAAGAACCAACTTGAGACCCTTTATTACTGCATTAAGCTTAGTCAAATTAATGTATTTCAAGCTTAGTCAAATTAATGTATTTCAAGCTTAGTCAAATTAATGTATTTCAAGCTTAGTCAAATTAATGTATTTCAAGCTTAGTCAAATTAATGTATTTCAAGCTTAGTCAAATTAATGTATTTCAAGCTTAGTCAAATTAATGTATTTCAAGCTTAGTCAAATTAATGTATTTCAAGCTTAGTCAAATTAATGTATTTTAAGCTTAGTCAAATTAATGTATTTCAAGCTTAGTCAAATTAATGTATTTCAAGCTTAGTAAAATTAATGTATTTCAAGCTTAGTAAAATTAATGTATTTCAAGCTTAGTCAAATTAATGTATTTCAAGCTTAGTCAAATTAATGTATTTTAAGCTTAGTCAAATTAATCTATTTTAAGCTTAGTCAAATTAATCTATTTTAAGCTTAGTCAAATTAATCTATTTTAAGCTTAGTCAAATTAATGTATTTTAAGCTTAGTCAAATTAATGTATTTTAAGCTTAGTCAAATTAATGTATTTTAAGCTTAGTCAAATTAATGTATTTTAAGCTTAGTCAAATTAATGTATTTTAAGCTTAGTCAAATTAATGTATTTTAAGCTTAGTCAAATTAATGTATTTCAAGCTTAGTCAAATTAATGTATTTTAAGCTTAGTCAAATTAATGTATTTTAAGCTTAGTCAAATTAATCTATTTTAAGCTTAGTCAAATTAATCTATTTTAAGCTTAGTCAAATTAATCTATTTTAAGCTTAGTCAAATTAATGTATTTTAAGCTTAGTCAAATTAATGTATTTTAAGCTTAGTCAAATTAATGTATTTTAAGCTTAGTCAAATTAATGTATTTTAAGCTTAGTCAAATTAATGTATTTTAAGCTTAGTCAAATTAATGTATTTTAAGCTTAGTCAAATTAATGTATTTTAAGCTTAATCAAATTAATGTATTTTAAGCTTAGTCAAATTAATCTATTTTAAGCTTAGTCAAATTAATCTATTTTAAGCTTAGTCAAATTAATGTATTTTAAGCTTAGTCAAATTAATGTATTTCAAGCTTAGTCAAATTAATCTATTTTAAGCTTAGTCAAATTAATGTATTTTAAGCTTAGTCAAATTAATGTATTTTAAGCTTAGTCAAATTAATGTATTTCAAGCTTAGTCAAATTAATGTATTTTAAGCTTAGTCAAATTAATCTATTTTAAGCTTAGTCAACTTAATGTATTTTAAGCTTAGTCAAATTAATGTATTTTAAGCTTAGTCAAATTAATCTATTTTAAGCTTAGTCAAATTAATGCATTTTAAGCTTAGTCAAATTAATGTATTTTAAGCATTGCTGGTAAAAATTATTGCCTTTTTTCTCCCTCAAAATAGAATTAAATAGCGCTAGTATTTTCTTTTAATTTTCTGATTTAAACGAACTTTGTTTCCTTCTTACCACATGTGAATCTTCATTTAACCGCTTGTAACTCACCTATTTCTAAGCATAATTGTATTTCTTACTTTCTAGAATTATCTTTTATGTTCAAAATATTTTCTATCAGTAAATTTATTAAGCTTACGGCTACATTAGATTTTAGTCAACTCTTCGTCTTCATTTTGTATTCACGTGTTTCAGAAACAATGTTTTCGTTCTTTTTTACAGTTTTACCTTTGTCAATGGTCAATAAACCTGCGTCTAAAATAAAATATGCCATGCCTTTATTACCGATAAGAGTTTATGCTAGCTGTCCGAGGGTTGTACGCTTCTACGAAACAAACACATCCCGGAGACAGCACAACCCTCTTTGAAGATGGCTAGAAGCAGTGGGAACGTAAACGTAATAAAATAAAATGCTTGTACTATTTGGATGATTCGGACTATTATTTTCATCTTGGATGTTATTTTTACACGAGTCGATGTAACTTCCAAACTTCTTCAGGTGCATCTTTCCAAACTTGGGAATCTTTATATTAAACTCGGGAACTTGTATGAAATTTCGAGCTGAACCCTTTATTTAATTCACAAGGGTAGATTGGTCTCATTCCGTCAGCCATGACCAGATAAAAATATTAAATTTTATCTTATTCATAGTTATTATTGCCTGTAGAAAGGATTGAACCTTTACCTTAAAGAAGACTGTCACATTGTTTAATGTGGACATTTCTAGTATGAATTCTGGGAGCCTTAAACCATATCTTATCCAGATGTGTAGTATTATTACGGATCATATAGGGAATAAGGACCTAGGAAATTGGAAAACTGAAAAGAGACGAAATTCGGTCTACACCGGTTTACCTTACCGCATGTTGCATTTTGTAAACAGAAGGATACTAAAGTTCGCTTTTTAATATAGGGAAAGATTTATTTTAAGGAATATTTATTAAATATTTATTTTTAATGTAGAAATGCGTTCTTTTTTTATTTACAAAACATTTTAATAATCAAACGAGCGTTTTTTTATTTACAAAACTTTTTAATAATAAACCGAAACATTGCAGAATTCTAGTTCTAAAATGTTTTTGTGTCACCATTTACTTGCCTCTCAACGAGGGCAGAATAATAAAATAAAATTTTATAGGGTGCGTCTTTCTTTTTTTTTTTACAATATGTTTTAATAAACACAAAAGATTCTATTTTTCGTGTTGTGTATTTTAAGAAAAGGGGGGGTGGGGTATATTAAATATTTATTTAAGTTTTTTTTTTTTAAATTTTATTTACAAAACTTTTTAATAATTAAAAGAAAATATTATTTTTTTAAAAGTCGGCAGACTTGAGTAATCTTCCGTTTTGCTTCCCCATGAGGGTGGAGTTAGACTTTAAAATAAGTTTCCAAACTGAGGCGATTTAAAGTTTTGTATCAATCAAAAGTGCTCCATTTTGGGGGGAACTGGGTTTTCTTTACATTAAAAACTGACCTTAGAAATCTATAAAATAATTCATTTTTATTTTTTTTAATTACAGACATTTGGCCTCCTCAGTAGGGCAGATTAGGCACAAGGTCAGCTTTTAATGTAGAGAAAATCAAGCTCCCCAAAAAGGGGCACTCTGGATCGGGATGAAAATTAAAATTACCTCAGTCTAGACGGATTTTGCCATCACTGACCGTAGAGAGGAATGATAAAGTGTATATTTATTAAAAAAAATTGTAAATTAAAAAAAAAAAAAGCACCCTACATCGAAAAATTAAATATTCAATATACCCCCCCCCTCCTTTCCTTACAATACACAACACGAAAAATAGAATCTTCTTTATTGATTAAAAAGTATTGTAGAAAAAAAAAAAAAGACGCACCCTATACGATTTTATTTTATTATGTATTCTGCCCTCGTGGGGAGGCAAGTAAATAGTGACACAAAAACATTTTAGAACGAGAATTCTGTAATGTTTCATTTTATTATTAAAAAGTTGTGTAAATAAAAAAAAACACATCCTACATTAAAAATAAATATTTAATAAATATTTCTTAAAATAAATCTTTCTCTATATTAAAAAGCGAGCTTTATTATCCGTTTGTACGATAAGGTCAACCGGTGTAGACCGAATTTTGTCTCTTTTCGCCTTTCCAATTGCCGGGGTCCTTATTCGCTATATTATCCATTATCACTTATTACTATAGAATTACTATTAAGTTTTATTATTTGCTGTTACTCATATTGCAATTTTCTTAAATTGCAAAATTACATTGCCAATCTAATTGCCAAGTTTGACAGATGTATCTGAAGAAGGTTGGCGATTACATCGGTCAAAACATTGTGAGAATAACTTTCAAGGTGAGAACAGTAGTCCGAATAATCCAAATCATCATCATATTTGGTTTAACATCCGCTGGCATGCATTGGACGGCTTTAAGAAATTGACTTCAAAACTAAACTATCTCTAGCCACGTTTTTATTTATCCCCCTTTCTCTCAAGTCTATTTTTATCACTTCCTCCCAGCTTTTCTCTGTGAACAGAACTTGCTACCTGAACTCTTCTAAATCTACTGACCCAAGAACTCTCATCCATTCTTTCAACGTGACCATACCATTGGAGTCTCCTGTTCTGCACACATCTCCCTACACTGTCCAGATTTAATCTTCCTCTGAGGTCATCAGAACTAGGCCTGTCTTTAAGATTCACATCACACCTCCATTGTATCATTCTCATATCATTTCTCTCTATGCAATGCAACACACGTTCTCAATCCTCACTGGCCAGGTTTCACTTCCACATATAATCACCACAGTATCAAAACTTTTTGACAATAGCATCATCATCCAAATATACTTTGTACACGTCTCCATTGTCTTACACTTCTTGCATATAAACTGGTCATCCAGTATCCAAATAATACAAATTATCAATCGTCATGTAAAAATTGCAAAACATCAGTGAAAATGTTTGTCATTCTTGCGAGTTCCGAGTTCGAGCTACCAGACCCACAAACATCTGCTTGGAAGAGAAGATGAACCTTGGTGTAACCATTGCAGTGAAGAACTAACAATAAAACATTAATTAAATACAAAAAACATGCAGCAAATATTACAAAGTAAAAAATATGAAACCATTATTTAAAAATATAGATTTTTCTCAAATAATAAGGTTTCTTAAAGAAACTAATTCGTACAAACATATTTAATTTAAAATAAAAGAAATCCAGTTTTAACAAAATAACATCCGACAAGAAACGAATACGAATTAACCTGCATAGAAATGTTAATTATCTTGTTACAAAGCAGATAATTTAAAAAATTCTCTTCAGAAGAATGGCCCAAATAATATCTTAAACGACCTAAAGGAAGAAAAAAAAAGCGTAGCAATATCTAAAAATCAAACAAAATCACTTGATCATTATGAATACTCAAATCCCACACTCTAAAAACACCTTCACAAAGAAGAAACATTGTAAAAACTATCTGATCCGGGGGGGGGGGGGGTGACCTGTGATGACCTTATAATAGTTGAAAGGTCGTTAAACACCAACAAACAAACAGTCTGAGAGAAAAAGAGGAATCCAGACAATCAGTGCTGGAAAGCTAGTAAGCGAAGTGATAGACTCAAAGATTTTCCACGAGCAGTAATAATTTTGATAGGTGATTTTCTTTGTATTTAATACAGAGTATTGTATTGATGGCTAGTACAATGCATGGTAAATAGTAAGTATAAATATAAGAACATACAATTATATATAGAAAAAGGAACAATAAAAATATATGGCGACAACAAAGATTTTACATGTAGACAGCCTCTGGGCAATCGTAGCAATGTTGTATTCCTGTGTTCGTTTTACAAGTACTTCCATTGAATACATTCGGACGAAATTACTGCACTTGCACCCCTTCAACCCCTGACAAACCCGAAGAGCAGAAAAATCCCACCCCTTTACTGTAGAGGTCCCCGGAAAAACTTTCTACTCTAATAGCTTCTTCCATCAGACTGCTGGCCTTTGGAATTCCCTCCCTTCTCCCTGTTTCTCCCCGATTGTACTAACATGTAGAAATTTACATTCTAATCTGAACAAAAATCTTGCTGCCAAACTCCCCACTTCAGATGCCTCTATAAATCTGGCCCCTAATAACAGTAGCCCCTTACATTTCAGCGGCAATGTGCCTTATTTTGGGGTGAATAAAAAAAAAATGTACATATTTATATCTTTTTATATTTATACACGTTCATCCTAATATTTCGGGAATAACATCCCTTTTTCAAAGAAGCATAGAATTACTTGTTTGGTTTTTTTTTTGTTCTTTTGGCTTTTTTTTTTAAATACGTTGTCGCCCGTAGCAACCAGAAATTGTTATAACGGTTGGATGTTACTAGAATTTTAGAATCAGTTTAAATAACTTTTTATTCGACAGTTTAAAAGCTTCCAAATTAATTTCAAATTAACAAAAGATAAAAATGGCTAACTTGTTTATGAAAATGCTAAAATTCGTTCTGGTCAATTTAATTTCGTAATTAAATGTTTTTTTTATTAATAGGATTTTTACACTATTACATTTTTTATTTCAATAAATAATCGATCAATAGTAAATACAAATTAAATGTGTAATTATCAAAATTAGATTGACACGAGAAACACACACACACACGAGAAACACACACACACACGAGAAACACACACACACACGAGAAACACACACACCCACGAGAAACACACACACACACGAGAAACACACACACCCACGAGAAACACACACACCCACGAGAAACACACACACACGAGAAACACACACACACACGAGAAACACACACACCCACGAGAAACACACACACCCACGAGAAACACACACACACACGAGAAACACACACACACACGAGAAACACACACACACACGAGAAATGGTCACCGAATTTTATTAATATAAAGATATCCGTACATTCGTATGGGTAGCCTTTTTCAAAAATGAACTTTTCTTTTTGCCTCTTATTGTAGACGTGTTCAATAAAGAATATATTGCTAGAAAAGAAAAAGTAATTCTCTCTATAGAGTCATCAGATAAACAATGCTTATTGTGCCAGAGTACTTACAGAAAATTGGTCAGTCTCGGTTCTGTGGAAAAACAATGAACAATATATTGCTAGAAAAGGACAAAAAGCAGTGCCGGTGCTTGGGGGCCTATGCTGTTCCCAACTCCCAATCTATGTTGAACATTTTTGAAACAACTTTAATTAATGTTTGCAGCATTTATTCAAATTAGTTATATATTTATTTGGGTATCTCTGTTCATACAGGATTTACCCCTAAACTAATTAACCGATCATTATTCATTTTTGAACACATCTGCAAGGCGTAAGTGGTTGTAATGTGGGTTATATTTAGTTTAACTTAGTTTTGTGCAGAGGGGTGAAAAGAGGATGGAAGCCTTTTATAAAAATTCACATACCTCTTATTTTCTTGAAATTTTAGCATCAATTAATAAATATTCACCAAATTCCAGTTTCTTTGGAGGCTTTTCAAGAGGTTTTAGGAGACATAATATGGACACAACCTCTCATTAGAAAATTTTAATATTTCAGATTTGTATTGAATTTGATCCATAGTCATTAGACACCAATTTAACAAGATTCCTTGAATTTCAATTTCTTCTTAAGACCCCTTTTAAGCCTTCAATTCTAGACATTATTTTAGTATCAAAATCATGTAATGGATTTTGATCAAAATTAGAATAAGGATTCTAAACATAAGGTTTAGTATCATTATATCTTGATTTTAATCTTCATAATGGGACATAAAAGTGGTGCAAAACTGTCCTGAGATAGGTATTCTTCTAGTTTTATACAAGTTTTTTTTTTAAATTTAACATTATAGCAATCTTCGAAAAAAGTGGAAATTTAAGTCTGGGCAAGATTAACACAAATGGGCAATACCGTTTTTTGTTTTAATTATTATTATTAACTAGCTGCCCCGATCTGGCATTGCCCGGGATGCAATGAAGTCATTTTAGTTTTTAATTTTTATTTGTTGCACAATTATAAACTTATACAGAAAAAGAAATAACATTTTAGTTGTAAGGTAGTTAGCTTGTTTATACTATTGAGTCATCGCTTATCAAGGGCAAGAGCCACTTAAGGATAAGATGGAATGATTGTCAGCCGGAAGATGAAGAACACTATGAAAGTACTAAAATTGATCAATGGAATGAACTTTTAAAATTGAAGTTTTATTACTTATGGGGACGGTTTATGACAAGCATTTATTGACGTTTGATTTGAATGAAGACGATTATCTTGTAGTCAGCAGGGAAGCAGTCCTGCTGTAATGTGTTCCACTGATTGGAAGCCCTTGACCATAGTAATTCCGACTTATGCTAGACACATGGAGGAAGAAAGGAAAGTGTTTTTCCGTTATGGTAGTAGACAAGTTTTTGCTTCGAATGTCTCACAGGGGAGAACCAGAGATTGGAGTTCAGTCGGGCACCTTCCATGGAAATAATGGTATGAATTATCTCCCTTAGATTATTTTAGTTACGTTCAGGAATGAAGATACTGTTTATGAATAATGTGTCACGTGACGTTTTTTGCTATCGGAATTAAAAGTTTTCAAGTATTATCTATTTCTTTCCATGGCAGTTCCTATCTGAATGAAACAATGATTTTTTTACAGTTATTTAGTATTATTAAAGGAAAGAGTATATCAGTAGTATGTAGAATTTGGTATATTCCGACTACTCTTCTCATCTTGAGTGTTTTTATCACAACGTTTCGGCCGATGTAACCTCCGACCTTCTTCAGGTGTACCTTGTCGAACTCAGAAATCTTTCTGTCGAACTTGGGAATCTGGACGGAATTTTGAACGGAACCCTTTATCTAATCCACGGGGGTAGCATGCTCTCGTTCCATCTGCCATGACTGGGAAGAAGTCTTCAGTAATTCGCAATTCTTCGTATCGTCCGCACTGAAGATTGAACCTTCAACCTTAAGATGACTGATTGACAAGGTACACCTGAAGAAAGTCGGAGGTTACATCGTCCGAAACGTTGTGATAAAAACACCCAAGATGAGAACAGTAGTCCGAATATACCAAATTCTACAAATTATCAACCCTCATCTCAAAAATTCCGAAACATATCAGTATTACTATTAATAATATAAAAATTTGCTGCCGATAGAAAAAGTGGATTCCATCTGTAATTGACATTTGTTACAGTAAAGAAAGCTGTTTATTCTGAAAAGGAGTAATTGTATTTCACAAAGAAATTAAAGAAAATTACAATTTTTTTCTTCTTAATAACATGGATAAAAGCTAAAGAAAAGGAAATTGCTATTCAGAATGAAATATTGATATTTTAGGATGGAAGCTATTTAGGTCTGAAGTCGAAAATCCGACAAGATGATGTGTTGTTACAGTTAAAAGTTACTCTATATAATTTTATTGCAACACCATCAAAAAATATAACTAAGAGGGTCCCCATGGTGCTGCCGAAAGCATCTATATATAGGAGCAGAACGATTGACCCGGAAGTAGTTAGTATTGGCAGTGAGTCTAAAGACAAGCAGTGGTTATTGTGCCAGGGATGGGGGTGAGTACAGAATATTCGTTAGTTTATGTTTTTGTTCATAAAAGCAACCAACAGCACATTACTAAGGAGTAATCTGATAAACTGGGATTATTGGGCCCGGGTGCCACCGAAAATTAGGAGTCTGGTCTGAATTTGATAAGTAGGCAATGCCAAATACCATCAGGTGTGATTTCTGGTGGAGAAAAGCAACGCTAATAAATGAAAGTGATGCAAGGACTACATTTGAAGAATTTAAATTCTCTTGAAAAGGCTAAATCCTATTTCAGTCTCATAAAATATTTAGAGTGAAATGGTTTTCGGCATGATTTTGGTATTACGCCTAAATAAACTATTTTTTCCTTAAAACCATGTTTTAGGAATACAAAACTAATATTAAAAACATGAAGGTATAACAAGTTTCATCTTATTCTGAAACGTAGAAATGAAAACTAGTTAAAACTGTATCAACAAGACAAGAACGGGGCTAATGGATAAGGAACCATTTTTTTTTCATTTTATTTAAAAAACAAAACAAAAAAGAAAACAAAGGAAAACCTTTTACCATTTTTGGTGTTGAAAATTCTTCAACCGAAAAAATGTCACGGTAACATTTTCTTTGCTTTTTTATTTAACCTTACAAAACAAATGGTTTCCAGTCTTTTTAACTAGAAAATTATCAATTTGACTTATCGCTCTTGAACGTGTTTATAAAAGATGGCGACTATATTTTCCCGGTCTAGTTTTCATTTCAGTGTTTCACATGAGCGATGAAAGTTGCTATAACTTAGTATTTTTAATGAGTTTTAAATTTAAAAAAATGTTGTTTGGGAGTCATGCTGAACCCCATTACACGCTAAATAACTTGGGTGACTGAAATAGTATTTAACTTTCAAAAGAAAATAAACAAAACAAAGAGTGTCACTGTGCACCCCCCCCCCCCTTTGCCGGTGCCAAATGAAACCTACCTCTACACGGGAAGATTTCGATCTTAACCACAATCGGTTGTGTAGTTTTTTAACCATCCAAGACATGTTTTTGGGGGAGGGTCCTCTAGTCGTAGACTCTGGCCAAGAAGAGGAAATGTACACTTGTCGTCTCTTTCGTCTTCAGTCTCGCTGGTGGGTGGAAAGAAAATGTTGTTGCTGTTGTCCAGGCGGGCGGAGAGTGACCAGCAGAATTGTCACAGCTAATACGCATGAAGAGGAAGGCCTTGAATCAGTGGTCAATTTATGTAAGGTATACAAACTTTTTTTTTAGGGGGGGGGGGGGTGAATAAATAAAAAAATAGACACTGTAAACCGATCAATATTGAGTGCATAAAAACAAAGAATGAAGTGGGCTCCCCTCCACTGCTTGTATTAAAAGAGGGAGGGATGGGAAGGGAGGGACGGGAAGGAAGGCAGTTCATAAAACTTGATTGGCTGTTCTTTTAAAGCCACAATTGAACTTTAAGTACAAGAAACGCGAAATGAATTCGTAGAACAATAGGAATTCGTTGGAGTGCAGGCAAGATGGAATATATAGAACGCCATTCTCTCTCTCTCTTTCTCTCTCTCAGAAACGCATACACGTGCCCGGTTTTATAAGTGGAATTGGTTTTCATAAACAGGTTTTTATTTTCTGTTTTTTTTTAATGGTGTCAATTTACAATGAAGTAAGAATAAGAAATTAGAGAAATAGGGGGGGGGGGGTCTTATATTAGGGAAATAGATTACTCTAGCTGAAGTACTTATCGACTAAACATCAAATGGAAAACACGTTTATATTTTTAAATAGTTGGAGCTACCCAGCGTTGTCCGGGAGTTTTCTTACTTTCATTTCGCTTTTTTTTCTTCTTTTTTTTTAAATGTTGTTTCTGTAGGGAGGGGGTACTTGTGCAGTTTAGTAAACAGCGGAAGATAATCCACAGGGGTTAACTACTAATAGATTAAAACATTTTAATAAATTTATTTAATAAAGTATAGTTTCTGAAATAAAAACATTGTAATAAAATAAAGTTTATTTTCAATAAAGTAACATTTGGGCCAAAACATTGTAATAAAATATAGTTTTATTATTATTGTTTGTTTTATAAGATTTTTTAAAAATAACTGTCAATTTCAGAAACTATATTTTATTACAATGTTTTTATTTCAGAAACTATATTTTATTAAATAAATTTATTAAAATGTTAAAATCTATTGGTTGTTACTTCCTGTGGATTATCTGCCGCTGTTTACTAAACTGCATAAGTGCTGGGTTGTTTTCTAATCGTATTTTGAAAGTTAAACTTAATTATTACGGTTTCATTTGTGACGAATTGTTACAACATATAACAGAACAAAAGCGGGTGAAAAAAAAAACAAAAAAAAAAAACAAGTAGGCAACAAAAAAATGTTACCAAAGGCCAGTTAAGTTACTCTTCTACCCACCTGGATAAATTTTTTTGCATGTTTTAACTTATTTTAAAGCGATTTTTAGTTCAAGTAAAAAGTATGTTCAAGTCTGTTAAGTTTAAACGAAAAAAATAATAGCTGCCATCACGCGGAGTCTCGATAATTGTTTAAAAATCGAAAGTAAACAAAAATACGGTGTTTCTGTATTACAGGGCCGAAAATAAAAATGTATTTTTCATTTTAAAGGGTTAAATGACAGGGGAGATAATTTTAAAAAAAATAACTTACCTTACCTTCAATCCCCTCCCTCAGAATCCAGGATTTATCTAAAAATATGTTTTAATGCTCTGAACTTGCAAGATATTTTATATTTTACCTTTGTCGATTATGAAAAAGCATTTGACTCCATCGAATTCACCTCAATGTTAACAGCTTTGAAAAGTCAAGGAATCGACAATATTGTTTACATTAATATGTTTCAGGATCTTTACGACGTAGCGACATCAACTTTAAAACTCCAACAGGACAGTGAAAAGATCAATATGGAAAGAAGTGCCAGACAAGATGACAACGGTTCAGCAAACCTCTTTACATCCTGCCTGCAAGATTTGGTGATCAATAAAATTGACTGGGAAGGCAGAGGTATCAAAATAAACGGAGAATACCTTGCTCATCTAGAATTTGCCGACGATGTCATTGTCACAAGAATTAGAAGGGATTCTTAACGACATTCACAATGCTAGTCGTAAGTTAGTCTTAAAATGCACACGGGAAAAACCAAGGCCATGTTCAACACATATGTCACAAAAGCTCCAGTCATAGTGAAAGGTGAAAATGTTGAGGAAGTTGACAACTACATCTATCTAGAGAACATAGTGAGAAGTGACGCTGATATCATGCCTGAAATCAAACGGCGAATTGCGCTTGGATGGACAGCTTTTTCCAAAGTAGACAACATCATGAAGAGTAGAAAGTCCACGATGAACATTAAACAAAAAGTGTTTAATGATTACATCATGCCTGTTATGACATATGGTAGAGAAACATAGGCACTTAATAATGCAGCAATAAAAAAGCTAAGAGTGGTACAATATAAAATGGACGCATTATGCTTGGCATCAGTTTACATGATAGAAAAAGAAACACCTGGATCAGACAGCAAACTGGAGTAAATGACATCATCACTACCATACGAATGGCAAAACATAGATGGATAGGTTACCTTTCGAGATGTACAGACAACAGGTGGACATATAGAGCGATAGAATGGACCCTGGAGCAATGGAAAAGACCTAGAGGAAGGCCAAAAACCCGGTGAAGAGACGACCCCGATAGTTAACTAGGTCGTACTTGGCCACGCCTAGCCAGGGATAAAACAAGGTGGAAAGAAACCAGGGAGGGGTTCCTCCACCAGGAGTGAAATAAATAAAAAAAGATAATCATGATCATCATCATGATCATGATGGATTGATTGATTGATTGATTGAATGAATGAATGAATGCCAAAAGACTTCTTGCACAGATTAATTTCAGGTGCGGAGATTTCATTTATTTCAAAAACTTTATTTTCCCATGTTTCATGTATTTTTCCTTTCATTTACGTATTTTTCTATTTTTTACTTTTTGTGATGCTTAATTTATTTCAATAAATCTTGTAAATTTTTATTCGTGCCGAATACCATAAAGCGTTGTGATTGTTTGATTCCGAAATAATCATTTTACGTATATATTTTTTTTACTTTAAGTTAATTAAAATGCATGACGGTTAAATTCTGTTGAAGATAAATCCTTTGAATTATCTCCCCCTGTCATTTGACTCTTCAAAATTAAAAGATTAAAAAAATTTTTCGACCCTGTAATACAGAAGCACCAAAAATGCTTGTAATAAATATATACAGTTAGGTTGAACATTACATTTTTGCATGATTGGTGACATTTATTAGCTGTGTTTCTGTTTAATTTTCGATTTTTAAGCGATTATCGAGGTGCCACATGATGGCAACCATTATTTTTTTTTCGTTCTAACTTAACAGACATGAACTTTTTTTATTGAAAAAATGCTATAAAATAAGTGAAAACACAAAACACGGTAAAATTGTCATTTCTCAACCAAAATGGTTGACAATAAAAATCGTGCAATTTTCTGATTCTTTTCCGCTCTCACAAATGAGTAAGTAAACCCAAATAAATTGTTTGGGACTAATTTCCTAACTGTATTTCCTTTAAAATAATTTAAGGTAAATCTTAAATTAGTCCAAAACAATCTATTTGGGTTTACTTATTCATTTGTGAAGTCTGCAAACTGCAGACGATTTATTGTCCACCATTTTGGTTGGGAAACAACAAAAAACTTATCTAGCTAGATAGAAGAAAACTTATCTTGCCTTTGGTAACAATTTTTTTTTTTTATTCACCCCCTTCTTGTTCTGTTGAATGTTGTAACATATCGCCTAAATTGCTCTATATTTATAAAGTAAAGTCCTATTTCCCCTATTTCATGGAACAAAATAGCTTTCTCAACAAAAAGTAAATAAAACAATGTTTCGTCAGACTTACATGCAAAATATTGGCCTGTATCCTTAAAGAGAATTTTTTATCGATTCTATAGATTTAAATATTTAATCCTGATTGATATTTTATTTCTTATTAGTCATGAAACGAGGAAGCGGATGAGTATTTACCCTCACAGTCACATCTACTACACCTGCCAGCCATAACACCGGGAAGAAATTTAACAAGATAACGTTTTTCAATATACACTATTTCGTTGGCTTTTACTTTCCTTCTCTGACCTACATTCGACTCTATAAAGAGAAAGGGCAGAGGAGAAGGAAAGATAGACAAATACAAGAACAGGTGTGGTCTATGTATTTAATGGTGTCAAGACTTCATACTTATCACAGTGGGTCAATCAGTTAGCACACCACACTTAGAGGTTGTGAGTTCAAACCTCACCAGGATCATAACTAATTTTGTCCCGAAATAGAACTTAGACATTTCAAATTACAATATTAAGTCGATTATTTAGTTTTACTTTATTTTTTATGTAATCTACTTCATTTACGGAAATTAGGAGCCTGAGCGATGTTGGATGGTCTTGCTAGTTGATCCTAAAATGTTCAGATTGAAAATCAATCAATTCCACAAAAGGGTGGCATGTTAGTTTCAAATGTTTTGTCCTTTTTGCTATACACAATCCTCAGGGTATAGCGATTTGTAAGTATTGGTTTTAGGCGAGAATCGGATGATGGAGAAAGCATGAAAAAGTGGACAATTTTTATATATACGAACAGGCCTACCTGTAATTGCATGGGAATGTTGCACATTCATGACTGAAACTTGGTGGACAAGTCAGACATTTGTACCAAATATACTTGAATTACAAAAAGGATTGTAAATTTTATTAACAATTCTATAGCTGGTATTTTTGGGGTGTCACCCTATACTACAGTTCGGTAGATCTTGGACTCAAATTAATCACTGATCCATGAATCACAGAGGACATTAGTGGCAGCAGACCATTTCAGCCTTGCAGCATTGATTTTAGCAGTGATTTCTTTGGAAATACTTCTGTCGCTGCTTCTTGTTGTTGTTAAGTGAGTCAGACTTTTCTGCATAGAACTCATGAAGATTGTGCCTCAGGATTGTCAGGTCTGCATGAAGTCCGCCTTGTTGGTCGCAGCTATTTGTTAACTTGCACAATTGCAAGTTTTTACCTCAGACACCAAGAACAGCAATGCTCAGCGGTTGCATGCAAAGTCGAGGAAGGTTTGGCCAAGAATGCACTAAGGAATGACGCAGAAAAAACACTGCAACTTTCACTCCGTTGATTTGCGGTTCCGCGCCGACACGTCTTTGCTTACCACAAGCTGCTGATAGTTAAATCGATATATCTATTATTATACTAAAGATGAGAAAATGAACGTTTATTTCCTGAAGACTTTTTTCCTATATTAATAAAACAAAATATATGCTAAAATATACTTAGTTCTGGGATTGAGTTATGTTTGAAAAAAAAAGTTGTATTTGCTGTATTATGTAATTAATTGGACCAGACCCCCATCGCTCTCTATTAACTATTTATGTATTTCTCTCGACCCCACTTACTATGTTGATTCAACCACTCTCTAATATTTCATAATGTCTGTGAACATTTAGAGAAAGAGTGACTTTTTGTCAGCGAGCATGGTTATCTAAGATGATATCGAGCGTTGATACGCGCACAATACTGCTGTATGGCTGTGAGACCTGGCTCTTGCACAAAGAAGATCTTCATGTAATCGAGGTCTCAGCATCCATCTCTCCAACCAAATCGCAAACCACAACACCACCAGAGACTATTCTTTACAAGAGCCTTCGCTGGTTTTGTCTTCAACACCCTGAGGAGGAATTTATTCACAACTTGGTAGCCCCAACCGCAGCTGCCTGCTGGAAGAAGTGCAGAAGCAGTCAACTGAAGATATGGATTGGAACAGTGGAGACAGACATGGAGCTGGCTGGTCTGCTCCCGCGTTTTTGGTGTTTGTCGCTGGAATTGGGAATGGCCAAAATCTGCTGCCTTGACGCGGGATGCAGTGAACTTATTCCGAGATAGCTCAACCCACTCCGGATGAATGACATTACAGTTACAATTATCAGTACGGATAATATAGAAGTAAAGAGACTCATTATTTTTATGTTTAGTTTATGAATTTCCAAATGAAATCAAAATAGAATAAATAATGATTGTCATTGAGACCCAATGGATTACGGGTACGTCTAGCATATAAATATGAAATAATCATCGGTTCTAAATCCGAGACAAATGATTAGTTGATGCAATAAAATAGAAATGAAATCAACCATTTGTAATGTATTATTAAATGAAAAGAACTTCGATTGAACCTGTTATCTCAAATTAGTGCCAATTATTTCACCTCGCACACGACGACAGAATGTGACGTTTGTTGTCTTTTCTTTTTTTTTTTAAAGAGGCTTTATACATGAACAGGATAGTATTTTCTGATACAGAAATTGACAGGCTTCCTCAGGTACTGACCGGAGACATTAGGAGGTGCGTGTAATTTGTGATTTCTCTCCGTTCAATAGGGCAGGTAAACTCTTTAAAAAGGGGCCGCCAGTAGTCAGTCAATTTTCTCAACCTCTCATTTCCTAATCATTCATAAAAAGTTTTTTTAGATGAATCCAATTATCAGAGGCTGTCTATTCACTTGTCAGTCTGTCTGTCACACTTAAGTTTGAAATAACATTTCTACATGTGTCCATACATCTTTAAAACTGTCTCTCTGCTCATGAGTCGATCGATCACACTTTTTTTTTTCTACTTGAATTCACCCCAGACAAGGCAGAGACGTAAGGGGCTACTGTGGATTAGGAGCCAGAAATTAAAGTGAGGAGTTGTGCAGTGAGATATTTGTTCACATTACATTTAAATTTCTGTATGTCGGTAGAGTCAGGAAAACAGGGAGCGAGTTCCAAAGGCTGGCAGCCAGAGGAAAGAAACTATTAGAGTATTGATTTACTCCTCTCCAGGAGTTAGGCACAAGGCCAGTTTTTATCTTACTTCCACGAGTAAGATGTGACCCACGGTCAGGGTCGGGAAAGTGGGGTTTAAAAATTGCCTGGGCAGCCCCGTCGGCATTCCACGGTAGGGGCGCCTCAGGCAATAAGCAATAAACTTACTCCTCTCCAAAGAGGGGAGGCGAAGCCTGGGAGGGTCGACCTCCTAGAACTGCACAGGACAGACCCATAGACCGGCGTAAATCAAGCCCCGAAGGCCAAGACAATACCAGCCTATGGGGGTGCAGTATCCATCGGAACAGATACTACACTTTGATCTTAGTTAAAAGGCCAAATTAGAGTAGAAAGCCATCCAGCATCTGGGCATCTCCACAGTGAATGGATTAGATTAACTGATTGTCTAGTTGGTCGGGTGTATTTACGTCTAGGGGCCACCAGAGCAGCAAGTTCATCGGAGCACATTCAACTGAAGTACTTATAAAACAAGCACAGGGATGCAACATTGCAGCAATGGGACAGGGGCTGGAGCTTGGTGGATAGTGAGGGACCTATTAGATTTGCAACTCTTTATTGGACCCTGTCTAGGAGGGAAAGACTAGTTGATGGTGCACCAGCCCAGATGTGACACTACTCCATGCATCGGCAGATGGTGGCTTTGTAGAGATATAGAATACTGGCAGGTGTGAGAAGTTTTTCTTAAGTTTGAAATAGCATTTTTACATGGGTCCACACATCTTTATAAGCGACTCTCTGCTCGATTGTCGATTGATCACGCTTAAATTTGAAATAACAGAATTAGACGTTTTATTAATGTAAAATTACTAAATTACATAAATGGCTGTAAAGTTCTCGTGGATGAACTATTTCAAAGAATGTGATCCGCACATTAATATTGTATCAATAGTTTGTGCAAATCTTGTTTTCAAGGGTTTCATCGAGAAGATTGTAGTTAAAAATGGGAAATGCATAACAAACAACAACAAAAAAATGCAAGAAACACATTAAGTATTTTACAAAAAAAACTTCATTCTTTCGTTTTTTTCACAATTATTTCAGAGTTTGGCATTCATGCAGTATAGTTAAACAGCTAATAAATCAAAAACAAGCAAAATATACAACAAATAACTTTTACCAAATGCATTAAAATTTAATTTTCTATCGACCTGTATATTATGTTACTGAATTTTTTAGATGAGGATTGATAATTTGTCTAATTTGTATTATTCGGATTACTGTTCTCATCTTGAGTGTTATTCTTACAACTTTTCGGCCGCTGTAACTTCCGGCTTTCTTCAGGTGTATCTTTTCGAACTCGAGAATATACATGCCGAACTCGGGAATCTGGACGGAATTTCGAGCAGAAACATTCCCGAGTTGGAAAAGATACACCTGAAGAGGCCAGAGGTTACAGCGGACGAAACATTGTGAGAATAACACTCAATATTTGTAGTCCGAATAGTTTTAAAGTTCTGAAACTGTTTGTAAGTTTTGTTATTTCAAAATTTGTTTCGTTACTTTTACAATCCAAATGGGGGTCGATTCTTTTTTTCCGATGGGGTGGGGGTCGCTAATTTCAAGCGTAAAAGATAATAAAAAAGTTTACCCTAATCCAACTGGCAACCACTCCCGGAATTCAGGTTAATCGTACTGTAAGACTTCTTTTGTCTTTTTTACTATCTTTTAAGGCTGGAATTAGCGACCCCTCCCCACAAAAAAATTAACCGCCATCTTTGATTAACTTGCACTTAGCCAAGTGAAAGTAACGAAACAAATTTTGAAATAACAAAAAATTACAACTAGTTTCAGAACTATACAGGTCGATAGAAAATTAAATTTTAATAAGTTTGGTAAAAATTATTTGTTATATATTTTGTCTCCCCTCCCATTTCTGCTCTGTTAACCATACTGCATGATTGCCCTGAGTTCATCCAATTCCATCTTAAAATGTTCTATGTTATTACTGTTCTTAAATATGCAACTCTATTAGCAAATAGATTTAATTGGTTAAAAGATTTAATTGGTTAATAGATTTAATTTTTGAAATAAATTTCCAGATTGAGGAAAAATATTTAAAAATATTTAAAAATAAAAATGTCCTCCATAGTTAGAAATGTGATTAATTAAGTTTAAAATTTTCTCTTGTAAAATAGTTAATCTTCAAATTTGCAATCCCGCCCTGCAATTGTAACTTTTTATTGCTTTTATTAGTGCTATCACTCTTTTTTGCATGCATTCCAATTCCCATGTGTCGACCTTTTGCAGCTAAGGTTTGCATGCAATACTGTTTTGGGCCTCCTGCATAATAACAGAAAGGTTTTCGTCAAAAAACTGAATTAAATCAACAAATATGTCAAAATTCTTCCGATGATGCAATTTGGGCAGTTTGAGCGAGAAATGCATGAAATTACTATTGAAATAAAAAAATAACAAAAATGTGGTAAAAAGTTTTGTTTCATCACCTGGTCTGTGTGATTATAAAAAGGTGAATAATATATGGAAGTCTAAAGGGGGAGCAGAGAGAGAGTGAGGGGGTGAGGGAGAGAGAGGGGGATGAGGGAGAGAGAGGGGGTGAGGGAGTGTATGAGAGAGTGTATGTGTGTGTATGAGAGAGAGAGTATGTGTGTATATGTGAGAGAGTGAGTGTGTGTATGTGTGAGAGAGTGAGTGTGTCTATGTGAGAGAGAGAGTTAGTGTATGTATGTGTGAGAGAGTGAGTGAGTGTATGTATGTGTGAGAGAGTGAGTGAGTGTATGTATGTGTGAGAGAGTGAGTGAGTGTATGTATGTGTGAGAGAGTGAGTGAGTGTATGTATGTGTGAGAGAGTGAGTGAGTGTATGTATGTGTGAGAGAGTGAGTGAGTGTATGTATGTGAGAGAGAGAGAGTGTATGTATGTGAGAGAGAGAGAGAGTGTATGTATGTGTGAGAGAGAGAGAGAGTGTATGTATGTGTGAGAGAGAGAGAGAGTGTATGTATGTGTGAGAGAGAGAGAGAGTGTATGTATGTGTGAGAGAGAGAGAGAGTGTATGTATGTGTGAGAGAGAGAGAGAGTGTATGTATGTGTGAGAGAGAGTGTATGTATGTGTATGTGAGAGAGAGAGAGTGTATGTATGTGTATGTGAGAGAGAGTGAATGTATGTGTATGTGAGAGAGAGTGAATGTATGTGAGAGAGAGAGAGTGAGTGTGTATGTGTGTGAGAGAGAGAGAGATAGTATGTATGTGAGAGAGAGAGAGATAGTATGTATGTGAGAAAGAGAGAGATAGTGTGTATGTGAGAGAGAGAGAGATAGTGTGTATGTATGTGAGAGAGATAGTGTGTATGTATGTGAGAGAGATAGTGTGTATGTATATGAGAGAGGTATGTTCCTGTTCAGTCTCAGGATTTCCACCCTCCCAGGTTTTACCTTCTCTTTGAGAAGGGGTTAGTTTATTGCTAGTCGCCTGAGGCACCCCTACCGGGGAATGCCAACGGGGTTGCTCAGGCAATTTTTGTAGGCAAGAGCATGCTAATCCTAGTGTGCTGGCTTTTCAAAATCACATCTGACCTTGTGTCAAACCTCCTGGAGAGGAAGTAAATAAAATACAGTTATAGTTAGGGACAGTTGGCAGGCGAAGAACAAGAAAGAGGGATAAAGACCTGGCCAGAGATAGGTTAGTTTAGAAGTCAATTTCTAAAAGCCATAAAGTAAAACAGGTGTTAAAATAATGATGGTGGTGGTGGTGTGATGGTGGTGATAATGATGATGATGATCTTATTTACAAAAAATGGTTATCTTCACCAGCAAATGAGAAGCATTTATATTTTGTTTCAAAATGTATTTTAAATTTATTTGCCTTTAATGAATTGTTAATTTTTTTTCTTTTTTTTTAACTATTGCACACCGTGGGTTCTCAATTCCACTATTATCATTATATGAACTGAACCCTGATACGTTAACTGTTCTACATCTACTGACCCAAGAACTCTCATTCATTCTTTCAACGTGGCCATATACCATCAAAGTCTCTCATTGGAGCATGACTATAACAACGTCTGACGATCATTCTGTCAAATGCCTTCCAGAACCCTACCAGGCTTTGCCAGTAGGTGACATCCCTGATAGCAGATTTTATCTTCCTCTGAGGTCATCAGAACTAAGGCCCACGAATGGATAACATCTTAATGTACGGTAACTTATTATTTACAGAGGAATGTGTTTCAGCATAACTCCCAAACAATTTATTTGGACTTACAACCATGTTTTAGTAAAAATAAAAGATAACCTTAAACATTAACAGAAAGTTACAGCAACTTTTACGAAAATGGTCAAATGTTTTACTTTGCTCTTACCTACAAGTTATTGCAACTTGTTAACCCTGTGCCTTACTAGAAAATGTTACCCTTGTTAGGACAAAATTATTGGAGTTATCTCTCTCGGATTTATTCTTTGCCAACCTTAGAGAATGCACTCTTCCAACGCGACAGTTTGTAATCGCGTTCCACTCACATACGGAATTTAGAACAATATCTTAGTTTTTTCTAGCGTGTCATTCAAAGTGTGCAGACGTTCCATCCACTGCTCCTCATTGGAGCATGACTATAACAAAGTCTGACAACCATTCCGTCAAATGCCTTGCAAACCCCTAGCAAGCTTTGCCAGTAGGCTACCTCTCCTGATAGCAGTCACACATACTCTCAGAGATGAACAACACAAAGTAACATTTACATATTCATTGCCCATGCATATTTCTCTATCTATTAGTTCTGACAACATATGGTCTGTCTTATTACATTTGGGACATTAATGTATTCTTTGCTTAGTATGCATGTCTGTTGTTCTCTTCCTTTGTATATTATATTGTTTACCACATGATATGTTTTGTATCTCCCTTTTCCATTCATTTTCGCCAAACTGTTTATCTGATAATAAATGTATGTAAATCAAACTGTTTCTTCACTATTGTCTTTTTCTATTTTCTTCCGATCCTCGTGTGTTATCAACAATAACACAACACATAAAACGGCGACCTCACGTACAGGAAAGATATCCTCAAACCCATATGTCTTGCTCAAAACTTAAAAGCTAAAATATTCATAACTTTTCATCCTTTTTTCCAAGAAAAATAAAGTGAATTTTGGACTTGGAGTTTTCTCCATTCTTCATATATCGGCCGTCTTTGTTTTGCTTTCTCTGCATTTCATGTAAATGATTAAACTTGCCGTAACTTACTGTTTTTAATATTTTTTTTTTTTTTGAAACACGGTTTTAAGTAAAAAGATAACATTTGGAAGGAATGAAAGTGAAATCCTGCCGAAAGCCATTTCAATTTGAAATTCAAAGTAAATAATAAGCATCCGTACATTAGGACATGACACATTAATGATGGTGAAACCCAATTCGAAAACTGCTTCACTTTGCCTTAATGGATAAACCATCTCAGGAATATATAGATGAGGAATATATAGATGAGGAATATATAGATGAGGAATATATAGATGAGGAATATATAGATGAGGAATATATAGATGAGGAATATATAGATGAGGAATATATAGATGAGGAATATATAGATAAGGAATATATAGATGAGGAAGGCTTTGTAGACTGCCTCAAAAGAGAATCACTCCACTATGATCAGGAGAGAATGATAATGGCTACCCAAGATCAAGGCTTGATGACCAATGTTTTAAAGAAAATGTGTGATCTCAGCAACGACAACAAGTGCAGTTTCTGCGACATAGAAGTAGAGAGTGTGAGCTATTTGACATCCAGTTGTAAGGTTCTGCTGGGCGACGGCTACTATACAATGCGACACAATGGAGTGTGTAAAATATCTCTATTGGACCATCTGTAAAAAGTTAAATATCCAGTGTAGCAGCAAGTCCTGCGAACATATACCAGAAAGAACTGTTGGAAATAAGTTGTATACCATCTACTATGACTATGCAGTTTCTACAGCTACATACCTAGAAAACGGCGCTGTTAAACCTGACATAGTGATATGGGATAAGAGGGAGAAAGTAGCAACCCTATTTGAAGTCAGTGTCCATAATGATGCTGGCTTAAACAGAGCTGAGAGGGAAAATATAACGAAATACCAAGGTCTTATTTATAACATGAAAAGAAACTGGAATCTTAGGGAGATTTTAATCATTCCAGTAAACACAGGAGCAACCGGGCTTATGAAAAAGAATTTCAAAACTACCTGGCGAACAAAGTGCAAGAGAGATACAAACAATTGCGCTTACAGAGACGGTTAGAATTTTAAAAAGATCTCTCGGTTGGAGTTTCTGAAATAGCTGGTAAATGTTTGGCATTTGGTAGGATGCTCCATCCCCAGCAAAAACAAAAAGATAAGAAAATTGAAGAAAAAAAAAGAGAAAAAAAAAAAGAGATGACCCCATTAATAATTGCACACTAATCAATTGACACCGTTGTTGACATGTGTGTCTTCTGAGCTTCAAAAAGAAGTGACACACATCTGTGGAAGCACAAAACGATCAATATCAACAAATAGTTACATTTTTAAAACGAAACGGAACCAATTTTCCAGCGAAAGTTTAAAAATACATTTTTACTGTTGAAACCCATTTTTACTTGAATCAATGTCAAATTGATTTTTAAACTATTTATTTCAAGCCTATTTATCATATTGATCTTGGAACTAGCCATGCTTAACTTCACAAGTCTTCATATTGATAATTGATCAAGAAAACATTCACAGTTGTAGAGACAGTGACAGATGACACAGACACATTAGCAAGGCGATTGGCGATTGGACATCTCACTCAGTGACGTCATCAGGTACAGGTAGACAAAGGCTAAAACTGTAGGCAAAGTTAGACATAAGGTCAGTTTTTATTGTGGGGAAAATCCAACTTCTCAAAACAGAGCAGTTTGAATTGTGATAAAAATTAAAATTGTCCCAGACTGGAAGGATTTCTCCTCTGACAGAGAACAGATAGTACACTTTGAATTATCTATTTGCTAAAAAATACTATTTAACAAAGTAGACATAAGGCATGTAAAGTGTGGGGGAATCATCCTGTCTATATTACTCTTAGCTCGATGTATTTTGAACTATTCGCCCTAACACTGTTCCTTTTGTTCTTTCATCTTCGTCCATCACTTTCATTTCAGCAAACACCGCAATACCACATTTACTCTATGGACGACCCTTCTTAAAATATTCCCAATGGTTTGAATTTAATTTTGTTATATATATATATATATATATATATATATATATATGTATGAAGCAATCCAACAAAAGATATAAGCGTCAACTAATATCTTATAATTAGTGAACCATCCGGATAAAAACTGAAGCTCAATATACTGGATAGAGCATTAATATTATAATATAAAATGAAGTAATAAAATAAGGTGTCAATCAAATTTTATTGGAATTCAAAGTTCAAGCAAAGTATCCTTAAGTCCTTAGCTCATGAGTTTTCAAAGATAATTCTTCTCTTCAGAGGACCATTACCGCAGTTATACTACTACAGGTAATAAAATTAAGCTTTGAAAATATATAAAATTATATACACAAATACATAAAAATACATAACATCAAACATATCAACCCAAAAACATACTTTTGTGTATATAATTTTTTTGTGTATATAATTTCACAGGTAACATGAATTGGAACAAATACATTGAAGACATTGCCAAGGCTGCAGCAAAGAAGGTGGGCTCGCTCTACCGTACTAATAAACTCCTCACACCTGACATTATCCTGTATCTCTACAAAGCCACCATCCACGGAGTATTGTTGCCACATCTGGGCTGGTGCATCATCTACTAGTCTCTCCCTCCTTGACAAGGTCCAAAAAAGAGTCGCCAACCAAATAGGTCACTCACTGTCAACCAAGCTCCAGTCTCTGTCCCATCGCCGCAATGTAGCATCCTTGTGCTTGTTTTACAAATACTTCAATGGATTATGCTCCGATGAATTGGCTGCTCTGATGCCCCCTTGATGTAAATACACTAGACCAACCCGACAATCAGCTAAATCTCATCCATTCACTGTGGAGGTTCTCAGATGCGGAGAGCCTTCTACTTCAATAGCTTCTTTCCTCGTGCTGCTGGCGTCTGGAACTCCCTCCCTGCCTCCTGTTTCACCGACAGTATTGACATGCAGAGGTTTAAAACTAATGTAAACAGACATCTCGCTGCACAGCTCCCAACTTAGGATGACACCTAAAACCTACACCCTAATTCTCAGTAGCCCCTTACGTCTACAGTGGCGGCCTGTCTTGTTTGGGGTGAAATATGTTAAAAAGAAAAAAGTTAGTTCACATTAAAACTGAATGAGAATGAATGCTGCATGCAGTTGAAAATTTCAGTTTTCTAAATGGTTTTAATTTTATTCATTTCATATCATCTTTTGACAAAGAGCGAAGGACTGCTCGAAATATATAATAATTACTACAACATCGTTTGTATGCTTCATACATCAACAATCATCCTTATATATATATAGGCTTTAATTATAACCATATTCGGTTTTCAAAATTTATCTCCCCTTGACCGTTCGTATTTCCATAACGGCCCACACATTTAAATTTAAAATTAGAATTAAATAAATAAAGAGAAAGTTCATAAATAAAATAAAAATAATAAAATTATAATAATTAGTATATAAATAAATAAATATTAATAAGATGATAACTTTAGCTGAATAATTATATAATTAAATTATGATAGTAATAATTAACATTTTCTGCGTATCTATTCTTTATTCTCTGCTGTATTTTTGTCAACAGTTGATTCCAGCAGTCCATCTCCGTTTTTTCGAGCATTCGGTCTTTAATTTTTGGTCTTTTGATAATGAAAGTTTTTCTTTCGAAAATTTAAGATTACATTATTCCGGAACGTTTAATTACTTGACAGTAACCTTTTTACTGTTCTGGTGTTTAATCTGTTTTACGTAAAATATTAACAAATTGATTTGAGATTTCATTCTTGTTTTCTCTTCTCGTTTGTTTTTGTTCACCTTTCCACCTTCCGGTCCTATATCGCATTGCTCCAGCCTCGGATTACAAACCTACACTTATCTTTACCAGCAATGCTTCAAGCAAACTACAACCTCCTTTTATCTCTCAGTCTCGGCCAGAGAGAGTTTGCATACACCAAGAAGATGTTCCAACTCTCGGAGAAAAGAGCTAGGACCAGCTGCCAGATCAACTTCCTGAAGAGATGCCGCAGACATGGAATCTTCCCCAACACTATTACCAGCAATGCTTCAAACAAACTACAACCTCCTTATATATATATATATATATATATATATATATATTTGTATTTAGACAGCATTCTTTCATTTATGCAAACATTGTTAAACATAACAGAATTCCTCTGGTTGATGATGTCTTTTATATATAAATTTCACTGGATCAAAAATGGGGAGTGGCACAAAAACAAAAACTTTGATCCTGCGAACTTTCCACACTTAGCTGTGAATGGTGTGACGTCAATCATGTGACAATCTTTCTCTCATAGTTGTTTTGTTTTATGGCATATCAACTCTTTTCGGGTTATTTAATGCCAAATCTGGTAATTTTGTTAAAGTTTTTATGCTTCAAGTTCTTTATATCTTCAAATATTCATCGATGCTGTTTGGTTGTTTTGTGGAGGAAAATTGTTGTTTCGTTTTCAGCTTTGCAGAACATGATTGAGTTTTGCAAAGGGAAAAAAACAATAACATCAATGTTTGATGCCAGTATTTTCAGACAGCCTGATCTGGTAACACCAGATTCTCTCTCTTAGACATGAATACTTGAAGAGAAAGACGTTCATTTGACATCATTTTTTTACCAGGTTCTTTTGACCAAACAAGATGCGAGATTTCTCACGTCTACAGATACGTAAGCTCGTTTTTCTTTTCTTTTTCTCATAATTTAATAAATAC
The DNA here is from genome assembly GCA_963556195.1 of Sepiola atlantica. NCBI lineage: Eukaryota > Metazoa > Mollusca > Cephalopoda > Sepiida > Sepiolidae > Sepiola > Sepiola atlantica. The sequence continues at coordinate 5,817,407 of OY744523.1, forward strand.
TGGATGAATTTGCGTCATCTTTTCTGTACAATCTTATTTTTAGTTACCACATAAGTACATAACAAAGTTTATACATTTCTTTAAATATTTTCATGTGAAGCGAAAGAAGCATCAAAATTACTTTTTAATCGAACTAGTCATCAGGTAACGCTACGACTCCGAGTAACAACGGGAGGTGACGGTGGTTAAGTGGATATCGACACAGATTGAAGACCTGGGTGTTCCAAGTTCGAATCTAGTCGGTTCCGCAGTACCGCTTTCACTTAGAGATGTTGGCAACCTTCTCATGGTCCTTCCCGTAAGTACCCAATGTCTTTCCAGAAAGATTTCTAACTAGAAAATATCGGGGAAACTAATGCCAACACCAGAATCATCTGATTCACACGAAAGAGAAAGAGGGAACAGAAATAACATATGTTGGTCAGGTTGAGTTGCAATTTTTGTTAAATCAAAGATTAAGCATAACATTTGATAAGACTGAATGTATAGTTTTTAAAGGAGGAAAAAAAAATCAATTATTCAAGTTAAATAACGACACAGATTTTGTGTTTAAAAACATAATCTGTGTCGTTATTTAACTTGAATAATTGATTCTTTTTCCCCCCTTTAAAATAATACATTCAGGCATATCAAATGTTATGCTTAATCTTTGATTAAAGATTATTAACTATTCTGTATTTTACCTCTGATGGATTTTGTGTTTGAAAACAAAAAATCCATTAGGGGTAAAATACAGAATAGTTAACAATCGAGAACTCTAGAGAAAAAAATAAAAACAAATAATTTATCGCAAACACAGTAGAATTAAATTCTCTACCGATACATCTGTGAACATGTGCGCATGCGCGTTTGTTTGTTCATGCGTTCACTGCACTTGGCCGTAATCATCCCACACGTTGTGCCGGTCCAATGATGTTGTTTGATCTCATCTCAGAGTTGAACAAATACTCTCATGGCAAGTAAAAACCATGAGTCCAAGTAACACATTTATTTGTTGAATGTTACGAAAGATACCCTTGCCTCAAAGTGGAATGGCAGAGTTGCAAAATGAGATCTCTATATCCCGGCGAAGTGGAAACAAGTCCCCCACAGTCCTTTGGCTAGGAGACCCAGATGGGCCATCTTCCCCGGACAGCGTCCAGCTTCAAACTGTCCCTAGCTATCCCAGCAAATCTCCAGTCATGCCCAGTGGGCCAGCTCTGTCTCCTCCCGTCTCCTGGTCATCGGTGGGCCACCCAAGCACTTGGCCACTCTGTGGAAACTAAGATTTTTTGGTGCTTCTTTAGAGACGTGGCCGAGACGAAATATGAAAGGGTAAGATAATTCAAGCTGTTTGGGGGGGGGGGGGGGTCGAATCTGATTCCTCACAAAATGGACGCAAACAATTTGAACTTTGAAAACCTGTTCTTTTTACTTAGAGATAATTGCAAAATAATCGATTTTTTTGCAAGCACACAGACTTATTTCAGGGGCCGAGATGTGCATCTGTGGCGCTGAGATGAGACTTATTCCATACGCAACTAGAAGCGATGGATTTGTGTGGCGACGTCCAAATTTGACGTGTAGGAAGAAGGTGTCTATTAGACGAGGAACAAACCCTCACCCTAAACTTAACCCTTGCTCTAAAACCTAACACTAACCTAAACTCTAACCCTTTTTTTTTAAATTTATTTGGTGTTCAATTTATTTCAATAAATCTATTTAAGTTTAACGTATCCTCAGAAGTTTTGTTTTTTGCATTTAAAATTTTAAAAATTCCCCTCCTCCCCAAAAAACGTTTGAATTATCTCCCCCTTTCATATTTCTGCAGGTCTCGGCCACGTCTCTAAAGAAGCACCGATTTTTTTCTTTTTTCCGAACTTTATTTTGATGTTCGTGTGTCGATGAAAGACACGAAAAACAACATGGCAGCACAGATTATTGCTTAACTTCGCTAAACTTAGGTGATTAAGTATGTTTTTACAGAGTTTTTGTTTAAGGAGGAAGGAAAAAAAAATTATTCTACCATTAACCCTTGGACATAGGGTTAATGGTAGAATAATTTGTTTTTACTATCTTTTTAACATAAAGTTAACCCATCATCTCGGCCACCATTTTGGTTTTTGTCTGTTAATAAGACACAAGAACATCGAAATAAAATTCTGAAATGAAAAAACTTATTTTCGACGCATTAGTAAATTCGTATGAATCAGAATGGTGCAACTTTGTTGCCCGGCTTGATTCTGTTGTCGGCATTCTTGCAGGAGGGACCAACATCCCTAAGTGAAAGTGGTATTATGGAATCGAGTGGATTTGAACTTGGCACACCCAGGTCGTCAGTCTGCGTCGTTAGCCACTTAACCACTGTCACCTCCGCATTAAAAGTAAATGATAGATAATTTAATTCTACTGCATTTGCTATAAATTATTTATTGGTTTTTTGTTTAAGAGTTCTCAACTGTTAACTATTATGGACGTTTTACTCTCATCAGATTTTTAGAAAATAAATAAATTTAAAAAAAAAAACAATTTTTACTCTCATCAGATTTTTAGAAAATAAATAAATTTAAAAAAAAAAACAATTTTTACTCTCATCAGATTTAGAAAATAAATAAATTTAAAAAAAAAAAAACAATTTTTACTCTCATCAGATTTTTAGAAAATAAATAAATTAAAAAAAAACAACAATTTTTACTCTCATCAGATTTTTAGAAAATAAATAAATTTAAAAAAAAAAACAATTTTTACTTTCATCAGATTTTTAGAAAATAAATAAATTTTAAAAAAAAATTTTATATTCATACTTTAATGTTTTTAACAATGCACGTGTTCGCGTTGTGCTCTTTTGAGTATACACACGGGGGTTAGAATAAAAAGAAACGGTTGGATTTACATATAACCATATTTATTCTCACATAAACAGTTTGTGGGAGACAAACGTAAGAGGGATATACGAACCACGATAAATAATTATTGAGTGAAAGAATAAATGTCCCAACGCAATCAATAAAAACACATATTGCCAGGGTCATAGAATAGAGAGATGCATGGACAATGTATAATGAAATGTGGCTCACATTTTGTTGATAATGTCCTGCGAGCGGGCAGCTGCTGTGACCAGAAGAAAGGGAGTCTTTAACGACTGCAACCAGGGTTTATGAAGCTCTACAGAGATGATCAAACGATCAGAGACATGTCCCATGACTTGGACATCCGAGCCAGAAATAGTGTAAAATCCAGTTCTATATTCTCCATCTGAGTGAAATTAGATTTTTTTTAACTTCCTGCACAGGAGAGTGTATTCTATCGTTGAGCAGTATACTTTAGAAGAGATAACTAGGATATGATCTAAGGGAGATCACTCCTGATAATTTCTGAGTCAACAAATCACCGTTCATAATTTTCTAGTTAACAAACAGTGTTATGAATTTGAGTTATCGTTCTTCCTTTGCTAGCCTCTTTTCTCGACTTGTTCATAAAGATGGCAACTATATTTTCTGGCTTACTTTTCATTTCAACATTTACTGTATACAAAACAACATGCTATAATTGTGTTTTTAATATTATTTTTTGTTGCTAAAACGTGATTTAAGCACAAATAAGTTGTTTGGGTGTAATGCCAAAACCATCAGTTTCACTTAAAATAATTTAGGTGACTGAAATAGAAATTAATAATTGTACTAGAAGTATATTTATTTACCTTCTCAGCAGGATGGTGGACACAAGGTCAGGCTGGGTCAAGTTGGGTTTTTAAAAAAACAGCACTTTAGGTGAAGTGCACTCGCCTATAAAAATACCTGAGCATCTGTAGCAGCAAGCTACAAGCCGGTTCACAGCCGCCATATTGTTTGAATATTAATGACTTCTTAGCTGCCCGCTGATTTGTTTAAGCAATCAACTTCCTCCTTGGCTTGACCAATCAGTGGCCTTCTCTTAGGCGAATCTCGGAGTGCTAGCATAACTATATAAACACTTGAACGCAATTCGCCTCTCTCTCTCTCCTTTTTTTTCTTTGGCACGAGACGCCTCTCTCTCTCTCTTTCCGTGTTTGGCTTCGACAAGAAGACAGGATCCAAAATGGCTACTCATACACGGGAAATCAATATCTCATTCACACACTAATATTTCCTCTTTGTCACATCTATTCTACACATCCCCGGCAGGGGCGCCTCAGGCGATATGCAATAAACTAATGCTTTTCTCAGAAAGAAGTTCAAGACTAGGAGTGTGGCCCTCCTAGGACTAACCCTAACCATACCTCAGCCCGCTAGCAACAAAACCATTGTCGGACTATTTTTTTAGTAGCCTAGGGTTTCAAACTAATGACTTGTTTTTAAAAATTATTTTTTCGGGAAAAAATAAAAGAAAATAAGCGAATTATTTTTTGTGCGTTCCGTATTTTGATATTAACGCATAAAATCGTCAATTTCCTCATGAGGGCAGAAAATGACAGAAAACGATTAAGCTTTTAAAGTTCAAACTTGTGCCATTGTTGTGATCCTGTTACAATTCGCCACTAATAAAACCGGATATTGTCAGAAAGAAGAAAAAAAACGATGAGGGCTTTAACTTTTTATTCTTAGATAGTTTTTCATTAAACTGTTCATTTTGCCACCCGGACTTATGGTAAGTGGTAAGGTTAAGAGAGAGCTTTTTGAGGAAGGGGGGAGGCCTGTTGCCACCCAGACTTGTTTTTTAATTTTTTTTTTTAATGATGAAAAGTAATAATAGGAGCCTAATAATTTTTTTATATCATTATTAACTTTTACGAATGACCCTCCCCCCCAAAGAAAAACAATTTATCTCCCTTAAAAAAATGATTTTATATTCTTTAAATGCTATCTGGTTAGACAATGACACGGAAATGAGTAATCATTTTATGTTAAATTTATATGCGAAACTGATTCCCCCCCACCCTATATTTGGTTAATTTGTCGTTTCTCAGCCAAAATGGCGGACAATGAATCGTCCCCATTTTTTCGACCTCACAAATGAGCAAGGAAACCTAAATAAATTGTTTGGGACTAATTGCAAACTTATCTTAATTTATTTTAAAGGAAATACAGTTGGGAAATTAGTCCAAAACAATTTATTTGAGTTTACTTACTCATGAGGTTGGGAAAAAAATCAGAAAAATTGTCCGCTATTTTAGGTGGGGAACGACGAATTAACTATATATTTTTTGTTGAACAATGAACAATCCATTGCATATTCCTGATGATCAAACTTGACTTTACAAAATGTCAATGTTAAAAATCATTAAAACCACGCGACTAACCTTAATACTACCACTAACCCTAAGTCCGAATGGCAATAGGAAAAGTAAATGTAAAAAAAAATAATAGAAAAAGACGGAAAAGATGTGCGCGACGTGGACATAACGGGACCGTTAAAAGTCGATTTAACGTCTACGGGACCGTTAAAAGTAAATTTCACCCTACTTTACGCTATTACATTTTTTTTAAATTTAAATAATCGATTATAATAGTAATAATAATATTGTTTAAGTAACGATGAGGGAGAAACTGACATTGCGATTGGTTGGATGTTTATTTCATTTTGGGGAGGATCCAGAATGGCGTAAACAAACCAGAGGTTATTCTTCTTCATCTTTTTTTTCTTTTCTTCTTTTTTACATCATGACAATTTTCGACATATGATAATCTAGGAATAAAAAAAATTGAAAATGGTCTTACCGCATCGACTGCCTGTTGTAAAATATTGGTGAATTTAGAAAACATTCTCTTCTTCATGAGAGGCATGTATCCTTCTTCTTGTTGACTTGTTTTTGTTTTTTTATTATTATTCTTTCAAAAAAGAGGTCTGTTTCATTGATGATGATAATAATAATAATACTTCATGTGATGCTGTATCGCATCACTATTATTCCGTATGGCAAAAATAACATATCTTGTTCAGCTTTACTTACTTAACAAACAACTACATAGATCTATTGTCAATAATCCACTGTTATGGGTTTTTGTTTCTCTCAAATCAAAACGAGATTAAACAAATTAATCGGTTGGCGAATTGGGTTGACATGTCAGAAAGAAATAGGAAAAACTGTTATTCTCGTAGCGGAAGTACGTTTACTACGCACATGCGCTTTTGTGTTGTCATGCGTTCATTTCCGGCGGAAATTCAATCCAAACCGGGTAGACATAACCGGACAGGTGACACGCTCGACGATTTGTTTTCTTTAAGGACGAAAACACCACACCTTTAACATCAAACGAAAAAAGCCGCGTCTGACTTCGAAGGATAAAAACTAGTATGATCATTTATATATATTTTTTAATTTATTGTTTTAAGTGTAATTTGGTGAGCGTCGATCAAGTGTAAATTTTGAAATATATATAAAGTTGTAGTTCATGTTTGTTTGTTTATTTGTTTAATGTTTATTAATATGTACTAGGGTTTTGGAGGTAGACTCCCATAACCATATATTCTGAAACTACATTGCCCAGAGTACTTGCTTAGATATGTGGAACACGGGCATTTGGACTTATACCAGTTCTCTTCCGTCTCAGAGAATCATACTCCCAGGCATTACTTCGTCGTTCTGTAGGAGATTAGCTTATTGCCGGCGGTTCATCGGGAAATGTCAACGATTGCCATTTGTTGAGGGGGGGGGGGTATGAATTACTAACGTTAAATTGACCTTGAATCGTACATTCACTCTACGTGTGAAGAAAGGTAAATGTTATTTTGAGGTAATATTTAAGAATACGCAGCGATTCCGATAATCATTTGTGATATTAGAGTCAAAATGAGTTTTCAACAAAACGAAACGAAGTTAATATTTTTCTTTTCTTCCAAAAGTTTATAAAGATATACAAATGAAAGCACATATGAAAAACGCAGTTCAAAATAAAAACTATTGTTTATACTTACGTATCAGGCAAAAATAAGTATCCTCACCAAAAATTAGGAAAAAGTATCGAGTAGAATTTTAATTAAAAATAAAAATCAGTTTTATCGTATTTTGCCCACCGCCATTCATTTATTACTTGTTCGTATGGCAGACTGAGTTATGTCCCTCTAACATTGCTCTAATCAATGGCGTATCCGTAAAATACGATAAAACTGATTTTTATTTTAATTAAAATTCTGCTCGATAATTTTTGGTGTAGATACCTATTTTGGCCTGATACATGTCAAAGATTTTTTTATGTTTTTTAAAACAACAACGGAGCGAGAAAAAAAACTTCTTTTTCTTTTTTTTTATTAGTATTTTTGGGTATATGTTACGACGCTCAGCAGAGGCGCGAACGCCAACGGGGTCCAAAAAAAGAACGAGAAAGAGTTTAAAAACATAAATTTGCAACAAGTAAAGTTGACTTATGTCTAGAATAGACATTTTTCTACTTACCTATGTAATTTGTTTGTATTTTTACGTAGTATAAATGGCTTTTTATTAGATGTTAAAAAAAAATTTCTTGTTTTTTAAAACATCTAGTTTCTCAAAGAAAATGCCGGCCAGTCCCTCTATATTATTACGTAGAGCGGCCATTTTGAATTCTTCGAAAACCGTGTGTTGAACTTAAATTTCTAATAAATAGCACTTCAAACGGGTTTAAAATACAAACAAATAGCACATGCAAGTTTGAAACTAACTTTTACAGCTTACAGTTACTTTTATTTGTTGTATATTTGTTTTTTTTAGCGTTTTTACTCTGCTGAGTCTCGTAAAAGATGCCCCATGAATCGGTTATAAAGTGGATAAGATCCTTTCTTGGTGATTGTACACACAAGATTCAGATAAATGGCTATCTCTGTCATCTGAGATCGATGCTTGCATTGGTGTTCCACAAGTCTCCGTGCTTGGTCCTATTCTCTTTCTATTTTATATCAACGACATGCCGGAAATAATTGGTGGAAACGTGCTCCTATGTGCAGATGACGTCAAATTAGTAGCTCGTAGAAGCGAAATTGACAATCTCAAGTCTAGCCTTCAACGTGCATGGAAATGGTCCATTGAATGGGACTTATATCTCAATGTCGATAAATGCTGCCATTATTGCAGTGGGATCTCCTTCTGACTCGGCTCTTACTCTCGGTGGTGACGCGGCTCTGCTCAAGGAAGCGAACAAGACAAAAGATCTTGGCCTTCTGGTCGACTCGTCCTTCAAGCCATCGAAACATTGCATTCAGGCTGAAAACAAAGCAAGGAACATCTATTTCTTATTCGACGTTCTTTCTGCAAACTCACTCCTGAAATATTTCTACTTTATGTCTCTCTCATCAGACCACTGTTAGAGTATGGTGTCCAGGCCTCTGCTCCATATCTAATATGTGATAGCCAGCATGTGGAGAGAGTTCAAAGACCAGCTACTCGAATGGTGCAAGGTCTATGAAATCTGCCCTATGAAAGCCGACTCAAGAAACTTAACCTTTTCTCCTTTGAGCGTCGACGATCACGCGGTGATCTCATTTGGGCTTACAATCTCTTCAATGGTCATTACGACATACCTCAGGACCTATTATTCACCTCTGCACCAGAAAGAGGTCTATGCGGACACCACAAGAAACTATTTCACCACCGATTTCGATAGAACCAGAGGGGGCCCGATTGAACCGAAGGAAGGGAGTCGGCTTTCTCAATCAGGATTCCTAGACATTGGAATAGACTTCCAAGAAAGGTAATAAATGTGCCAACAACGCAACAATTCAAGGTGAATTTGAAAAGGTGCTGGGCTACTGTATCTTCTTCTGTGTAAATTTCTACCACCCTTTCCCTACATGGTAACTGAAGCATGCTTACTTTATTTTTTGGCAAATTTATTAAATTGAATTAACGTAAAATGAACACCAACTTCCAAGCCTATTTAGCGGAAAATAGGGACGTGTAACCAACTTTTTTTAGGGAAAGCTGATTTTGTGCGAGATAGATGGAGGTGTGAGTTAACTAAGCTTATATATTGGAGGTGTGGGTTAATTAAGCTTATATATTGGAGGTGTGGGTTAACTAAGCTTATATATTGGAGGTGTGGGTTAATTAAGCTTATATATTGGAGGTGTGAGTTAACTAAGCTTATATATTGGAGGTGTGGGTTAACTAAGCTTATATATTGGAGGTGTGGGTTAATTAAGCTTATATATTGGAGGTGTGAGTTAACTAAGCTTATATATTGGAGGTGTGGGTTAACTAAGCTTATATATTGGAGGTGTGGGTTAATTAAGCTTATATATTGGAGGTGTGGGTTAACTAAGCTTATATATTGGAGGTGGGGGATTTCCACCCCCCACCCCACCCCCACAAATGGGGGCTGGGGGTTCTACAATAAAATGCGGAAACAATATTTAATGTTTTAGCATACATTTTTTTCTGGGCAAAACAAGAGTGATGGGTGGGGGGGGGGATAATTTTCTTCTTTCTTTTCCACAATAAAATAAAGCACGCCAACTGTTTATTGTTGGTGCTGATTCTGAATAAGCACCCATAAATTGGCATTTGTGACGTAAGCAGTAACGGAGAAAGCCAAAGCAGTTCCAACTTTTACTGAGTCTGAAGACAACTGATACAAATAAAAGAAGTGCGATTACATTTCGGCAGACGACAAATTTTATTTTTCCTTTATTATTTAAAGATGAACTTTGTGTTTTTACATGCAACTGTTTTGTCTAAGTTTGCATAAGTTTTTGCAAGGATAAAAGCCTTCTATGTTGAATCCTCCCCCTCTAAAAAAGGAAACCTTTTTGCTTTCTGAATGCTTTTGCTCTAGCCATGCCTTTGCCCCTCATCCTCTGGCCATGCCCTCGGCTCTCCCACCTTCGAGCACTGGCAGAAAGAATGCCGAAATAAATCCAGAGTGCACTGTGCAGTGTTGACCCATTAAACAGAAACTGGCGAATGAGTGAACCTTGTTACCTCTATTAATTGTATAGACTCTATGGACCATGCCTTGCGTCCCCACTCTAAAGAAAAGTCCTTTCATTAACCTAAGGAAATGAAAAAAAAACTTTCTTTTATTAACCTAAAAGAAAGAAAAAAAAGATAAACCATTGCCCTCTTCTGTGCAAAGAAAAAAATAACGCACTTTGCGTTAAATAACTTTTTAAAAAAACTTACTTTTTACACCCCAAAACAAAATTAAACAATGCACTTAAACACAAGAAAAAAAACAACACTTTTTATCGTTCAATAAATTCTTAGCCAATAAAAATGCCCTCCCCCACCCCACATTTTTTGGTCAGCAACTCCCAAATAAGCTTCGTAGTTGACCCACACCTTCCTCCATCTTGCACAAATACTGCTTTCCCTCCCAAAAATTTGTTCCACATCATTATTTACCACTAACGGTGGTTGGATCCTCTCCCGGTAAGACTGAAGCCCAACATCCTATATAAATCACCCCTTCCCCAAGAAAATGAAGTTCTACTTTTTTTAGGCGATGATATGTAAACAGCTTGAAAAAGTTGTCGATATAAACAAATAAAACAACAAAAAAACTATTTTAGAGTGGAGATATCACTTTCACGTATGTGTTTAACGTAAAATAATCACCTACTTCCAGACCCCTAGGCAGTAATGATCATTCAGATCAAATAGCGTTTTTAAGGATATATAACCAAATTTATTTTTTTAAAAGGGAGATCAATTTTGCGGGAAGGATAACAAATTTTGGGCATATTTTTTTGTTTAAAACTGATACGCGATCTCCCGTTGATGATCCAGTAAAGGCTGGGAGGTGGCGATCCATTAATTAATAGATGGACCAACTCTTGCGATTTTATGCTTGATGAGCAGTAATTCTGGTGGAGCAACAGGGAGTGGGGATAGAGGCATGGCCAATATTCATTCATCATATGGATCAATAAGAAAAACACAATCAAGTAAGTAATTATTTTATTCATAACATGTTTTAATGTATTTTTTCAGCAGAAAAAAGAATATCACCCCTCCCCCCAAAAAATTGATCTCTAAGAAATTTTAAAAATTGACTAAGATTTAACAAAATAAATTGATTAGATGCCCTTAAAAACACTATCTAGTTCGGAAGTGGTGATCATTTTACGATAAATTTATATGTAAAACTGATCCCCACTCTAAAGTCTAAAATATTTTTACCTCCACTTTTTCAAGCTGTTTACATGTAATCACATAAAAAATAGAATCTTATTTTTCTTTTTGGGTGAATTAGAATAGGGTGCAGGACTCCAATAATACCCCTCCCCAATCTTTTGCTTCCTTATAGGGATGTTCAATTGCTAAAAAAATTCTTAGGGTATCTTGATTGACAAAAGACGTAAACAGTCGCTTTCTCTAAAATTCTGAGCAAAACAAAAGTTTTGTTTGAGTTTATTCATAATTCACCTCTTGTATATTTCCTCAAGGCCGTTATATCTAAAATACAATTTTAGATATTGGCAAAGTCAAACCAGCTCACTCTGAATTCAACTTAGACAAAATATTCCTTTCTACTTGTGTTGTGAAGTAGTTTGTGAGTTGTAATACACAAATATGAAGAAATAAATGGATGAAAACTATTCTATGAAGATCAACAATATAAAATGATATATTAATAATTTTACAACTGGAAGAATTACTATGAAATTAGGAGGATTTAATTGTCTGTCGCTGAGCTTATTTTGGTAGCATCTTCCATTGAATTTTCCTGTTTTATTGTCGTCTGGTTAATGCTAGGGTAGATAACTCTTGGCAGATTAATCATTGAGAATTGGCTTTATGAGCGCCACTATTCGAGGAAACACCTTGAGCCTGCCAAGTCAGCAGGAAATTCGATGAAACTTCCTGATATTTGCATATTGTTGAAAAAGAACATTTTATTGATTAACTATTATTTGTTGTTGTTGAATAATTTTTTTTAAAGTGTTAAATTAAACTTTAGAATTTTTCTTTTTTCATGAGAAAATAATGAATCATGAAATAACCTATTTTACATTTTGTTCCAACTTTTTAACCCCTTTTTTTCTAGGAACTGTAAAATACATTTCTACACTTCATTGACAAGTCAGTAACCTTTTTACACAGGTACTTATGTATAAAATGTTTATTTTTCCTCAGGCAAGATGTCACAATCTGATGGCAATGTCCATGACCAAGTGAAGGAATATTATGGTAAAAAGGTAAAGAAGACGGAAGATCTCAAACTTCAGGCATGCACTGTAAGTTTTGGCTCTAGTCTTACTAAAGAAGTCAAAGAGGCGCTTGCTTCAGTTCATGAAGAAGTTTCAAAAAAGTAAGTACAGCATTTCTTTGAAAAACTTTTACATTTTAATCTGCCTTTTCAACAGCAAAAGACTTTGGCAAAATAAAGTTAATGTTAATCGTTTTTGCCACCGTCTGCTTCAGAAATATATAATATAATTTTTTTTAGGACATAGTCTTTTATTATCTAATAGTGAACATGGCGTTGCCTCGGATTGTAGTTAGGGAGATGCGCTGGAACATTCAAGCAGTCCTTTGGAGCTTGTTCCTACAAGTTGCTATCATCCGTCAAATGTCTCGTATGAATTGTGAAATATCTGGACCGAGGACATCTGATGTTTCGACTGAGATAGGCTGGATAATTAAATGGTCAGTTAGTGAGCTGGATTTGTCGTTTTTTCTGCCGAACTGAGCTGTGGTGCCAGGATTGACAGCAGATTCTGCAATTCTTGAAAGCGTGAAAGGGTCAGAGTAAGTGGTGTCCCATATGATTAGCTAAAGCAAAGAATGTCATGTCCCATCGGGTCGGCGATCATCGTCTCTGTCTAGACTGACTGGCTCAAGAATTAATGCGAATCCAGCAGGATTGAGACCTCATTTGACTATGTCATTGAATGCAGACAACCAACGCTGAATTTGCAGGAGAGGTGCTTCAGGGGCAAACTTGTCAACAATTTGGCATCATTGGTGAGATAGCAATCTTGATAATGTCATTGTCTAAAATTTAAATAAAAAAATAATTATGTGGTTGATAATACGTATATTCGTTTTTGACTTTGGACATTTTTCCAGGTATTATGGATGTGGTCTTGTTATTCCTGAATGTTTGGAAGGGAGAAAAATCCTGGATTTGGGTAGTGGCAGTGGGCTTGACTGTTTTGCCCTGTCTAAGCTGGTTGGGTCTGATGGCTATGTTATAGGTATTGACATGACTGAGGAACAGGTTAGTTTAATCTTTCTAAATATTTTGTATTGTTAGCCAAATGCAACATAATGTATTTGCATATATATATATATATATATATATATATATATATATATTAGTAAAATATTCCACTGTATAGAATGCATTTAAATTTTGTAATTTGAAACGATTTTTGAAACCAGTAAAATGCAGAGACTTTTTTTTTTTTTTGATAAACATATTATTTATTTAGATTAAAATTTTCGATTCACACAGGAATGTTCGTCAGGATTAATAGACAATATTTTGTTTTTCTTCTTTTTTTTTAAACGACATTATTTACATATATATGAAACAGTGGAAGACCCATAAGCTCAACGTTTCGCCCGATGTGATGTCGGCTTTTTCAAGAGCGGATGAAAAGTGTGCTAAAAATGATAAAAGACGGGAACGTCATATAATTGGGGAATATATATAGTGGTAGGGTTTGAATGGAGGGAAATATATGCAAATATGTAAAGTGTCAGAAATAAGTGTGCAAAATGTCAGCATATAATTATACATATATATATATTTATATATATATATATATATATATATATTTATTTTTTTTAAATACATATATGTATGCATAAATAAACCTGTAATTTCAAATGTACATAGTAATATAAAAAAGGAGAAACTAGAGAGAAGATAGGAGGCAAAAGAAAAAAGAAGAAGAAAGAAAGAAAAAACCAAAATAATATTCAGGGAATCATCCAGTGTCTAGACGTATCTTATTTTCGTTTAAGATTGTTTTAGAGAGGTTGGGGGAGATACAGTAGAAACCCATTCTTTGTCTGATTTTGTTTGTAGAGAGGGCTATTACTGCAGATTCTATTATACGGCGTATCGACTTTTTATGTACCATCCTGATCAGAGTAGATTTGTTAGAGGCAAAGCTCAATAGTATGAGCACATAAGGCGTTAAGCATGTTGTTTGTTTTAATTGCTCTCTTATGTTCATAAATACGCTTGTCAAGGTTACGTTGCGTTTCTCCAAAGTAGAAATTATTACAGTCTTGACAAGGGATGGAGTATATGTCAGCTTTGATGTTGGGCATAATGCTGGATTTAGGTGTTTGGATTAAATTATTAATAGTAGCTGAAGTTATTTGAGCTATGTTTATTCCTAGTTTGTTAAGTTTTGTATAAATGATGTTGTTATTATAGTTAGTAGGTAAAGCAAGGTGTCTGTTTATTATTGGGCTAGTTAATGTGTTATCATGTTTTTTATTTGTGTGAATCCGGAGAGCTTTTCTTTTAGAGTTATGTATAAAGTACATTGGCTATTGTAAAGTTTTGAGGGTATGTTCGATGTATTTGAATTCCTCATTTAAATATTCCTTGCTGCAGATTCTTAGTGATCTGAGGAAAAAGCCTATTATGATTCCTGATTTTATTTTGTCATTATGATGTGAATAAAAATGAACATAGTCGTTTTTATTCGTTTGATTGCGGTAGACTTTATAAGATAGATTATTATTTTTATTTATTAATAAAATGTCTAGGAAGGGTAGGGAGTTTTCGGATTCTTTTTCAAATGTAAATTTGATTGTGGGTTCTATTTTGTTTAATTTGTATATAGGTATTTTGTTTGTGTTTTTTTTTTAGTGTTTTGTTTTCAGAATGGTGTTTGTGTCTGGGGTCAAACAATATGTTGACATGCATTTATTGAATGTCAGTATTCAGTTAGTGATTTTAGTTTGATGATGATGATGATGATTAGTCGTAAATGCAGTTAGTTATTTTAGTTTGATGATGATAATGATTTGTCGTAAATTCTTTATCAGAAAGTTATGTTAACATGTTCTATGTCTGATGGCTCCTGACTTCGATATGGTTATTTGAAACGACAGTCACATCTTTGAAAATTGACAATTAATATAAATGTAGTTAAAATGGTTATATTATGGCGAAGGAAGAAAATTGGAATAAACAGCATGCAGCATCAGCATCTTCATCATACGGTTTTGATATTTACGGTGCTGCGAGAGGTAGTAGTCTTTCTTAATTGACCTTGTCCCTTCTAATCAGGATCTTGTAGACTTGAATCATGTTGCCTCGATCACATCGATAATACATCGAGGGCTACATCATTGCGCTCACTTTCTTCTCATAATGCAGATCCTGTAGTGTCAACCACTATTTTAGAGCTCTACACTGAAATTTCTTGACCTTATCAATCTCATCAGCAAATTGGTGGATCCTAGGAGCATTTCCGTATTCCAATATCGGACTAACCATTGTTGTGAACAGCTACTTAATAAATAGCCTTGTGGAAAATGTAAAATCATGTAAACTTTAGGCGTTAATGTAATTTTTAATATTTCGGTTAGTCCTCCGTCCTTTATCAAAAAATTGTAACACACAAGGCCTATTATTAGATTGTATTCTTAGTGAAAAGTCATTATATTTTGAAGATGATAATCATGAATAATACGCTGCTCCTTATATCACAGATGATATTGAAAATGTCTGTGGGTTCAACTGCTTATAATGTTGCTATTATCGTTTCAGTTGTCTGTCGCCAATGAATATATTGATTATCACACAAATCTCTATGGTTACCAAAAACCAAATGTCAAATTTGTCATGGGTTATATTGAACGTTTGATGGAAGCTGGACTTGAGGAAAACTTTTTTGACATTATTGTGTATGTATATCTTTTTCTTTCTAATGCAATTAATGCGTGTGTATGTGTGCACATATATTGTGTGAGGGTGGAGGGGGGACTGAGATAATGGCTGTGATTGGTCGAACAAGATCATGTGACACTCGAGAGAAGGTATTTAAGTAGCCAGTTAAGCTAAAACAGTGGGTTGTAGCAATATTGAATGTCGGATGTGCTAGGTGAGATAGAAAAGGAAATATCCATTTAAGAATTAAAAAGATTTTTTTTATTCACTACAAACAAGGTCTATTGCCACTGAAACGTAAGGAGCATCCTAAGTGGAGAGTTTTGCAGCAAGATGTTTGTTCACATTACATTTTATTAATATTATTTTTAGATAGAGTGGGTTGGACAAAGTGGGTGTTTGTGGGATATCAGAAAACCGTTAACAAAAGATAGCCTATTAGCCGAGTCTTTATCTATGGGGTTCTTACCTTGGGAAAGCCAAAGCGCAACATGCCACTATAGTTTTTTCAATATTATAAACCTGTTGATAGAGCAGCTGCTCTTAGCGTTACCTAAGAGTTAGGGATCCTGTATTACCAGTCAGAAGCAGCAGCCTGTACCCTCAACCTGTTAGAACAAGAACGGCCCAGTCTAGTCATATGACAAGCAAGTGTCCCCAAGTTGCTCAGATAATAAGAAAGAAAGATGGTGGGATAGTGTTCATTGTTATAGTCAGGAAACAAGGCTAAGTACTGAGTGTCTTTGAAGTGTCACTGTGATGGTACCTCTGTACCTGGCTAATAGACAACGGAGTGCAAGCCGGATGATAGGCAAATTTTGAAATTAGATAATGTAGAAAAAAATTTTCCACTCAAAATTAAGGTTAGGAATTAGGCTAAGGAAGTGACATCACAAACAGGTAGAGACATGGCAAATAAATGTGATCTAACCTCTTGTCTTGTGTCTGTAAGAAGGAACAGACGTATTGGATGTGTTCTTCTCCCCCTCCCCTCCTTGGAAGGCTGAGGGGAATATATAATATTACTGTAAGCTAAGAGCAATTTTAATGAAAAATAAATTTTAAAAAAGAAGACAAAAATATTGAACCACAGAGAGGGTAATATTGTATTTTGTCCGGCCGCATACAACAACTACTACAGGCGAAAAAGAAAGAGATTAACTATTACAATTACTATTAGACAACTAAGAGAAGGAGAATGACTCTATGCTCATGGTGACAACATCCAGATGTCACAACTAACTGAGCTACTACTGCGTGTCAACAAAACACAGCTGTCTACGAGACATGACAGCCAACACAACCATAACATGGTGAAAAGCAGTGCCACTTTGTGGTTGGCATATGAGTGGTTTCAGAGTCCCCATGGTGAAAGTAAAAAACAACATGATAATTAAAGGTTCTAATGAAATAACCCACAACCCAGCCAGTGCTTATTTAATAAATGAATCTCTAAAATATTCTACAATTAATCTTCGGGCAAATTTTAAAATATAATTTTTTTTTTAAATTGCCATTTAATTTTCAGAAGGGAGTCCAGTTAACTATTTAATATGATAACCCTGTTTAGAATTTGTTATTTTCTGATGAACTATCCTGAAAAAACACACTCGTGCCGGATTATTTTCTTCTTTTCACCAACAACAGAGAAGACATTCGCTCATTAGTATCAGCAGCAGTACTTTTTCTTTGTTCAAATCAACAACAGTACAAAACGAGAGATGAACTGACAACTGGCCAAAACACAAGCGAACCACATGGCGTCCAAAAAACATCTTATCGTCAAGCAAAAATCTCACTCCTTTTATTTAACTATTTTGTGTGGGGAACATGAAGGGGGCTTACCTGCGAAACGTCCTCGTGTTTGTCTGTCCTGTACGCTGCGGATGAAAGAAAAGAATTCAACATGGCGTTCATGAACCTTTATTACGTATGGTTCATGCAGAGTCTCGCAAAGTCACATTGCACGCATGCAAATTAGGTGTGCCTCAGTATAATAAAAGCGGGTCTCTTACCGTCTTAAATGAGACGGTGCGAAGTAAGTGCACGTGTGACGAACGTTGAGATCTGCTTTGGAAGTTGACAGAGGACGTTGTGATCTACGGACAGAGTGATTTGCGTTTCTTTGGACCTTCGTTTTTTTACTCCAGAGTGATTTGCGTTTTGTTGGACCTTCGTTATTACTTCATTTTGGACTGCCAAAAACGCTTATTTTGCATAATCACAACCCTCGCTTCGAAATCAAACTACTCGAGGTTCGCTCCTGCATGCAGCTATTGTTTCCTTGCAGCGAGCAAATGCTAGTCGTGGCCCCTTTTTTCTTTGGTCTCTCGGCACGGTCACCACATATCTGTAATGAATTAATTACGGACAAAAAGGATACATGGATGAAGTATAATACTTGATACATTTATTTATGTTATCTACAAGTAAGGGTAAGGGTTAAGGATGAAGATGGATAAGCAGCTGTTTGTACAATGAACACAGAGTTTTCCCCTTCCCTCCTCTTTCCCCAGCCTCTCGAAATCCATGCCGCACATCACCAGGATAAAAATCTCAGCCCCCCCCCCTTCATCTCTTCCACCCCAACGTAAATTCACTAATATTCTCACCTCTCCCTATTTCAAAGCTCTAAAGGGGGGGGGGGCTCTAAAGATTTTTTTTTTTTAAACATAGTTCACCCCAAACAAGGCAGGACGCCACTGTAGACGTAGAGGGCTACTGAGAAAAAAGGGAGAAGGTTTGGGGGGTCAACCTAAATTGGGAGCTGTGCAGCGAGATGTCTGTTTACATTAGTTTTAAATTTCTGCATGTCAGTACCGTCGGGGAAACAGGGGGCAGGCCAGCAGCACGAGGAAAGAAGCTTTTGGAGTAGAAAGCTCTCCACCATCTGGGGACCTCCACAGTGAATGGATGGGATTTAGCTAATTGTCGAGTTGGTCTAGTAAATTTACGTCGAGGGGCCACCAGAGTAGCCAGTTCATCGGAGCATAATCCATTGAAGTATTTGTAAAACAAGCACAATGATGCTACATTGCGGCGATGGGACAGGGACTGGAGCTTGGTTGACAGTGAGGGACCTATTAGGTTGACGACTCTTTTTTGGACCTTGTTAAGGAGGGAGAGACTAGTAGATGATGCACCAGCCCAGATGTGGCAACAATACTCCATGCATAAGCGGATAGTGTCTTTGACTGTCTTTTTTTGTTTTTAACAAAATATCTGTCAACATTTCAGTTCCAACTGTGTCATCAACTTATCACCTGACAAAGATGCTGTCCTGTCCCAGAGTCATAAAGTATTGAAGGTAAGGATCCTATCAATTCTTAGTTAAAATCATGTTGTTCTTCTATTGTCATTCAGATTTTTTCATTGTCATTTTATGTTGGTGACTTCTGACGATCTTTTATACAGAAGTTATTTTGATATGGAGAATTAAACATTACATAAACTAACCAGCCTCACATCAGTGGGAGGGGCCGGTGCGCATGAAATCTGTAGAGGTAGGCCCCGAAACAGAGTACATTCTCTCTTGATGACCCCAACTATGCTTTTAGTATGTATCTGTAGCAGTCATAAATAAAGACTTATTTTCTGTCTCGGAGTAATGCCCCTGTTAAGCAATCTGGTTACACACTGACCAATCAGCTCGCAGGACGCATTGATTCCATCTGAAGAACTACTTCAGCACCCTTTGGGAATCACAGTCGGTCAGCAGAAAGACTTCTGAAAGCAACGAGGAAAGACGTCTCCCTTCTCTCTCCTGCCCCTGTCAACTGCATGCTTAAGCACCTACTATCTTCTCCTGAAGATAACTGCTGATTAACTTTTGGCAGCCCAAATAACTTTCTATTTTACTTACTTGGAAACTGTCCAACTTTCTTCCACCTATACCAAACGGTGTAGGAAACTGTCCAACTTTCTTCCACCTATACCAAACAGTGTAGGAAACTGTCCAACTTTCTTCCACCTATATCAAACAGTGTAGGAAACTGTCCAACTTTCTTTCACCTATACCAAACGGTGTAGGAAACTGTCCAACTTTCTTCCAACTATACCAAACGGTGTAGGAAACTGTCCAACTTTCTTCCACATATACCAAACTGTGTAGGAAACTTTATTGAATAAACACTTGTCGTTGTTGTTATAAAAAGGCTTCATCTTTTCATAAATAATATATAGTGGTTGGTCTTGACAGCAAACTGGTAAGAATAGCTCTTATACATCTGCTTGTTGTACTCAATGAGCTGATCTTCTATCTTGTGTTTCTATATTAATTATTAATTGTTGTATTTAATTAGTATACAAACTCTCTTTAATTTCCTTTATTTCTTTAGGTGGGTGGAGAATTATTTTTCAGCGACATCTATGCTGATAAAGTCGTACCAGAAAACGCTCGAAAACATCCTGACCTTTGGGGTGAGGAAAATATATTTCCATCTTTGTTCGATTTGATTTCTATTTTTAAGAATAATTCTTCTTTATTTAAATGTCGACACATCTCAGATGCATCAAATATTTTGAAATAAATTAACTGTAACTTTTACAGAGCTGACTGGTTTCACTTTACCATTCACAGGAACACACACATAGGTGTATCGCGCCACCATTGTTCCAACACATTTGTGTGTTGCAGCCAGCATTGTCTCAAAACATTGTTTCTCGAGATAGTTCCCCTTCTCCATGATGGAATGCTCAACACAGGGTGGGCTGAGGTTTTATTATTCTTTATTAACCTGGGTTCTGGGGCACCATTTTCCAGGTCTAAATTAAAATGTTGTCTTGAAATTTTTCATCTCAACAACCCCACCTGTAGGTGGGAGGAGATGGCTTACATTTTCCTTATTTGTGCCTTCAAATTAGAAAAAAAAAGAAAGTTGAATAAATATTTTGTGCATAAAATAATTATGCAGCTTTTATGTGAACACAAGACATATGAAATATCATGAGGCAAGTGTTAATACAATGCTGGCACTAGGGACTCGTAGACCAACCCTAAATCTACAGACATGAAAGAAGTAAATAGACACCCCACAAAAATAATTCACATATTTAGTAAAAGAGATTGTATCCTCTAATTCTTGTCTGACGTCCCAGTCACATGTATTCTCTTCCAACTCATGGGGTTCCACAGGTTCATCCCTTGTTCCATCCTTGCTATCTAACATAACATTAGTTGAGCCGCTAAAAATACTAACAGCATTGAATATATTTATTTTTTTGTTTATCGCCTTTTTTTCTCTTGTTTAAACAGGTGAGTGTATTTCTGGTGCTCTCTACTGGAAAGACCTTCATAAAATTGCGGAGACTGTTGGCTTCAGTCGGCCACGTATCGTCTCAGTAACTCCAGTTCCTGTGGAAAGAGAAGACTTTAAAAAACTGCTTGGTAAGAACAACTTTATCGTGTTTAATTTTCAGCTTAAAATCTCTTACAGATTAATATTATTTGTAGAGGAATTCTTAAAAATGACGTTCGGCACTATTTGAAAACATCTTATTGTATAAAATAATTATATTTTATCTTTTTGGGACAAAAAATATGTGTGATATAATTTAATAAAGAAAAAACTACTATATCTGTTTGACTGACTGAGAAACTATTTTTCAACATGACTATGTTTTGTTTACATGCTTACTGATGCATTATGGTCAAATATTTTTATTTTGTTTCAAAAAGGATCTATTATACACATATTTGGGATAGAAATTGATTGTTGGTCTTAAATTATATTTATAGTCTGGAAATAAAATTGTAATTTTACTTGCTTCCCCATGAAAATAATTAAATAATATTCGACTATAATGCAACAGAAACCATATAAACAAGATGCAGCCATCTTGAAAAATGGCCTCTAATGGTCAGTCAAACAGCAATTGTAATGTTTTTTTATTAAATTATATCACACATATTTTTTGTCAAAAAACATTAAATATAATGGTTTTTGATTATTCGAACTACTGTTCTCATCTGGGATGTTATCCGCAAGGATCTGCGGCGTAACGGATAAAGTGCTAAAGTAATAATCAGTTCTAAGTAACATTCTTCTGGAGGTTGAAGGTTCAATACTCAGTGCAGGCAATGCTAAAAATATAATTACGAATTACTTAAGACCTCTATTCGATCATGGCTGACGGAACGAAAGCTACTCCCATTGATTAAATAAAGGGTTCCATTTGAAATTCTGGAGGGACAGAAAGATTCTAGAGCTTGAAAATATACACCTGAAGAAGGTTGGAGTTACATCGGCCGAAACGTTGTGAGAATAACATCCAAAATGAGAACAGTAGTTCGAATAATCCAAATAATACAAACAAAAAAATTCCGAAATATAATAGAATGGTTTTATACAATAATAAGGTGTTTTCAAGTAGTGCTGAGCGTCATTTTTTAGGATTGCCCTAAATTTAATATATAACTTTTCTTATATTGTTACCAATGCATTTGTGGGGTTCACCTTTAACAATTTAATGTGGCCCTATCGTGCTGTTGAGGTTAGGGTTAGAGTTAGTTATGTCATGATTTATCGTGCTGTTGAAGTTACACAGGTTAATAACTCTTGTTGAATAATCTGGTTTAGCAGTTTGCTAATATGGAGACATTTTAATTAAACACCTAAAAAGAAAAATCAGCTTATTCTTTTAGTAAGAGTGAGCATTCTGTATTTGCTTTTTTAGTTTATCGGTTTATGAATAATTTGGGAGAGGGTAGGGCCGTTTCGCTTGGCATTTCAAAAGGCGTTCGACAGAGTGTCGCATTCTGGTCTTCTACACAAACTTCAGGGTTATGGTATTAGTGGGTTCTTGACAATATTAGGTGTTTTCTTTCTGATCGAAGCTTGCAAGTAACTCTGGTAATGCGGTGGAGAAACGTGCATAGAACGTTTTCCGCATTGTTCCAGGAAGTCATTGGAGATTTTAAATTCACCAACTTTTTAAAATTCTCTTCTTTCTCCAGCTTTTTTGTTCATTTGCTTTTGACACCTGAGGATGATTCGACGAAGAATCGAAAACGTTCGTGAAACCTATGGAACATTTATTAATTTTGTTGATTTTAATACAAAAAAGACCATTAGAAAAATTGAGAAAATAAAAAAGGTATGATTAATCAGACGAATTCTGCTGAAATTGACGTAATTTCAAAAATCCCATTCGCTGTTTGATCAGCTACTTATTTTCTTGTTTGTTCATCCGATAATGTTTATGTAGTGGACTGATTCTTTGGTGGCTCATCACATAAACAGCTGTAGTATTGTTGTATAGATGACATGTAGCAGTAGTAGGTATCACAGTGATGCTGTCCACTTTCTTTTTGGTGTTTAACAATTCTTTCAGAGTTTTTCTTTTCCAGTATATAGTATACATACATACTGCCCGGAGAATCTTCCCCCAACCCATTCCCCATAGGGGGGAGCAGCTGTCAGAAAAAAAAGAAAGATTTTATTAGCTTAGTAGTTACATGTCACAAGAGACTTCCTATCTGTGGCGCCACATGAAGAGCAAATAGCTGTAATCTTTAACTTCCAATGGAATTTTCTGATTTTTACTTACTCTAGCTTTATATGAAAAATTCCGTTTTTAACGCACAAATCTTGTTGTATTAATTTTTTTATCCACGTTTTATGGAAGTTTTATTTTCAAATGATTTAAATCAAACAATTTCTATAATTAAACAATTCCTATTTTAAACAGGTGATATTAAATTTGCCTCAGTGACTTACCGCCTATTTAAGTTGCCTCCAAATTGCCATGAATCGGGTGCTAAGGCAATTTATAATGGGGAGATCAGTGGCCATGAAGAGCAACTTCAATTTGATCATCAGCTGATTTTTAAGGTAAGTACCAAATTACAAATACCTGAGGTGAAACAAAAATAATTTCTTTAAATTCTTTATTACCGAATAGAAAACATATCTAGAGTATCGATGGTTCATTTCCTTTTACTAGACAGAGGAACATACAGTACGGTGCACAGAGTGGCAGATAGCGTAATAGACAATGCAATGAATAAAGTATCCAACAATTCAATGGACTGCATAAGCTCTGACATACAGTGATCAAGCGCTGGTCTTGGCTTGAAAGTGTCTGCTTTTATAGACCCCTGCACACTTGTTGTGGTCCTTGTAAATTACAAGCAAATAGAATCAGCGTTCAAATGTTTTTTTTTCTAGGCTAATGATCCCGTCTGCATCGATGGTTTAACGCATGCCTCATTGAAATATTCCCGCTTTGCTGAGGAATTCTTGATTCAGGCTCAAAAGGTCAGTCTACATTTTTCTTTTCTTGTTAATAACAAATAGAGTTTTATGCTTCAGAATTTTTTAGATTAGGGTTGATAATTCGTAGAATTTGCTATATTTGGACTGCTTGGGTGTTTTTAGCACAACGTTTCGGCCGATGTAACCTCCTACCATCTTCAGGTGTACTTTGTGTCCGCAAGGACCCGTGGTGCAGTGGATATAGTACTAAGTATAATTCAGTTCTAAGTGACAGTCATCTGAAGGTTGAAGGTTCAAAGTACACCTGAAGAAGGTCGGAAGTTAATCCTCAGTACGGGCGATACAAAAATTACGAATTACTGAAGACTTCTTCCCAGTCATGGCAGATGGAATGAAAGCATGCTACTCCCATGGATTAAATAAAGGGTTCCTTTCGAAATTCCGTCAAGATTCCCGAGTTCGACAAAGTACACCTGAAGAAGGTCGGAGGTTACATCGGACGAAACGTGATAAAAACACCCAAGATGAGAACAGCAGTCCGAATATACCAAATTCTATGAAGTAGAGTTTTATTTCATCAAAATTAATAACTAACTGGAGCCACCGGGTCTAGACGGTTTATCTAGTATATGTATATATATATATATATATATATATATATATATATAGGCAAACATTAAATAACACAGAATTTTTTTGCTTGATAAGATTTTTATTATAATGGCCAATAATTTTTTTAAAACTCAACAGTAAAGACATATTTTTTAAGAAACACAAAATTAACACCGCCTGAAGATAATTTGACGAATCAAATCTAAAGCACTCGTAAAAAAGGAAAGAAAATGGAACAAAAAACCCATGAAACTTACATACAGCAATTTGACCGAAACACTAAATGGACCATTCGGAAAATTGAAAAAATAAAAAAAAGTCTTATCAAGCAAAACCAAATGTACAAAAAACTGTAAAAAAGAAGAGAATTTCAAAAAAACAGCCGAGAATGCAATATGTGAAGTCATTAGACGTCAAAACCACAAATCGGTGCAGTTCCAGAAGAATATTTACAATTTAAATTACGAGATGCCAGAATTAGTGTCACAGGATAAATTGTATTTACGTTAAACATTTAAAAATAATGTTGCTCATTTCATACGTAATGTTATTTATTGTAGGTTGCTGGATTTTAATAAAGGTAGCTTTCAGTATTTCAAATTTTTGTAAATTAGTTTCAGAATGTAATATTTTCCTGTTATTAACTAAAATTTGTCTTAAATCAGAGGGTGGGGCAATTATGTTTTTTAAATGCTGGTAAATTGAGCTAGGGTGTACCAAATGCATGGTGAGTCTACAGGAAAGGTTAGTGGTAGTAACACCAATGTATCTGTGTTTTAAAATTCTCTTCTTTTATCCAGCTTTTTGTTCATTTGTATTTTGTCACATGAAGTGCGAGTGTTTATAGAACATTTATTAATTTTTTTGATTTTGACAGAAAACGATTATTAGAAAAATTGAAAAAATAAAAACAGGTATAATCAAGCAGAGGAATTCTGTTATGTTTAACAATGTTTGCTTAAAAGAATGCTGTTTAAATACACACATGTGTATATATATATGTATATATATATATATAGCATCAGATTAAGTGAAAGAATAAAATAAGGTGCAAATCAAATTTTATTAGAATTCGATGTTCAAGCAAAGTTCTTAACTCATGAGTTTTTGGACTACCATTCACCACCTGGATTGTTTTTTAATCAACGTCAAAAGTATGTTTTGGGCCGATATATTTGATGTTTTATATACTTTTATGTATTTTTTTATAAATATATTTTTTGTATATTTTCAAATTTTAATTTTATTACCTGCAGTAATGTCATTGCGGTAATGGTCCTCTGAGGAGAAAATTTTATTTGAAAACTCATGAGTTAAGGACTTTAAAGTACTTTGCCTGAACATTGAATTCTAATAAAATTTGATTTGCACCTTATTTTATTCTTTCACTTTAACTAGTGCTATTAATGCTTTATCCAGTATATTGAGCTTCAGTTTTATCCGGATGTTCACTAATTAAAGATATTAGTTGCCTCTTATATATTTTGTTGTATTAACCTTATATATATATATATAGTCACTGTCTACATAGACTTACAGGTTGTCTGTGTTCTTTGTTTTAATCGATGACATCATATTTTGTTCAGCATTTATGAGATTATAAAGAATCTCTTCCTAGTGTCTTTAACCTGTTTTAGTGAATGCTGTTATCCCTTTGTGATGTCATCTATTGTGCATGGAGACAAACATCCAAGATAACAAATAAGATCTACAGAATTTTCGTAGTATATAGATATGGTTTTATTTCACGATTCTTGTAAAGTTATTCTAGTGCCACATTCTGAAAGAAAGGCAACACACAAAAACTCTGGGACAATCTTTTAACAGGATACGCGTGTGCTCGGTAGACATCGATTTTTTTCGAATATTTGTTATACATCACACTGCAGTTTCTCATCCGTTTTGTACGTGCTCTTTTCATTAGTAATCCTTTTTCTGCGCCGCTGTTGACACAATTCGATGTGCTTATATAGTCACCCGAAGTCCCTATTTACGTGTCTCCCCACAAGGACAGAGTTAGACACAAGTTTGATATTTAATGTGGGGAAAATCCAGCTACCCAAAAGGGGGCACTCTGAATTGGGACAAAAATTTAAATTGTCTTAGTCTAGAAAGATTTTTCCTTCACTGACCGAGAACAGAACAGATACTACACTTTGATCCTAGCCCGAAGGCTGAGAAGCAGTATAGTCACCTGAAGTTGCATATCCGGGCGTTTGATGCAATCAAGCATATGCAAATTGCATTAATCCAAACATTCTGGAACCTCAAGTCTTTTTCCCGTAAAATTGCTTATTTAGTGAAATCACTGTCGACTGTGAATTTGAGGCTTGGGATTCAATCAGACCGAATTCTGACTTGCCTATGCGCACACATGATGCATGACTTGACTTGACTTGGTCCCTTAACCCCCTCCTGGGTCGTAGGGGCGCTGTACCAATGAACTCCACACCAGCTGTCTCCACTTCTGACGGTCATGGGCAATGGACTGGGTTGTAGCGAAGTTGTAGCCCGTCCACTCTTTGATGTTGTCCGTCCATCTTTTGTGTTGTCTACCTCTCCTTCTCTTGCCTTGCACTGCTCCCTGCAGGATGGTTTTGGAGAGACCACTGCCCCTTGTCACGTGACCATACCATCTAAGCTTTCTTTTTCTTACAGTTGTCAGCAAATCTTCGTAGTTGTTCAGATTTGCGTTGATGAGCACGCAAACTTCTTCGTTTGTGACACGGTCTGAGTACGAGATGCCAAGCACTCTTCTGTAGCATCTCATTTCTACCGTTTGGATTTTTCTTTGGAGCTCTGCTGTCATGTTGATGCATGTTGTCATGCAAATCCTTTTTCGCTACACATTCACAATTGAACTGAATGATTTCACATTTGGAACGATCGGTAAAATAAATTACTCTCGCTTAAATATAAACTACAAACCTGTTCATCTTAGGAAAGATCAGTATAGTGATGCTGGCAAATTAGTCTGCCTAATTAGCCTAAGTGTAAGAGAGAGTCTATATAAAACTCTCACTAAAAATATCTAAGAAGGAAGCTTGACTGGCAACTACATAGTGCTAATCTTTCACTTCAAAACAATCGGCTAAATCAATGTTATTCTTGTCACTTAAATCGATACAATACTAAAACTCTGACGGCTGTGAATGTTTGTTTATATGTGAATGGTTTAGATGGTGAGAGGAAGGGTGAATAATGTGAATAAAGAGCCAATTATAAGAGAAACTGTGAGAGGAATGGAATGATGTGAATAAAAGAGAGAAAGGGAAGAGAGAAGATCTATCAAGACATCACAATGTATTCTGAAATCCTTTGACTTTGTATGTGTCAGAAAGTAGGTGTTTTATCTATCGATTCTGTTACAGTTGCTTAAAACATTGGTATGGTTGAGCCTGTTTAACGTTTTAATTTTTCAAATGTACCAATGTTGGTTTGACTAAAACTTTATTTTGGAAAGATCAGCAAAATAGATAATATTCTTGTCACTCAAATATTAACTACAAATCTGCCTGACTATGAGTCTTATTTAATTGTTATTTGATGGATACATTTTTCATTTCAGTGTGGAGATTTCAATACCAAATCAGAGGTAAGTAAAGTTTATAAAACTAGTTGACAATTCTTAACAATCACACGTTATTATTAATTCGGTTCATAAGCAATCAAATATCAAAACAGTGACTGTTTTTCTGTGTAGCAGTGGGAGTACTTTTTTCTGTAGAGGAATAATACCTTCTACTTCCTTTTTTGTATTAATAATATGAAAAACTGAAATGTAGATCTCGATTAAATATTTTATCCATGAGAATTTATTCGAAATACATTTTGTTATATATAAGAACATTTCAGGGATGTGAGTTCTCTGCTTTTCAGTGCAATTATACTTTTTTTTTTAAATCCAGAAAAAGCAGATTTCCACTTTAATTGCTAGAGCCTCCCATGGATGTGAGTTCTCTGCATTTTGGTCAAAATCTGCCTTTCTTTTTCTGTCAAATCGCTAGAACCTTACTTTCTTAATTTTTCATTGCTATTTGGATGGATTTTATTTGTCTTTCTCTGTCTTCCTCTTCCTTCAATAGTATCACACATTTCATCGTTAATTTCAGATACAATAAATTTTGAAATCTGCTTAAGAAAACTGAGTTTATGATGTTAACAAATAAATGCACACACACTCACAAATAAATGTACACACACTCACAAATAAATGCACATACACACACAAATAAATCTGCATTTGGAGAAGATGATGAATTAACCTAGATGTCTTATACGCAAATCAGATTCAGGCTACACATGAATATCACCCTACCAGATGTGAATACCTCAGGGACATAATAAAAAATGAAAAAAATGTCTTTGCGCTGAGACACTGTACATCTGTTCTGATTCTCAAATAAAATGATTAGAGAAAATGTGGACGAAAGAATGAATGATGGATGTTGTTTAAAAGAAACGGGTATTGACAAAAATTGCTGAGTCATTGATCTGATTTTTTCTAATAAGATTGACAAGGTTTCTGAAAGATATATTTGCTTAATTAATTCCTATTTCAGTCATGTGAATTATCTAGAGTTGAAAAGAACACATAATGCCAGCTCTCAGTATATTCGCCTTTCTCTGGCCCGGATGATTTTCTTCCTTTTTCTCTTCTCCGACAAAAAATAAGACGTTCGTTCTTAGTAGCATCAACAGTACTCATCTGAATTCAGCTAAGTGGCAGCCCAAAGTGAAAATAATGTTGCCGACGATACACGCGAATGACGTTAATTATGTGGCGTCCAAAAAAGATCTGACCCTCGAGCAAAAATGACATTCCTTTTATTCATCTCTTTTAGACTGCCAAAAGTGCCTATTTTGCATAATCACGACCGTCGCCTCGAAATCAAACAGTACTAGGCTTGTTCCCGCATGCAGCCACTGTTCTCTTGCAGTGGACGCATGCTAGTCGTGGATGCTTATCCCTTGGTCTCTTCGCACCATAACCACAGTTTCTCCTGACGAGTGGAAGACAGTAATCTTGTGGAGAAATGAAGAGTTTATATTGAAACAAAATTAATTGCTGCTGCTGCTGTTGTTCAGTGAGTTGAATCTGAATGCAGTATTGAACATGGAGATGTCGATATTGTCTGCTGTTGATTGAGGTTCTTCTCGTAGATTTGGAGCACTCCATGTTCTTGAAGGATTTCATGTTAGCCCTGACACCGAGATCAACAAGGACAAGGAAGATTGTTAACTAGATCTGTAGGCGTTGAGTGACGGTTTCACATGCTACCAACACAATGTTGGTATCCTCACTCCTTGGTTGCCGTAGATTGTCCACAGATGTAGAATTCGCAGATAATAGCAATAGTAATCCCCTTTCTGAGGCCCTCTCTCACTTCCAGTTCAGAAGCACCCTGGCTACAGTGGAAACAACTCAGTCACTTGAGAACGGGAATGAGGCGATCAAAAATTGCTATGACTCAATCGGGCTACAAAACTGACCCAACAATCTGCAAATGTGGAGAGGAGGACCATACGATGTAACCCCGCCTTGTCTGCCTTCTACTGCACAACCGATGCAGCTTGAAAGATCTTGCAGAGTACAACAATAATGCAAAGCACTGCATAAATAAGTGTGAAACTGTTGTATGACCACATACTTCAAAGACACGCGAAGAAGAAGAAGAAGAAGTTCACTGATGTATTAACAATAACAACCAGACGCTGCCGGATCCTTGTGCAGATGCCTTTGTCTGCTGCTATTGTTGTTGATGAGAAAATAGGACTTCCGCACAAAGCCCATGAAGACCGTGCCTCAGAATTATTCTGGTCTGCATGAAGTCTTTTTATTTGGTCATAGCTATTTGTTATACCTGCAAGAGTTTAGGTTGACCCCCCCCCCCCCCCCCAAAAAAAAACCTTCTCCCTTTTTTTTTACGGTAGCCCCTTACATCTACAGTGGCGGCCTGCCTTGTTTGGGGTGAACTATGTTGAAAAAAAAAAAGATTGCAAGTTTTTACTTTAGACATCTAGAGCAGCAGGGTCCAGTGGTTGCACATGTGCAAAAGCATTGTTATCCTAACTTCATGAATGTGCAGTTCCATGCATGACACATCCTTGCTCGCTACACACAGAAACTGAGATGACCAGAGGACGATGTATCCCAATTTTGACTCCTCATGGATTTTCACCTGAGCCCTGTTAGCTGGATAGCTTTGGCACTAACGTGTTGCCATCGCCCCTACCATGATTAGGGAGGGTTAGACTTTAGGATGGGATGTGTTGCTACTGCTACTAATATTTAAGTCTATTTGGATTGGTAGGGGGGGGGGGACAAATGTGTTGCTGCTGATAGGAACTTACCAAGATTTGAAAAGAGAACAAGAGAACAGTTCTTATAGTTCAGAGATGACAATAAATTAATTATGTAAAAGTTCTTTTTTTTCAATGTACATACAAAAACTGTGATTGTAAAACAAGAAAAATGTGGTTTTATTTTCAGCTTGACAACCCCTTTGAAATCTTAGAAAATCTCAAGTCATCCGGAAAAGAAGTGCCTGCCACCTGTTGTTCAACCAAATGCTGCTAAATCAGACTTTCTGGATAGAAATGCCGAGATTTAAAATGAAAAAAATCTTGACTTAAAAAATAGAATTTTTTTTACAAGAAAAGGAAAATCTGGGAAATGAAGAAATTTTTTTTATTATATCATTTCAATCATGAAAAGTTTGATTTTATTTCATCTTTTCATAATAAATTTATTTTATTTTTTATTGATTTCGATAAATTCAATTGTACTTAAAATATTCCAAAAAAATATTTCTTTTTTCAAAAATGGTTAAGAACTTTATTTTTTTATTCTTGTTTGAGACTCTTGTTTGAGTGAATCAAGAGAATATTCTATTCTTCAACCTTCAAATTCTTCATATACACTCGAATGTTGTATCAAAACAAAGACCTTGTTTCCAAGAAATCATGATTCATTCTATGATTATGGCATATATTTGTTGGACTACAGGATAGAAATTTCATAGATTTTATGTTACGGAATTTTTGAGATGAAGATTGAGAATTTGTATTATTTAGACTACTATTCTCTCATTTTGGTTGTTGTATTCAACTCGTTTTGGCCGATCTAACCTACAACCTTCTTCAGGTGCATTTTTTCGATCTTACGAACCTATACAGAATTTCAAACTGAACCTTTTACAAATGAAATTGGTGTATAATTTTTTTGTTTTCATTTTACTTCAGCAAGTTCTCAGAAACAAGGGGCCCCTTTTCTATATGAGATGCATAGATATCCAAGTGTTCAATCAAGATTCTCCTCTACCCCTCAAACGTTAAGTTAGTAAAGCAGTGAAGAATACTAATTTTCCTCTCCCCAATTGACCAATTAACTATGTTATAGTATATTTTTCTTGTTGTCTCTTGGTCTTACGGGATTCCAGGACAAGAATGCATCTAGTGTGGTAGAGTATCCAGCTGACTGCTGTTATTTGAGGTAACATAACTAGGAGGAAGTGCACTATTCTTGGTATGAGCCAGTGTATAGCCGTGTCGAGGGGATCTTATTTGGGTTTCGAATACTATGTTATTTTGAATATTCGGTGAGGGTTTACTTCGAGGGTGAAGTATCTTTATGTATGGTTTTCCTGAGAAGCCTTTGTACAGAGAGACCGAAGACACTCGAGGATGGTGTCTAGTAGGTAATTAAAATTCTATATTATATATATGTTTGTGTGTTTGTATACTATAGTAATCATCAGCAAAAATCTTTGCTGATGATTGAGTAGTTTACAAAAGCTTCAGAAACCGGCGTTAGGGATGGCTAATTAGTACATTTGTTTTGCATTTTCTTTAAACTATATTATTTTTTTTTTTTTTTTTTTTTTGGCCAAATTATTATGTTTTTATCTTTTAGATATGATTTTTAAAGTTAAATTTCAATTATTAATTGAACCAAATTGTTATAAAACTGTGACTAAATTTTTTAAAGTAATGTTGTTTTAATCTGTATTTATAAAACTTTCAATCTTTTAATACATGAGAATTTCCTAAGAATTTTATATGCTTCCAAAGAAAACTATTCCTCGAAAACAATAAACTTTGTTACCTTCTTTTCGTTATAATGAACAAAGAAAAAATATGCACTCCAAATATTTTCTTAGCCGGAATAAATATTTTTAGAACGAAACTAATGCGAAATAAAATATATTCCTGCCAATAACATAGTGGAAGGGAGAAATCAAAAAATAGGCTAGTTCGAATCAAGTATCGAAATGTCAGGCAGATTGCTATTTGGTCTGACATTGAAAAAATCCACAAGATAACTTTATATGTTTGATATGTATCTTTCCCAACAGAAAAACTGTCTATAGCAATATTAACTGTCTACAGCATTATTAACTGTCTATGGCATTTTTAACGTAATTTCATCAGCCATTTTATTTTTTTAAGTTTTTAATTAATGCAAAAATTAAATGCAGAAAATTTTTTTTAATGAGATTTTAAATAATTGGGAGAGAAAAAAGTTAAAAACAATTTTATTTTATTTAATACAAACATTGATATATAAAATTTCAAATTTTTCAGTGTTTTTTTTTTAAAAAAAAAATGATTTATTATCTTCACGCTAAAACTATTTTTTTACTAAAAAATGTTTTTTATCAGAGACAGAATAAAAATATTTCAGGAAAATAAACTGTTCATCGATCTTATGTATGTTTGAATTTTCATCTTTTAATTTGTCATTTGGAGATCATTGATTCACACAGTGTATGCGTAGAATAATATGAAACCCTAATCCTTTGCTCCCTATCTATGGCTGAAATAGCAATGTGTGTTCAATGAATAGTATTCAAAATGTATTGTCCTTCAGCATTAATTAATCTAAAAAGATTTGATATGCTGTAAAAGATATAACGAAATAAAAAAAGAGAATTTCTCATACAAAATTGATCAAGTAAAAACAGTAAATATCTCTTTTCAAATATTTAAATTTATTGGAGAAAAAAATGAAAGATAATAAAAAAATTTTTTTTTTTTATTTCTTGCAATAAATATTTGTTTTTATCTAGTAATTTATAATTAACTTTTGATTTTAAATTTTATAATAAAAAAGTTTTTACATGAATCACATATTACAATTATATGTACTTTTTATATTTGGTAATGTGATTAAAAAAAATTGTTGAAAAAAAAAATGTGTTGCATTTTATTTTTATAAAACTTAGTTATAAAAAAAATTCAAAAATTCAATAAAATCAGAATGTCTGAAAAAAAAAATGTAATGTCTAAAAAAAAAAAAATTTAATGTCAGAAAAAACAAACAAACTAATCCTGATTTAATATTTGAAGCACTAAAGAAAAAAAAAGACGACATATATGCACAACTGATACCATCACCAATGACTAACCCGGCTCACAAGCCCTAATGTTTTCTTTACCTTTTTCTGTCCACCAATCAAGTTCTTTTTTTTTTTATATAACCATCAAAGTCCTCCATCCGGGTATTTCAAAAATAATATCTACATCTTTTTCTTTTAGTTGTTTGCCTTCGATTAATATGAGATCGTTAATGCGAGGCCCAGGTTCTAATCGCACCGGAAAGTTTATTTTCTATACAGAAAACATAAGCAAATTCTTTTTGTGACAGGAAAATGATACTTTCGATCACACCGATTTCCTGCATATCAAACAAAAAAGGCTATCTTTCTGTAATGAGCAAAGCCGATCTCTCCGAAGTTGACGACAAAGAATTGTACACATTTCCAGTCAAGGCGTCATAGCCCGGGGGTAAAACGCAGACTATTGACATCAACATCGAAGGTTTGATTCTTGTCTAAGTTAGCCATGCTGATGACGGCTGTGAGCCAGAAACATGTGTCCATAGATTACTTTTATGTACGTATAAAATTAATAAAAATATATATGGGAGAGAGAGAGAGTCCATTTTTGTGTGGCATGCATAACATTGGTGAGAGATAAAGTGTTATTTCCCTGCCACCAAAAGAATTCACTAATAATTCCCGTACATAAAATACAGTTTCTGGAGTGATTAAAACCTGAGCATCGCATTAACGATCTGAGGTTGATTTAACTAAGTAGCATGGATGCAAACAACGGAAAAGCCAATACGCTGAGAGTGATGCGATTTGCATAGGCATCGCAAATCTTATTTTTGAAACACTCAGATGAAGGACGTTGGGGATATAATGTAAAAACTGACATGCATTAAGGCGGATTTGAACTGTTGACTTAACAGTTACAAATTATTTGTAATTTGTATTGATTTACTCCTCTCCAGGAGTTAGGCACAAGGCCAGTTTTTATCTTACTCTCACAAGTAAGATGTGACCCAAGGTCGGGTCGGGAAAGTGGGGTTTAAAAATTGCCTGGAAGCCTCGTCGGCATTCCCTGGTAGGGGCGCCTCAGGCAGTAAGCAATAAACTTACTCCTCCTCAAAGAGGGGAGGCGAAGCCTGGGAGGGTGGACCTCCTAGAACTGCACAGGACAAGACCCATAGACCAGCGTAAATCAAGCCCCGAAGGCCAAGACAATATCAGTCTATGGGGTGCAGAATCCATCGGAACAGATACTACACTTTATTTGTAATTTGTAGCTACATATAAAATGGATATTCTGTCTGTTTGAGAGAGAGAGAAAACTTAGAACGTCTCGAGCATCTAGGACATTTGTTTGTGAGAGAGATTTAGCAATAACAGATGTTTGTGCAGCTTTTGGTCGTTGGACAACTAAAACATTCGAATTCGTGACTTTTTGATGCCAGATAACTTTATATGTTTGATATGTATCTTTCCCAACAGAAAAACTGTCTATAGCAATATTAACTGTCTACAGCATTATTAACTGTCTATGGCATTTTTAACGTAATTTCATCAGCCATTTTATTTTTTTAAGTTTTTAATTAATGTAAAAATTAAATGCAGAAAATTTTTTTTAATGAGATTTTAAATAATTGGGAGAGAAAAAAGTTAAAAACAATTTTATTTTATTTAATACTAACATTGATATATAAAATTTCAAATTTTTCAGTGTTTTTTTTTTTTTAATAAAAATGATTTATTATCTTCACGCTAAAACTATTTTTTTACTAAAAAATGTTTTTTATCAGAGACAGAATAAAAATATTTCAGGAAAATAAACTGTTCATCGATCTTATGTATGTTTGAATTTTCATCTTTTAATTTGTCATTTGGAGATCATTGATTCACACAGTGTATGCGTAGAATAATATGAAACCCCAATCCTTTGCTCCCTATCTATGGCTGAAATAGCAATGTGTGTTCAATGAATAGTATTCAAAATGTATTGTCCTTCAGCATTAATTAATCTAAAAAGATTTGATATGCTGTAAAAGATATAACGAAATAAAAAAAGAGAATTTCTCATACAAAATTGATCAAGTAAAAACAGTAAATATCTCTTTTCAAATATTTAAATTTATTGGAGAAAAAAATGAAAGATAATAAAAAAAAAAATTTTTTTTATTTCTTGCAATAAATATTTGTTTTTATCTAGTAATTTATAATTAACTTTTGATTTTAAATTTTATAATAAAAAAGTTTTTACATGAATCACATATTACAATTATATGTACTTTTTATATTTGGTAATGTGATTAAAAAAAATTGTTGAAAAAAAAAATGTGTTGCATTTTATTTTTATAAAACTTAGTTATAAAAAAAATTCAAAGATTCAATAAAATCGGAATGTCTGAAAAAAAAAAAATTTAATGTCTAAAAAAAAAAATTAATGTCTGAAAAAACAAACTAATTCTGATTTAATATTTGAAGCACTAAAGAAAAAAAAAGACGACATATATGCACAACTGACACCATCACCAATGACTAACCCGGCTCACAAACCCTAATGTTTTCTTTACTTTTTTCTGTCTAACAATCAAGTTCTTTTTCTTTTATATAACCCTCAAAGTCCTCCATCCGGGTGTTTCAGAAATAATTTTCACATATGCCTATTCAAATCGCATCTTTGTCTTTTAGTTGTTTACCTTCAATTAATACAAGATCGTTAATGCGAGGCTCAGGTTCTAATCGCACCGGAAACTTTATTTTCTATACAGGAAATATTAGCAAATTTTTTTGTGACAGGAAAAGGATACTTTCGATCACACCGATGTCCTGCATGTCAAACAAAACAGGCTATCTTTCTGTAATGAGCAAAGCTGATCTCTCCAAAGTTAACGACAAAGAATCGTATGCATTTCCAGGCAAGGTGTCATAGCCTAGGGGTAAAACCACAGACTATTGATATCAACATCGAAGGTTCGATCCTTGTCTAAGTTAGCGATGCGATTTGCATAGGCATGTGCAAATCTTATATTTTAAACACTCAGATGAAGAACGTTGGGGATATGATATAAAAACTGAGATGCATTGAGGCAGATTTGAACTGTTGACTTAACGGTTACAAATTATTCAGAGTAGCACAAGGCACTGGGAGGTGCTACTTTTGAGCGGCCTTGGACCAAACTTGGAGCTGATGGCGATAACACTATTTTCTTAGCCAAAACATCATGATACCCGGCTTAAAGGGACCCTTGTACATGTAGCTCAAATTCGATTCTTTAGCTTCTAATGGAATTTTTAAATTTCTCCTTACTCTAGCCTAATGTTGAAAATTCCGTTTTTAACATTATTTTTACACACTTGCATCTAAATATTGCTACAAGAGGATGATGAAAAAAAAAAAGTATTGTGAAGCCGTACTTAACACTCATCACATGATTTACTAGGAGTGTTATGATCAGTGGTTGTAGTATTGGAAAGCCCTCAGAAAGAGGAAAGTTTTTCTGCTCGGTTTGTGGAAAAAAGTTGGCAGAAACTTTGATTTTTGTGGTACTTGTAAGGATGGGGTACACAAGAAGTGCAGTAGAATTACAAGTTGTGTGCACTATAAGTGTAAGATAATGGAAATGAATGAGAACTCAGATGTGGAGAAAGTATATTTGGATCATAAGGCGATTGAGGTTGTTCAGAAGTTTTGTTACTAGTAATGGGACAATTACAAAAGTTTTCCCGATTCCGATACAATTACCAATTCCGATTATTTTAAATTTCTAAATATTTAATTAGGTTTGTTGCTTTTTAAAAATTTATTTTTGAATTACTGTAAAAACCCTGTGTAATGTCCGCATATATTTTTGCAAACGTAAAAATACACTTGTGGGCGTATATTATTTCTCAAATGTTTTCCTCGTAATTGATTGGAAATAGTGAGGCAACTAAAGATTTATTTCTCTTTTAAAACAAGCCGATATACATTAGTTCTGTCGTTAGTTGAAAAAATGCTATTTGAATTTTTTCATAAACAATTGAAAACAAGCTGCGCGTGCGTGGTCCCCCTCTGTATGTGACTTGATGTGGCGAGTGTAAAATGCAATAAATTTGGGCATTTTTGAACCCCCTTTAACCCCCTGGGGGCGCGAACCAGAATTTTTCTGAGGTCAACGATGCTCATTTTATATCCAGAACAATTGCCTCTACATTTTGGCCAAGTTTCAGAAAAATTGAATGGATGGATCAAATGTTATGGGGAAAAAAGGGCCATTTTGGGGGCTTTTGACTCCCTGGGGGCGCGAACCAGATTTTTTCCAAGGTCAGCGATGCTTATTTTCTATTAGAAACAATTGCCTCTACATTTTGGCCAAGTTTCAGAGAAATTGAATGGATGGATGAAAAGTTATGAGGCAAAAAATGTCATTTTTTGCCATTTCGGGGCCTTTTGATCCCCTGGGGGGGGGGGGGCTAACCAGATTTTTTTTAAAAAATCGGAGAATGTCACTTTCTAACCTGATTAAAGTTACAACTTCATGCAAAATTTCAGAGAAATTCAATAGATGGTTGCGGAGAAAAACCCGGACGGACGGACATGCCTCAAAACATAAGTCCCCCGATTTTATAAATCGGGGGACCAATAATCGACGATTGGTATGCAAAATAAGAAGACGGTGTAGGAACAGAATAGTTAACAAAGCCCACTCTCCATGTTAAGAATGAGTTTCTAAATAATAATGTTATTATTTAGAAAACCATTCTTAACATAAAAAGGGCTTGGCAGAGATGATTTCTTAACTATTCTGTACCTCCCCTCTATCCAAGAATGTTCATGTTTATAATTAGTAACGAATTCTAAAGATTTGGTCGGTTATTGCTACTGTCAATATAACAGATATGTAATACATTCATTTGTTTTACTGTAAAACTAAAAACAAGATACAGATAATAATAGTACTACTACTTCCAGTCTAACACGTTTCATGGACGAACTAGCCACACATGATGGTCTCATCCTTCGAGGCCACCGCCTGGTGATTCCGTCCACCCTGCAGAAAAGAACTATGGACATAGCCCACCGTGCACACCAGGTCATTGTCAAAACGAAGCAGTTAGTGAGGGAAAAGGTCTGGTTTTCTGAAATCAACAAACTGTTGGAGGAGATGATGCGCAACTGCATCCCCTGCCAGGCTTCCAACTCGACATCATCACACCGTAAACCCATATGCATCACACCACTCCCTGCTGCTCCATGGGCTGAAATCTCCCTGGACTTCGCTGGTCCTTTCCCATCTGGAGATTATGTGCTAGTCACTATCAACGGCTACAGCAGGTTCCCAGAGAGAAGTACTCCCCTCGATATCAGCAAGAGTAGTTATTCTTCGCCTCGACACAATCTTTGCCAGACAAGGCTACCTCGATATTGTCAAGTCTGACAGTGGTCCATTTTTCCAGGGGCAGGAATTCAAGGATTTTGCCACTCAGGCAGAATTCTGTCACAGAAAATTCACACCTTTGTGGCCCAAGGCAAATGGAGAGATTGAACGGTTTATGGGAACCCTAAACATGTATATCTGATTCAGACTCCTGCTTTTAAAGTCTTCCAATATTCAGACTGTTTCTTGATTTTTCTGAAATAAACAATCTGATTGACTCCTATTATTCTTATGAGTCCAACTCCTTCAAAAACCTCTGTAACTATGTTAAAAACATTTAAGGGTTCAAAAATCTAAATTATAACGTGGAGGACATAAACTGGAAAACCAAGCTGTCGCACTTCCTAAGTCAGTACAAGGCCACCCCCCACAGTACAACCAAAACATCTCCATTTGAAGCCCCCACTGGTAAGAAAATGAATATCGGCATACCTGCTGCTTCAAAAGACCCCCTGCAGAGTCAGTCCACATCCACGTAGCAGAGAATGATGCGCGAGGGAAGAGAAAAATGAAGACCTATTACACCTATGTCGACATAAAAAGAAGAACAAAGGTCTCACCCTTCTGCCTAGGTGACAAAGTACTTTCCAGGCAGAAACGTCTCAACAAGCTATCTCTACCGGTCAGCCCCAAACAACTAACGATTATCAGTATAAAGGGTAGCATGGTGACAGCACAGAGGAGAGATTAACAAATCACCGAAAACTCCTCTCTTTTCAAGCGGATAGATCCGGACAGCTCTCCTGGAGAAGAGGGTGTAGAATCAGAATCAGATTCCAAAGATGAATTCTGTCCACATCCACAACCGGAAGAATCAGGCTTCAAACGTGAGTGCCGCCCACGTCTAGAACCGAAGAAACCAGACGAAATATCCCAAACTCCGAGACATAATCCACCAGTAGTAAGATGCACTCCACGAGCAGTAAGACACAATCCGATGCGGAAACGGCTCCCTCCCGCTAGATTTGAAGACTTTATTGAATAAATGAATATGTAAGTAAAGTTTCAATTCTATATTTTGCAAAAAAAAAAACTTTTGATTCCTCCTTAACTGAGACAGCAGGTCAAATTAATTTATTTAATTCAGTGAAATGTACTTTGAAGGGTCCCCTTGAAATCAGAGTAGATCCCCATAGACTTCCATGCAAATTATACATATCAAAATGATGGACAATGATGGACTGTACCCCGCCCACACACACATACACATGCATGGACTATGTATATATGTATATATGTTTATATGTATATATATGTATATATATATCCCACCTTTAATGCAAAAGGAGAGAGGTGTAATGTCTTAGTTATCTCCCTTACATGATTTCATTTGGCGATCAGAGTGATCTCCCTTGTATAGATTTTGTGATATAAATAAAACGCGCGAACGCTTTAGCAGTACATTTTGATAGCTCATTCCTATTCCAGTAGCTTTTTTCCAAGAACTGCAGGCTTGTGGAACTCTCTTCCCACTGACTGTTTTCCTCCTACCTATAACCTTGGTATTTTCAAGATTAAGGCTAAATAGGCATCTCCTGTCTTTGTGATAATAATATCTCATTCTTGTTAGCTCCTTTAAAAAATGTAAATAGTACAAAGATATAATTAATTTGGGTGCAATTTTAGTTAAAGGGCGATGCAGTTTATTATTTTCATGTAAAAGCATTATTTTGTACTTACTCAGTCATATTTTATCTCTCACGGCACGAAAAAGAATTTAAAAATATCAAGCAGAACTTTAATTAGAACGATTTTTCCATTTCCATAAGGGCGATATAAAACGTCGACTAGCTGACATTTATTTTTCATATTTACATGGTAACAGCGACCAAATTATCTGCCCTTAGCTAACCGGCCACTCCGAAAATGTCAGCTAGTCGACGTTTCATATCTCCCTTATGGAAATGGAAAAATCGTTCTAATTAAAGTTCTGCTTGATATTTTTAAATTCTTTTTCGTGCCGTGAGAGATAAAATATGACTGAGTAAGTACAAAATAATGCTTTTACATGAAAATAATTAACTGCATCGCCCTTTAACTAAAATTGCACCTTAATTTGTTATCTCCCCCTCTTTCACTGTTTTGTGGTTTGGAACGAAGATCCCGTTGAATAAATGGTTCTCTATATTCCATCAGATTTGTGTCGAGTGTTCCGTCTCTCGTGCTTCTTGTTTTGTTTCTGTTTATACATTGCCTTCGGAGAGATTCACACTATTTTATAGGCGTGTGTGTGGTTTCCTGTGGCATGCGGAGCAATCAAGGGAAGAGCTAGTTCGATCACGAAGGGCTGGGATGACAAAGTGACAGACTCCCTCTTCCGGCATATGATGTACGAGACCATTGATGCAGTAAGGTGGAGTGATCCGGCTTATGGGGACTGGTACGTGGACGGCCGAGAACTGAATATATGGGTCGATGCCAGCTCACTAGCAACCAGAGTGGCATTGGAAATGTATGTGACAGTGTTGGAGGATGCTTGTTGGCTGCGACCTGAGAACAATGCTTAGTATATTAATTTAGCCGAACTGGACATCGTGTTGAAGGGCATCAACTTGGCCCTCCAGTGGTAAGGCGAGGTATTTCACATAAAGAAAGACTTGTGTTGGATATCGAGATGCGATCTGGTTTGTTATGATACACTCTTCTCTTCACTTTCAAAAACAAGTTAAAGGAACGTGTTAACTTAATATTTTTCAACCAATGAATATAGTTTTGAACCCAAAATCTAACACGCCGATGCTCACTGAGAATCCCCTATAAAGACGAAGAAATAAACAGAGTTCATAAGAGACCCAACCCGATGCACCCTGAAAAGACCAAGAACGTATGCCCCCACCCCCACCTTTGATGGGGGGGGGGGGAAAGAAGGGAACACTTCAAAACTCACTTACAAGCTCCCTCACCTCACATGCACTAACAGAACGAGGTAAACCTACGCATACTTACACAGGGCTGCATTGTCTAATACTTGCATATGCATATTACTCACACACAAATATTCATGCTGTAGGGAGCGCGGACCTCAGCTTAGTAAGATATTGTGTCTTAGAGAAAATGCTAAGACCCACGCTTACATTTAGATTTTTTTAAAGAAATGTTTAAAACAAGATAAACATGGAAAAACATGTATGAAAGTTGAATGAAAGATAAAGCATGCATAAGTTAAAGGACAAATAAAACGTAGTTCAAAAGTAACACAATATATTTATATATTTACAAATTACAAAGCATTAAGTGTTCATTTCAAGTGTCCAATTAGAAAAACGATAAATGTTCATATCTGTGATTTATGAAAGTGTATGTATGTGCATAGTGTAGCCATGTGTCGAAGTGTGTGAATGTGCATGTCATCTTTTGTTCGTGGTTGTACGAATGTATATGCGTGAGAGTTGATAATTCGCTTAGGCATTTGTATGTGTTTGTGTCTTTGTCAGCAGTGTGTAGTTGTATGCGTTGAAGAATGATAGGAGTGTAAGCCTTTGTGTATGTGTGTGTGTGTGTGTGTGTGTGTTTAGTAGTCAGCTGACGCGCTGGCATCCCCTCGCCCAAAAGGCCGTACTTGTCCTTTCTGTTAAATGTCCGAAAGGTGGAGAGGGAAAGAGAAAAGAGGCAGATTTTGTCGCAAAGTCTGCTTTTATATTGTTTTTGGCGGACGTAGTTCAGAGCATCACACGTGATCAAGATTTTTGTTATTTTTTGCACCTTTTTGTTAGACTGTCTCTGGGAGCTGATTTTTATGACCCCAGTTTGAGCTTTTGTTGTTGAAGTGAATTTGGCATTGCTTTCTGTTTTTGTGTTTACGCTGATGACAAAATATTAGGATGTTAATCCGATAACACTAACAAATATATATATATAGACATTATTAGTCCCCATGTCTTATTATTCATTAAACATTTTCTTACCAAAAACAAGAGTTGTATAAACTTTACTAAATGAACATTTACTGACTAAGAATGATTTTTATATTCATGTAAAATTATAGTTATATAAATGCAGGGCTTTATGGAACCCTCCACAAAGGAGCGCACTTCAGGAGCATACTCCCTTTTTCTGGAGCGAAGGAGAAGAGGGCTAATTTTTTATTCAACAGGAGTCGAGTGGAAACAACTCCATTTGGGACTAAAAAGCAGTTGTTTTATCGCTCAACGCTCCTTGCTCCAAAATTATTTGATTTTTTTTTTAAACATTAGTTTTTTTTATTCAGCAATAAAAAGGAAAAGAAAAAGTCTCAGTTAAACTCTTTGAGTTATTGTTTAAATTATATCTCTGGTAAATGTATATGAGATAGGGAGAGAGAGAGGAAGGGAGAGAGAGGGAGAAAGAACGAGAGAGTTACACATGGAAACAGAACACTGAACTTCTCAGGTTTTTTTCACATCGACGTGTTACATTTTTGATAGGACAGTTTTTGGC
This sequence comes from Sepiola atlantica, assembly GCA_963556195.1. NCBI lineage: Eukaryota > Metazoa > Mollusca > Cephalopoda > Sepiida > Sepiolidae > Sepiola > Sepiola atlantica. Next base: position 5,861,131 of record OY744523.1, read on the forward strand.
AACAAATGTCTTCAAATGCGCCAGTGAGTCTATAGATGTCTTTGAAGTTATTTTCTTAAAGATTTAAACTTTTTTTGTATTTATGACAAGGATGTTTATTGCTGATTGAATAAATAAGCCAATTTTTCTTTTCATTTTAATTGAACTTTTATGCCACATTTTTACCGTCGTCTGTCGTCTTTTTTGGCAACATTTTGTTATTCTTAAATTCACAACTAGCATGTTTTAACCTTTTCATGTTTGCTTTTAAATTCGTTTAATTCCGTTGAAACTTGCTTTTGTAAATAGAATGTTCAAAGTTTGTTTTTTGTGTGTAATAACATGTTAAAGCAGTAAAAATATCTTTAGTCCAAAGAAAAATATCTTTAGTCCAAGGAAAATAAAAACAATATGTTGGGATTTAATATCCTTGGAAGAAAGTTCAATTCTCACACGTGAGAATGCAGTAAAAAATATGTAAATAAGTGCAAAATAGAAACAAGGCAACAGCTTTTGTGAGAAGGAACACAACAACAATCGTATATAAGTTTAAAACAGTTTTACTTGTGAGAAAAAATGAGGGCAAATATATACAACAAATGGTGAGTTCAAAGTTCAGAAAAAAGGAAGTTAATTTAGTTTTGCAAAAACGTGCTTTGTGAACTTATCTTGTGGGAGTTCTGGTAACAGGTTGCACGTTCGCCCGCCTCCATTCTGGCTCTTGTCGAGATGTAGTCACTTCAGTCCAAGATGGTTGGTAGCAGGAAGGAGTGGGGGCTCTCTGCGACTGCCGTCGTAGGCTTTGTCTCAGAAGCATCCAGCCGCGCTCCTACCAGGTTAAAAAGGTGGGTCGAAAAGAGGCCGGGACACAGCATGCAAGCGTTTTTATGGGCTGACTCATGTGACCCATAAGGGAGTAGGGGTTGGGATGCCTGACAGCCAATCCGTGAGACCCTTAATGGAAAAGGCTGCAGCCAGTCAGTGAGGGGGACGTTAATAAATTCCAATAAATAAAAACAAACATGGCCGCCAGCGATTAAAACCTGGAATTAAAGTTAGATTCTCAACACTTTAAAAAGTAGATGAGAATTTTATTTCAGGACCAAAAATACAATTAAGACCAACAATCAGTTTCATCCAAAATTTGGGCGAATACCAAGCGAAATGAGCAAAAAAAAAACAGCGACCCCTATTTTACAATTAAATCGATGTTTAAACTTAATTAAATTTAAGAAAATATCTTAGATTTTAATTTAAAAAAGCAAATAATTAGACTTTCTGATTAATTTGTTGTTTTTTTAGAACCGAAAGTGAGATTAGATATCTTTCTTTATCTTAAAAAATCTATTATCGAATATTAAAATTGTAAACAGTTTGTTTTTATAATAGATTTAAAATATAGACGTTTTCACCTTTTTTATTTTAATTTTTAATTTTAATAAATGTTTTTGCCTGACCTAGGAAAACTTGCTCCCGTTAATTTATCGGGGGAGGAAAATTTGACCCGATATTTTTTCAACTCCCAAGGTCTAGGCCAGATATTTTGTATGAAATTTTAAGACATTAAATGGATCTCTGAATTGTTTATTGATAATTTATTGATATTTTTTGGCCAACTTATGAAATATATTTTTTATTCAATCTTTAAAAAATAAACTTCATTGTTTTTTTTTTCGCCCCAAATTGTATTATTGAAAGAAAAAATGGATAAATCGATTTGTTTGAAAGTATTTGCACGTTTCTCTGTGATAAATAATAATATACATTATACAATATAGTTACGTTCTTAAAACAAACAAATATTAAACAACCACACAACGATTAATGTTGCCATGACTGTCTCTCCTCTCACAGAGAAATGTTTTCTTTAATAAAAAAAATAATCACTAATAATGTTTAAAAGTAAAACTTTATTTACTTAAAACAAATCTAAATTCGCTTCCAAAATAAATAGAAAAAATATCGGGTCAAATTTTCCTTCTCTAAAAAAATAGGTTGTTAATGTAATGAAAATTAAAATTGTTTTAAAATACTTCAGGGATTTTTCTATTTCTATTTTATACCTCAGGAAACGAAAATTTATGTATAATTCTATGCTTCGTCCGACACGTTCTTCTATAACTCTTAGCGCATCTCAAAATATTAGCGAGATTTTGTCAAATATGATCTTATGGTCTTACACTTAAAGTGACATCCCAACCCATATTGACGAGATCCTTTAACACCCACCCCTATCCTTCGACCACTCATTGGCAGAATAGAAAGTTTATGAAAGAAGGTACATTTTCATTACGGAGCGCTGAAAAAGAGCCGCTCCTTTTTTATAGGAGTTTGAGCTGGAGCGGCTCCTTTTTGAAAATGGGGAGCGTGAGAGGAGCCAGCTCTAATTTTGGACATTGGAGCGGGAGCGGGAGCGGGAGCGGGAGCAGCTCCAAAAGTAGTGGAGCACGTAAAGCCCTGTATAAATGTGTTGTTAATTAATCATGTTTTTCTTGATTTTTCATTCACAAAACTCCGTTCATGTTTGTAGTCAGCACTTGCTAGCTGGTGACCCTAATATTCCTAAAATCTTTATTTTGGAAATTTTAATTCTTAGCCATTTTGGCAGTGGGTGAGTGGCTGCTCTTCCAGCCTCTGTATCTGCTTGGCCATTTGGGTGGTGGGGGAGGTCAGCCCTTCCTTTTTTTTGTACTAATCTTGTTGCCTCTCTGAGAGCTTCGTCCTTTCCTTTCCAGCTGCCCTCCCACCTCCAACTTGACATATTCAGCATCGTTGTCATGTGTGACGCCTGCCCCCCCCCCTGCCTCGGGGTTGGCATTGGTGTTAGTAGTCCGACTACAGAGGAAGGGGCATGACCTGCACTGACAGTGTACTCAGAAACCCAAAGATCAAGGCCATTTCCTCTTTTCTTCGAGCCAGCCCCTTTAGCGCCTTTTTGAAATTAGTAGCAACCTGGAACAGAGTGTGAGGTGGACGTGTTGGTGGCCCGCTCTCCGTCGTACACGTTAAACTTTTAAAGAACCCCTTTTTGTGGTATTAAAGCCTGCGGCTTTATTTGATTGAACCATTAGTGAAGAGATTACCAGCTAGAACAGCTTCCGAAGTGGTTGTGTTTGGCGCTCGTCTCCGTCGGATAATCCGACGTTAAACTTTTAAAGGACCGTTCTTTGGAAGAAGAACCCCTTTTTTGGAAGAAAACCCTTTGGTAAGGCCAGAGGCCATTTTTATATGGAAGAAACCCCCTTTGAAGAAGGACCCTTTTTTTGAGACAATTTTCCTTTAGAAAAGGATAATTTTTATTGTGAAGTTGGGCTAAAGTTCCCAACAAGAACTTTTTAACCCTTTGAAGGTTTAAAATCAAAGAAGAAGATGGCTACGATATACTTGAACGAATATCGTATTTGCAGATTTCGGGCGAAGAAATCCCAAAGACTGTAATCCTTTGTGGGCTTTATTTGAAAGAAGGAAAGAGACTGGAAAGAAAAAATAGGAACCTTTGATTTCCTTCTAAAGAAAATTTTGGTTATATTTGTATGCTTTCTTTTCAGCCCCTTTTCAAGTAAGAAGTCTCCTTCTCTTTTTATGTATATTTGTTGTAAAGGCGAAACCTTATTTTTATCGCCGGTATTTATTGTTGCCAAAGGCAATAATCTTTTTGTATGGATCTTTCGATCCACCCTGGTATTTTTGGCGTCGTTTGGGATGATAATATTTATTGGAGTAATTTGTTTTTTTAACGAGATTCACACATGATCGCTAAAGCCAGATCCGTGATCGCCATGAACACTCCAGTTCGAAATTGTTTCCCAACCAGACAAGATGTGATCCTGCGATTCTCTGCTGTCGGACCAGCAGATAATTTACGAACCCAAGGAAATGATTATTTTGCCTTGTCAAGGCATACTCAACCCAATTTATTATCTTTCATTTTGTTCCTGTGTTTCTCCTACATAAAACTACTACCCGTCTGTGCAATGTGTTTATGGTCCACGTGGGAGTGTTGTTAATGGCGGGAGATTCAAAAGAGAACAAAGGACAAAGGATTATGGTTATTAACCACAGTGGCGAAGGATGCCGGACAAATGGTTTTGTGATAATGTATCTCCCGGCCATAGGCAGTGTGATAGATGCCTTTATAACTGCATGTCATCACACCGCTTTGAAACTCCACCGGACCACGTGTAGATTAAATAAAGAGATTTAAGACAAACAAAGAAGAAAGAAAGAAAACATTATTATTAAAAACTTATAGTAAAAGAAAACGAAGGAATGAGGAAGCTAAACAACATATAAGAATAGGCATTTTATAAAGTGAATAAAACGTTAAACATTTATATTAACAGAAACAACAATTTATTTACTTAACATTTTTGTAAGCGATATATACGAGCGAGATGAATGTCTTATTGTGTGGCAAATTTGTGAATGGTGAATGTGCGAAGAAATGTTCGTCAAATTGAAAAAGTGAAGAAATTTTCGTCAAATTGAAAGATTGAAGAAATGTTCGTCAACTTGAAAGATTGAAGAAATGTTCGTCAACTTGAAAGATTGAAGAAATGTTCGTCAAATTGAAAAAGTGAAGAAATATTCGTCAACTTGAAAGATTACCTTTTCTTCTTCCTCCCTCCCCACACAGCTCGTTCGAGCTGGTGGTGGGGAAGTCAACGAGAGTTCTTTGTGTGTTCGTTCGTTTCAGAACGCTGAGAGAAAAGAGGAAGAGGAAAGGAGCGCTTGTCCTTATATGGACCCAAAATCACGTGTGGTCAAGTTGGTCTGTTGGCTTGCCATTGGCCGGAATCCTTCGGCTAACGTGATTCTGCGAGATTTCGCGAGTTTCTCCACTTCATAGACGAAGAAGGGTTAAAGAAAGAAAGAAAGAAAGAAAGAAAGAAAGAGGGTACCTAATTGTGGTGTTCACCACATGTTCTTCAATTGTATTATGTCATAAAGAAAAGTTACACAAACAAACGCACATAGTCTTGTTCCTTTGTCCTTTTGGCTGGGATCACAGTGTAGTATCTGTTCCGATGGATGCTGTACCCCATAGACCGGTGTCGTCTTTGCCTTCGGGTCTTGATTCCGCCAGTTTGTAGGTTTGTCCTGTGCAGTTCTAGGAGGTCCACCCTCCTAGGCTTTGCCTCCCCTCTTTGGGGAGGAGTAAGTTTATTGCTTACTGCCTGAGGCGCCCCTACCGGTGAATGCCGACGGGGCTGCCCAGGCATTTTGATGGCCAGAGTGCTCACCTTCTCGGGCGCTGGCTTTTCAAATCCCACTGTGAGAGGAAGATGAAAAAAACTTGTTCCTTTGTTCCCGTCTTTATCTCATCTAAAATTTGGTTCTTCCCCAGCTAAAGAAGGATAAAGACCTGGTCAGAGATAGGTTAGTTTGAAAGTCAATTTCTAAAAGCCGTCCAGCACATGCCAACAGTTTTTATTAATTATTATTAACAAAAAATTATCAAAGTTTATAAAAATAACGAAATATTAAAAAAATATTAATATATAGAATTTTCAAAATAGTTAAGACGAAAAACTACGAAACTAAATGTAAAGTTAGTTTTAATTAATAAATATAACGTTGGGTTTTTAGTATTATTTTTTCCACCAGTTCAATCTTTATTAATTGTGGGTGATATAAAATTATTAAAGTTTATAACATAACGAAATTTAAAGAAACAAACAAACATTAAGTATATAAAATTTTAAAAAAGTTAAGACGAAAATATACGAAACTAAATATAAAGTTGATTATTTAAGAAAAAAAAAAAAAAAACAATAAAAGAAAATGGCCGCTACCGTTTCTTCATGATTTAACGCGGTCCGTTGTTATCGCGAATTTTTTTATTTTTTTTTTGTTTGTGTGTATATTTCCCAACCTTTTTGTGGTTCCAGGATGAGTACGATGATGTCCACGTTCTCCCCGGGGGATCCAAAACTTGTACAAGAGATTGTGGACAAATTAAAATCACAAGGACTATTCGATCAGTTCCGCAAGGAAGGAATGGGGGATGTAGACACAAAGGTAAGAGAAAGTAAAAATGATCAAAAAACAACAACATAAAACCCTAAACGACAAATGCATCGTTTAACCAAAACAAAATCGTCTACGATTTGATTTGTCTTTTATTAATTCTGATACGTTATTATTGTTCAAATAACACTTTTAAATTGAATTTAATAGTTAAGATGTTAATACACACTGACTAGTGATTCCCATATTTCAATTCACCTCTATATAGCCATGTTTCTTTTTCTTTCTTTTCTGTGTCAGTAAATATTGTTTATATTTGTTTTTTTGAACAAAAATGCACCATAATACTCGACTTTTGGTCTTGTAGCCAGAAATTACTTTTACATTTTAAAGACTTTGAAAACAATTTCAAATTTCCCATCGCTATGAATAAACAAATAAATAAACCGCATCTACTTTTTAAATTTTATTTAAAAAATGACGGTTAATTCCTATTTCAGTCACATAAATTATTTAAAAAGTTAAATGTCTCTGGGTGTTACTTCAAAACAACTTATTTTAAATACTTAAACCATGTTTTAATAATAATAAAAAAGGCAAACCAGAAGAATACCCGACTCAAAGTCAGCAGCAAACGGTGTTCGGTTAGATTTGATTCCTGTTATTAAAGACTTCCTGTTTTGGGTAAAAATGTGAGTTGATTTTTTTTTGCCTGAAAATATGATAAAATGTCGGTACTTTTATCGATCCTGAACCAGCTGTCGTGACGTTCGACTAGGGATCGTTCGGCTGTCCTACGCAAACGGCCGAGTGTTGACGAGACGAAGCAGCGAGCAGCCGGTAACTTTGTTACAAAGTGAAAATAAGTGCTTTCGAAGACGGATTTTTTGTCAGGAAGTCTTTTTGAAGAAAATAAACCCAAAATGAATTACGAAAAGCTTTGCACTGCAGTTCATCGCGAGCAAGTAAGAATAATTAATAAAATTAAAAAAATATGTCGTGATAAAAGTAATTTTGGTACTTTTTTTTTTTTTCTTCGAAAAAATTGCTTGTAAATAAAAATACAGTATTCATTTTATAACAGTAACCTCGCTATGTTTTTTTCCGTTGTTTCTTTAAAACGAAATTCATGTAAATATGTTTAATTTTCTTTGTTTCTTTAAAAAATTCCTAACCCTAAACCCTAACCAAAAAAAAAAACAAGCAAAACATTATTATCATAGGACGCAGCACCGTATCCAAAATGTCAGCTGCTTCGGCTCGGCAACTCTCGGCCGTTTGCATAGAACAGTCGAACGTCACGACAGCTGGTTCAGGATCGATAAAAGCACCAAAATGTCTTTGTTCTAAAGAAAATCAGGGAAAGTTTGGTATTTTTTTTTTTTTTACTATCTTACCCGGCGCAATTTACCCCCTAAAAAAATTAAAATTCTACTTTTTTGTGCAAATACATTTAAACAGCTTAAAAAGAAAAATTAAAGATTTTAGAGAGGGGGATCACTTTCCTTTATAAATTTAACGTAAAATGAGCACCCATTTACTGGCCACTTAGCGTAAAACGAGACATGTAGCCGACTTGAGTTTTAAATTTTGTGTGTGTGTGGGGGGGGGGGATTTTTTAAAAAATAAAAACACGTAAAAATTTAGCTAATTTCGTTTTTTTGGGGGGAGAGGGGTATTTATTTCATAAAAACGTAGAGATTTAGGCAATTTAGATTTTGTGGGGGATTTTCTTTTTTACTTACTAAAAATACGTAGAACGTTAGCCAATTTATTATTTGGGGGGATTACTTATTTAATAAACACTAATCCTAACTCTATTTTTCAAAATCATTTTATTTTTCATTTTTTAATAATTACAATAGTAAAATCCATTTTCAGATAAATCGTGGTTTAAAGTAGAGTTCTCTCCCCCTTATTTGACTCTCCTCAACTTAAAGATTAAAATTTTTTTCGGACCTACAGTTCACAAGCACCATCATTTCTAGTTAAAATCCAAGTAGTATTACGCGCGAAAACGTGCGAAAAGCACGATTGAAATCTTTGAACTATCTAAGAAATTCATAAATAATCCCAAGTTTGTTCAATATGGCCGCCAAGTGTCACGTTTTAGATCGATCGGAATGTGTTGAACGAAAAACGAACCCTTCACAGAAAGCAATAAGCAATAAAGTTTAGAAGAAGTGTTAATAAAAAAATATTTGTTAACACTAAATTATTTTTATACCTAATTTAAATTTTTAAAATAAAATAATAGGGTAAACTGTGGTATTAACCCTAACCCTTTTCACTGACTCTGTGTTTCATCTGCATAAAAAATCGTTTTCAAAGTTTCTTTGGACTATCATGAACTATATTTGTGATGTCTTTGTTTAAACAAATACCAGTTGACGTGTGTTCATCAGAGAAGAAAATATATTTATTGAATTGTTTTAAAACTCGGGTTAGCTTTCCACAAATTTCAGTCACCTGGGGTAATAGGCACCACCTCGCGGCGCATTAAGCACCGGCGCTACTGTGTGCAAAAATAACATAGCCATTCCTCATTTTGGAGGTCTTCCAGTGAAATGTTGCTGCTCGTGCACTGTATGTGATACCAGGAATCACAGATGTCACACTGAACCCAGTTAATGCTATCCCCTCTACCACATCTGCAACATTCCTCAATGTCAGAATCCCCCGATGTTGAGAGTGGGCATCTTGATTGTGGTGGTCATATTGTTTCCTGTACTGGTGTTCTTTTATCCTTTTATTTCCCCATTTCTTTCTCTCTGCCACGTCCTCTGGATGCTTTAGCAACCTCCTTAGCAGCGGATGTCTCCATGAGTCTGGTGATACTTTCATCTACTGTGAGGATCTCCACATATCGGAATCGCTGTATTCTACCTGATTACCTTCTTGCTGCAAATTGAAAGTAAGGAGTCATTTGTTTGAGAAGGAAGTCTTTCAATGAATCAGATGAATATGATGAAGTCAGCAAGGAAACAAGCATGTCTGAGGATGAGGGTCCATAAGTGGGGGCTGAGGATGAGGATCCTGGCTTCTTGTTGACTTTATAATATTTGGCTGCTTGATTCGCAGACATCTGCTTCTTCATGACAGCCTCATATGCAGCAACCATCTCCTTTGATTGGCTCAGATTCCTCCTTCCATCTTCTTTTGATATTTATGAACAAACAATTTTTTAACGGGGCATTCGGCACTTGTATGCCCAAGTATTAGTATCAGTAAATGTTGACTTGTTATTACAAATTTCTAGTTTTATATAACTTTCTCAATAATAAAAAGAGGTCAAACTTAACTAATATAATCATGTTTATTATTAATTAAATCACTTTAAGGGATTTTCAACTCTTTTCCTTCAGACATGGGGCATTAAGCATCACCTTTTTTTTTTCAAAGATCAAAATATTTTTTAAACAAATAAATGACACACAATGACATGAATTATGCTTAAATGAGAACCAGTACAAAGCAATTAACTTAAACAAAGCAATTAATTAATAGAAACATACAAAAACATGGCAAGTTGAATTTGCAGCAGTTTTAAAAATTGGTGTGAAAATCATGATCACATTTGATAGACTGTGGAGGCAGACCACCATGACACACTTTCCAGCTCTGAAAAATCAAAATCTGAATTGCATCAAATGTAAAAAATGTTTTGGTACTTATCTCTGATATATCTCAGTGCTTCAGCAGCAAAGGAACAGTATGCAGGCTCAGTGGTTTCGCAGAGAAACAAAGTTTTGTGCAATTGCTTTTATCGAACATAAAGTTTTAATGTCTGTTTCAAAAATGGCTGTAGATGTGGAGAAAAAAGCAGCTTCTCAACTTGGAACAAAAAAAACAACTACTTTTGATTGGCTCAGTAAATGCTACTCGTGAGAAACAAGGTCTGTGATTGGTCAGTGATCAAACAAGCTTGGTTCTGACTCCTTTTCACCAGCAAGGATTGCAGAATCCGTGGTGAAGCCTGGCACGGCGGCTCTGCTCGCCGAAACAAGGAAGCGCGGAAAATATAGCTCGCTCACTGACCGTTTCATCTTCCAACCAATTTCAGTGGAAACGTCGGGTGTGTTTGGCCCCGAGACTGTTACATTTTTTCAGGACATTGGACGGAGGATTTCAACGTCTAGGCACGAGCCCCGTGAGTCAGCCTGGTTGTTCAACGCATCTCCCTGGCTATCGTTCGTGGCAACGCTATGTCAGTAACGGCGGCGTCACTTCTGTTCTAATCGTCATCTGTTGACTCTCTCTTTCTTTCTCTGACAATTGTTTCAAGCCTTATTGTTTGTTTTTTTTTTTTTCTCTTTATGGAATAATTGTACATGAGTAAAAATCCAAATAATACAGCTTGGTTCTTATTGCCCTGCAAGGGACATAATAATGCTATAGAGAGGTTTGTGAAGGTTACCTAGTTGCTGGTGCTTAACACCCCAGGTTACCCTATATATTTATAATTACACACGGCTTTGCTTCATTTCGTTTCTCCAGGTCAACGATTCTGTTTTTCTATCGCATCGCGCAACATTTTTTTTCCTCTCAAGGCGATAAGTCTTTTAACACGTCTTCTTTTCTATTTTCTAATTAATAGTACATTGATTTTACTCAAAAGACCTTCCTACTATCATAACATGAAAAAAAAACCAATAATATCTATATATATATATAGTGAAGATAGTACTATCTGTCATGTAGGACAGAAAAAAAAGTTATATTTTTGGGGGGAATATTTAAAAAAATTTTTATTTAAATTTTTTTATTTTATTTAATTCAATTCTTCTGGAGAGCACATAGTAGTAAATGGTGGGGTAGTCAGATTGGAGATGTGGGTGGACTAATAATATAGATATATGTTAATGAAACAACAATCCCACCATGAAAAGAGTCAATAATGGGACCTGAGGAAACAAAATATGTATAATAGCATAGAGAAAAACAATTTTACCAAGATCTTTGTAAAACACAAAACAATGAAGACATAGACACAACATGAAACTAAATTGATTACAAAAGTGGTTAAAAAGGCGGAAAATAAAAAATATAAATGCATACAAAAATATTTTTAGAGTTAGAGTAGTGAGGGCCCGTTAGTTGACTACCAGAGCGACTGTTTCGGGGATTTAAAGACAAGACAGTCAAAATTCTATGGCTCCCCAAGCAGAACTAGCCAAGTTCTACCGCCCATACTTTGAAATCTGTCCGATTCTTTTAAAAACAAAACCTTCAAAAGGTTAAAGGTGCTTGGGCTCTCTCGCTCAATAGTTATACAAAAAAAACATGTTTTTTTAATATTTATCCCCTCAAAGGGAATTCTAGACAAAGTTCCAAGACGATTCTCTTTTCTTTTAAACCAGATTCTCTTTTTTTCTTTTAAACTTCGGGCTTTTCTCAACCTTAATAATTTACTTTCAAATAAAACCAACAACAGAGTTTTTGCTTCTTTCAAATAAAACCAACAAAGAGTCTAAATCTTATTTTAAAAAAAAAACCCGTTCTGTATCTCATATAGATGGAGTCCGGGTTACTAGGGAGTACCTTCTCGTAGTCTGCCAAATTCGGAACTTCTTTCAAATAAAACCCTCAAAGGGTTAAAATCTTCTTTCAAATAAAACCAACAAAGAGTTTAAACACTGTTAATAAAAAGACTCGCTTGTTTTGTTTTTTTTACTTCAAAAGAAAGTTTTATGTCTGTATCTCATATCAATGGAGTCTGGAATTGAGACGTTCTTCTTGTCGCCTGCCAAAAAAAGGCTATTAAATTTTAAAGTGGAAACTGGTTCAAAGTGTTCCCTCCTCTTTCCACACTACTATGTCCATGTCGTCGCCTATGATAGAAAGGAGGCAGGTAAAAGGGTTAGCTGACGATGATGATGATAATAGGTCAAGGAGTGCAAGGGACGAGTCGACCCATCAGCAGAAACATTGACTATGACGATGCTGCTGCTGACAGATGAAAAGGAGGAACATGACACTGAAGATAGTTCATAGAGTGCAAAGGACGGCGAGTTTAACAATCAGCAGTTAGTGTTGACACCACCACTTCCAGCACTGCTTAAAGGGGAAGAAAATAAAACTTCCCAAATTTTTTGCTATTTAACTTTAATCGTTGATTTAAAATGAAAGTAAAATTAGGAGTGATATGAATTGTAATTGTCACATGGTATTTGTTTATTAGCAATCAATGGTGGAAGTACAGAACGGGGAAAATGTTTAGTAAAAGTCTATATTGGCGCCGCAAAACCGAAGGTGTAATCTATAATGCGCATGTGCACTGAAAAACATTTTTTTTTTTTTTTTTCCAGTTTTTTTAACAAAAAGAAAAAAAACATACACTTCATTAACCAAACAACTAACCTTAACGTTGGTTGGCGTACGGTTAGTAGTTGAGTTACCGATTTCATATCTTGTTTTGTGGTGCCTGTATAGACTTTTATCGGACAGAACGATTCACCATTTTTTTATTTCCAAAATGGCGCCTATTTTGGAAATTTTACCAAAGTTTAATTATTTATAATTTTTTGACTGGGTTCTTGGTAGTTCTCATGTTGCGACTGTTTTACATATATACCTGATCATGCATCCGTTATTGTGCTACAGTTGAGCAAGGGAGAACTTGCATTTGCTTGTAACATGACTGCTTCTGGCACAGCTGCGATACAACTTATTTAAAATGTTTATGTAACAATATAACGATAGAGCGATAGAGAAAAAAACATACCAGCTTCAAAATGGATTAGATGTTTTGTATGTCGTCCGGCCATTTTCCAGAGAGAAAAGAACCCGTGTTCATAATTGCAGATTTTGATAGTTGTAACTAATTTTTGATAGTCGTAACTAATTTGCTTATGTAGAAACCAACTGACTTTAAAAAGACGGATTAAAAGCAGCCAGCGAGTGGAATTTGGGACAGTGTAATTCCAGTGCTGTATAAGCAAGTGGTTCCTTCTAAAATTTGGACCATCATTGTGACTTTATTATGGCTACAGGAGATTTTCTGACATCTTTGTTTCGTACAAGTTTGATTTAAAATGGATAGCTGGTTCAATTTAAAAATCATTGCCGTGTTTGACAGGACTGAAGCAGTGGTTGAGCGGATTGAAAAACTGGAATTGGCTGCACACCAAATCTGCGGTGAAGCGGCTTGATCGTATCATCTTCCTTCGCGTAACTTGGGAAACATTCGCTGTTTACTTAATCTGATTTCACGTGAAAAATTCTGTTTTTAATACACGTACGACAAAATATTGCTACAGACCAAAGAAAATCTCATTTTTAGAATAACTTCAAAACACTTAAATCATCATCATATTTAGTTAAATGTCAATTTTACATGCTGGCATGTGTTGGACAGCTTTTAGAAATTGACTTCCAAATTAACCTATCTCTGGTCAGGTCTTTATTTATCCATCTTTTCTTCAAGTCAATTTTCATCACTTCCTCCATGTTTTCCTTGGCCTGTAAAATGAATCTGCTATCTCAACCATTCTTTCAATGCCACCATACCATCGAAATCCATGTTCTACACACATCTCTCTATACGGTCCAGATTTAATCTTGCTCTGAGGTAAAAAACTAAGCATGTCTTTAAGACTCATATTTCATATCCATTGTATCATTCTCATATCATTTCTCTCCATTCAACATATGTCCTCAACCCTCTTTGGCCAGGTTTCGCTTCTATAAATCATCACGCTGCGTACACGTGCCTGATAGACTCTTTCCTTGATCGATAGTGGTAACGCTCTGCTGGTTAGTAATGGCAAAATTCCCTGAAGGGACATTCCATGTCAAATCATCCAGGCCCCTCACCACCCCCCTCAGAATTGTTTATCCTTTTGACCCCTTAAGATATATATAAGTTATGATGAACTGCCAAACTTCAGACCCAGCAATCAATGGGAACCCTGTTTTTGAGCCCAACCATAATAAGGACCACAGGCCCAAAAACGACTGTTGCGACGTGTAGTGACGGGACTGCCCATCATTACAAGATTGTAAATTCTTTGAAAAGTATTTAGTTTCTGGCCTAGAAAATTGCACATAGTAGGGGTTTGTGACCGAGGAATCCAAAAATCAGCCTTAGAAAGCCAGGGGAGTTCATCTTGTGGGACTTTCTTGCACATGTATATGCCGAGAAGCTTCCGCGGGAACCCCCAAAATGGCATAACTTTGGGGATAAAAAAAGACAACTCTAGGGGTCAGAGGTGATATCAGTTTTAATATTTAGAAAGCCACGAGATAGAACATTCAGAAAATATATAGGTTGATACTCGGTATTTTATTCCTTCACATTGAAATTTAACGCCGAAAGTTGCGGTTTTTCAGTTTTTATGCTAAAAAACACAAATTTGTCACATTACCAACACCAGTCAGTCTCTAATAGTCCTTCCACATATCGCCTAAAAGGATTTAAAGGAACCCCATGACAGGAATGATGAGATATCAGAATTTCAAGAGGATTGAAACACAAAAAATGTAGATTTTGGGATGATGAAAACTGCATTTTTGTCAAATTTTAGGATTTTTTGGCTTATAAATTGGATTTTGCAGCATTTGTCAAAGTGATTTGTCAAACGGGCTTGTAATTTTCATTATGCAGATTTTGTGAGAAGGTGAATAGTCTGATGAAATTTGGAGATGATCTATAAATGACAAAATGCAATATTCAAGGGGCCAAAAACAGTATTTTTGTAAATTAGAGCTTTTTAATGACCACAAAATGGATTTTGCAACACTTTGTTGTAGATGGGATTTTCTTGAGAACCGTCCATTAGATTTTTATGATTTTTACATGAAGTTACATACCAATGATGGTCAGATTTTCTCCAAAGCTTGTTTTCAGAAAAAACTTTGGTTGTGTCCCCAGGGGCTCGAAATGGGTCCAAAATGGGGCAAAATACCCAAAAACGGCCAAAATTGACACATTCTGCCCAATAACTTTTGATCCATCCATTAGATTTTCCTGAAACTCTCACAAAACCAAGATATAAGAAATACACTTATATAAGTATGACACTTACCCCTGGAAAAACTTTTAGGGCTCAATGGGGTAATTTTGGACTTTTTGTCAAAAATTGTAAAAAAATCCAAGAAAATAACAAAATAATAAAACCAACAAAAATCCCTCGGGCACACATCTCAGGGTGTTTTAGGGCTCAAACATCCCTATTTGGGGTAATTTTTTACTTTTTGTCAAAAAGTCCAAAACAATTGTAAAATCCCCAAAAAACAAAATATAAAATGTAAAAAATCCCTGCACATTAAGCTTGTCAGGGTTGTAGAGCTTTTCACTAAAGTTGTCCCAGGTATTTTTTTGGTTTTATTATTTTGTTATTTTTTTAGGATTTTTGTCAGTAATTTTACCATAACATAAAAATTTGTTTAAATTTTAGATGCATGTGAAAGTTTAGAAGCGATGTTGAAACATGTTGTTTTGGAAAAAGTCTGAAAGATGAATGTCACCAGAAAACTGCTGTAGAACTGAAATCATTTGCAGAACTGTCTGAAGATGAACAAACTGTCTATCGTTGGAGAGCTGGTTTGAAACAGAACTGTGATCTGGGTAGTATATGCAAGTACCACGACAGAAAGTATAGCGATGGTTTGTTCAAGAAAGGAAGTAAGTGCATCGACCCATTCAAACTCCATACTAAGAAGAAGCCTGATGGGACACACAACATATCACTCGCTATGGCTGTAGGGCTAAGGTCCATGGAATTCAGAATCAATGACAAAACTGTTGTTCCCGGATGGAAGGTCTGTAAGAACTGTTATGCAGAAGTGAAGGAGCGTCTGGCTGGAGACAAGGATTCAACAGATGACTATGAATCCTTGGAAGAGGAAAGTGCAGAGTGCGAACCTAACGTGCTTGAATCGATATTACTTCAGTCAGAGCAACGGGACCTCCTAAATGCTACTCTTGGAATGATCAGGATATCCCCATTGAAATCCCATGCTCTACAAAAGACAAAGTGAATGATGCCTGCGAGAAAGTCAACAGAAGTTTCGAGAAGCAGAAGGAAATGGTGAAGGAGCTGTTTGAGTTACCGGACACCTCTCGGCTGGACATGACCGAACAGTTGGTGGAGATGGATACCGAGGCAAAAGCGATAAACTTTGATTGTCTCATGTTTCTTCTGAAAGAGAAGATTAAAGACAAGGGTACATACACACAAGAGAAGATACAAATCCTTACAATGGCGCCACTAGATTGGTCCAGAAAAGAAGTTGCCAGTTTCTTTGGGGTAAGTGAATACCTAGTTCGAGACGCTCGGAAGTTGGCTGCAGAAAAAGGCATTCCGGCACGGCCTGAATCTAAAAGTGGACGCAGTCTATCACAAGAAATTGAGAACTCGGTAAAACTATTCTACGAGGATAACGCATTTTCAAGGTTGATGCCAGGAGG
The DNA here is from genome assembly GCA_963556195.1 of Sepiola atlantica. Lineage (NCBI taxonomy): Eukaryota > Metazoa > Mollusca > Cephalopoda > Sepiida > Sepiolidae > Sepiola > Sepiola atlantica. The sequence continues at coordinate 5,877,491 of OY744523.1, forward strand.
CAAAGACTATGTCAGCATTGCTCGGAACATTCACAAACAAAAGCGCCTTCTACTGTGTAATCTCAAGGAACTCCATTGTGCATACAAGGAGACGTACCCTCATCATAAGATTGGCCTCTCCAAGTTTTGCCAATTGCGTCCTAAGTGGTGTGTCTTCATCTGGTTCTCACTCTGTGTGTTTGTCAAATTCATTAAAACACTAAATGGATGGTCGATGCTTATTGCAATGTGATCAATCGTACAATTAAGCAACGAGAATGGGCTTATTGGAGGGAGAGAGCAAAAAGAGCTGAAAGAGATGGAGAACTAATAGAAAATCCAGAGGAAGAGCATGAACAATTCCCTCTGATCAACACCACATACAAAGACATGATTTATTGAGGGGAGTGATGTTTTGAGGCATGTCCGTTCGTTCATACTGATTTTTCTCCGCGACCATCCATTCAATTTTTCTGAAATTTTGCACGAAGTTGTAACTTCAGACAGGTTACAAAATGACATTCTCAAATTTTTTAAATATCACATTAGGCCCCCAGGGGTCAAAAATGCCCCTAAATGACAAAAATGACCCGTTTTGCCCTATAACTTTTGATCCATCCAATCAATGTTCCTCACGAAACCCCTGAAATGGGGGAGGTGGACTTCTCGTTTTTCGACAAAATTTGGAAAACCATTTTTCAAAATTGAATTTGTTTACGGATAATATATCATGATTTTCACGTTTGTTTTAATTTTTGACAAGAAAAATGATTTTGTTCTTATTGTAGGAGCTGGACATTATCGTTTTGTTATTATTTTGAAAACAATTTTTGTCCAAAAAACCTGGACCTAGTTATTCTTTTTTAAAAAAAGTGTGCATTCGTGGAGGGGGACTACACATGCGCGGCTAGTTTGGTATCTTTTGGACGAGGTTTCACATAACTTCAATCGGGCATTGAAATTTTGTCTAAAAGTAACATAATTTAACCACTAAAATATTAAATGATAAGATAAACGCATATATACCTCTAAATTACACCCAGGCAGCCAAACAAGTTTCTTACATTTATCAACATTAGACGAAAATTTAGCGTTTTCAACTACAGTTTTTTTGAAAATTCTCAACTTTCGGCGTTAAATTTCAATGTGAAGGAATAAAATACCGAGTATGAACCTATATATTTTCTGAATGTTCTATCTTGTGGCTTTCTAAATATTAAAACTGATATCACCTCTGACCCCTAGAGTTGTCTTTTTTTTATCCCCAAAGTTATACCATTTTGGGGGTTCCCGCGGAAGCTTCTCGGCATATACATGTGCAAGAAAGTCCCACAAGATGAACTCCCCTGGCTTTCTAAGGCTGATTTTTGGATTCCTCGGTCACAAACCCCTACTATGTGCAATTTTCTAGGCCAGAAACTAAATACTTTTCAAAGAATTTACAATCTTGTAGTGATGGGCAGTCCCATCACGACACGTCGCAACAATCGTTTTTCGGCCTGTGGTCCTTATTTTGGTTGGGCTCAAAAACAGGGTTCCCATTGATTGCTGGGTCTGAAATTTGGCAGTTCATTATAACTTATATATATCTTACAGGGGTCAAAAGGATAAAAAATTCTGAGGGGGGTGGTGATATTTCGAACTTTTACTGGATGATTTGACATGGAATGTCCCTGAACTTAATTCATCCACTCCTAACTTTTGAAATCACACTAGCACATGCTCATCCTGTGCTCCAATGGTCTCACTAAGGTAACAAAACTTTTTAACAACCACAGTAACTTAACCATCCAAATATACTTTATCGACATGGAGTTCTCATCCATCTCAATTGTCTTACACTTCTTGCATATAAACTGGTTATTCTCTCTCAAACCAGTACTTCCACTGCACTTCCTGTGTACCCGATGCACAAAAGATTGAATTGCACCCAAATTCTTCGCGCATTAGTCATGCACAACAAATTTCATAAAGTTTTAATGTTTACTTTTTAAAATATTAAAATTTATTAAAAATAAAACCTTAATCCAAACAGACACACTAACCTTTACTCCAGACTTGAAATGGAAGACTTACATCAAATCTGTTGCTATGGTCGCTGGAAAAATGGTTGGATCATTCTACCGCTCCAGAAAGTATCTCACTCCTGACACAATCCTCTACCTATATAAGAGTCAAACACATCCTAAGATGAAGTACTGTTGCCACATCTGGGGAGGTGCCGCTCAAAGAATCCTTTCCCATCTTGACAGAGTACAAAACCGACCTCAATATCTAGTGGAAAATGTCCTCTTCTTCACCCTACAGCTTCTTTCTCTCAGAAGAGACGTTGTTAGTCTTTCTCTACTCTATCATTAATTTCATGGCAGGTGCTTGACTAAGCTTCAATCTACGCCCCTGACATCTCTAAGGCATGTGGACCAGATCTTATCCCTGCTATAGTAAAAAAAAAAAAAAAAAATGCTCTGCTGAGCTGGCCCCTGTCCTCTCCAAGCTCTATAACAAATACCTTGTTGAATCTTGCTTCCCTGATAGCTTGAAAATTGCCTTCTGTAATGCAAGTTTTCAAGAACTTTGGTAAAAGTCTCTTCCTACTCTTCGCAAAAATCTTTGAATCATTAATCAATCTTGCGATAGTCCATCAACTCGAAAATGCTAAATGTCTCTGACAAACAGTATGCATTTAAGCAATCTTGCTCTACTGCAGATATCCTAACGGTCATTCCTGAATGCAGATACAATACACTAGATAATAAGGCAGGTGAAGCTCGGGCTGTAGGGCTTTTATAAGGTCTTCTCAGGAAAATTAATTTGTACGCTATTACTGAATGAATACTTAATATAATAAAATCTTTTTTAAAGACAGATCCAGGTCGTTCTTGATTGCCGTAATCTAAACAACATCACGTTAATGTGTGTGTGGCTCACAGGTTGATACTTGGAGCTTTATTAGTCCTAATTTTCATAAACGACCTCCCTAATTCAATCACGTCCAAGATGGGTATATTTGATGATGACACCATGCTCTGTTGTAAACATGCGGGAAAATCAAACACACACATATCCAAGGCAATGGCTGAATTCTTAGAAAATGATTTCCAGTCTGTAATAAAATGGGGGCATAAATGGATGGTTACATTTAATGCTATGAAGACAAAGCTTCTTTTCTTTAACAATTATAAGAAACCTTTCCATCCACTGATTTCCGTGGCGTATAGTACCTTTCCCGAGAGTCTAAAGTTCAAACTCCTTGCTTAAACATTCATTGGCAGCATGAATTGGAATAAATACATAGAAGATATTGCCAAGTCTGCCAGTATCCTATATCTCTATAAACGACCATTCGCATGCATAGACTGTGTTGCCATATGTGGGCTGGTGTACCAACCACTAGTCTCTCCCTCTTGGACAGGGCACAAAAAAGAGTCTCTAACCTAATAGGCCCCACACTTTCTACCAAACTCCAGCCCTTGTCCCATCGCGGCAATGTTGAATCCCTCTGCTTGTTTTACAAATACTTTCACGGAATATGCCCCGACGAATTTACTGCACTTGTACCCCTTCAACGTAAATACCTCCGACAAAATCGACTCGCAGCAAAATCCCACCTCTTCGCTGTAGATGCCGGAAAACTTTTTATTAACTTCTCTCCCCGAACTGTTTGCCTTTGGAAGTCCCTCCCGTGTTTCTCTGACTGTACTAATATGCAGAAATTTAAATGTAATGTAAATAAACATCTTGCTGCTCAACTCCCCACTTAGAATGTCCCCTATAAATCTGTCCCCTAACCACAAGAGCCCCTTACATCTTAGTGACAATGTGCCTTGTATAAGGTAAACAAAAAAGAAAATTAACAATTCTACAACTTCGGAACAATTCCTTCTTTTATGCTCTGATTTCTTTAAGTCTGTGGTCATCTCGATGTCTGCTCCACCTGCAGCCTTCAACATTTCTGCAACAACATCTGAGGGTCCTGCAGCCTTACCATTCTTCATCTTTCCATTCTTCATCTTTCCATTCTTCATCTTTCCATTCTTCATCTTTCCATTCTTCATCTTACCATTCTTCATCTTACCATTCTTCATCTTACCATTCTTCATCTTACAGCGTTCCATACCATTTCTTTCTCAATTCTTATAGCTGGACCAGATACTGCATCTGCAAGCTAGATTTTCTCGGTCCAATCAAAACTCAGTATTCAAAAATCTCTCATAATAGCATTTCAAAGCATCCCTCTTCATTTGTTGCTAGCATCCCATTGTCATTTCGGATGCACTTCCCTCCAACAATATCTATATTTGTCTGTCGTCAGTTTACTTATCTTGAATACGTCATTCTTCTGGTACTCCAATATATCTGGACACCTAGCTGACTCATCCTCAACCCTGGCTTTGTATATTGCTCTTCTTGTCCTTTTTGTCACCAGATATCCTTATTCACTAAATCTTTTCTCCACTGACTCGATCATTTTTTATTTTCGTTGATACACTTCTCAACTTATTGAAATCAAAAATAAAATATGGGAAAACTGAAACATATTTTTTTAAATTGAAAATAGAAGCCTTTATCAATGCAAGATTAATTAATTTTTTTTTTTACTTTAATCTTATTAATTTCAGAATAATATTCCATCATCAGAGTTGACCAGTATTGTTATTTTTTTATTTTTTATTTTTTTTATCAAAAAACAAAAACAAAAATAAACAAACTTTTTTCCTTTTGTTTCTTTGATAAAATGTCCTCGTTATGGTGTATCCGCGCCGATGTCGTTGGCGGTTATGAATTCAAATTCTTGTTGTAGAACGAAGAAAGCATTGGCATGCGCGAAGTTTAAGAAAAGGCTTCTATTTTCAATTTTATAAAAACTGACCCACCAATGCTTTGAAATTTAAAAAAAATTTTTTTTTTTTAAATTCTATTCCCCCCAAAAAATTGTGAACATGACTGTGAAATTGAACGCACGCCTTTTCTATGTTTCTGTTTCATTGTTGAATGATACTTCCAAGAAATTCTTCCTCATCTCTATCGAGATCTTGTGTGTCTGCATTTCTTGCCTATGCGTAACTTTGATAAATACGCATTAAATTATTTTTCATTTACGATTAATCAAATATTTTCTTATTTATTTTCTTTACTTCTGTTCACCCCAAACAAGGCATATTGCTACTAAAGTATGAAGGGCTACTTTGATAGGGGCCAGATTTATAGGGGCAACCTGGATGGGGAGTTGGGCAGCAAGCTGTTTGTTCACATTACATTTAAATTTCTAGATGTTGATACGGTCAGGGAAACAGCAGGAGGGGGATGCCAAAAGCAAGCAGTCTGAGGGACCTTTACAGTGAAGAGGTGTGATTTTGCTGTTAGTCAGGTTGGTCGGGAGTATTTACCTAATATGTAAGAAATTGTTTTTGTTGCACCCTCTCCAAGAGGAAGGGATTAGTGGTTTGTGCACCAGTCTAAATGTGACAACAATACTCCGTGCACGGACGAATGATCGCTTTATAGAGACATAGGAAAAATAAAATAGAGAAAAACAAATGTACAAATGTTATTTAAAAAAATATGTATAAACACGACTATTTTGAATTATTTTTCTCTAAATTAAAATCTTATTTAAAAAAATATGTATAAACACGACTATATTTTGAATTATTTTTCTCTAAATTCTCTACCCAACAATATGTCTCTTCTTGGGTAAAGTAAATACAGCTAGTTTTTAATATTTTCTTTCTCTGATTTTTTTAGCCAGCTTATCAGAACCTTCAACAACGAATGGAAGGACATGTTAGTCGCTTCCTGGAGAAGCAAGTATGGAGTCCTGACCTTAACAAGAATCAGCTGCGAGACCAGCTAAGAAAACATATTAACCAGTAAGTAGACAAAACCTTTTTGTTTTATATTTATTTTTTTTAAGAGACAAAGAATGACCTGGCTAATACGTTGTTTATCTTTCTTCTGCTTATAGCGTAAGTATTTTTTAGAGGATAGAGTGTGTACTTTGTATAATTTGGTATATTCGGACTACTGTTCTCATCTTGGGTGTTTTTATTACAACGTTTCGGCCAATGTAACATCCGACCTTCTTCAGGTGTACCTTGTCAAACTCGGGAATTTGGACGGAATTTTGAACGGAACCCTTTATTGAATCCATGGGGTAACATGCTCTAGTTCGATCTGCCATGACTGGGGAGAAGTCTTGAGTAATTCACAATTCTTCGTATCGCCTGTACTGAGGATTGAACCTTCAACCTTCAGATGACTGTCACTTAGTTAGAGTGTGTACGTCGTCATGCTGGTTTCCATGAATAAACTCTGTCTGCAATAGCAAGTCCGATCTCGGAATGATCGGTTCGTGCAGTTCAGCTTGAGATTAAACACCAGGAAGACTGCGTACTTTAAAGATGATCGCGGGATGATCCAGGTAGATGGCCATGATCTTTCCGCACAAGTCATTTCAAATATCTCGGTTCAACTATGAGCAGTGCCTGCAGTATACTTGGTGAAATCACGGCTCAAATCAATCCTGTATGGCCACTTGTGTCCTCTATGATCCATGGATCAGTGATCTACTCAAGTCCAAGATCTTCTGGACTGTTGTATGATCTTTTGCTTTGTTCGGCTTTGAGTGCTGACCGTCGATGAGAGACGTCATGGAGACAAAGATATTGCATTGGACTGAGGTTTAACCCGACTCTACAATGTTCTGAAGTGTTGACATTCGCCAGCGTTACGACATTATGCTAATCTTGGACAAAATGAGAAAAAATCATCTGAGCTGATATGGATATGTACATTGTCGCGAAACTGGGATTCAAAATAGAAGCCTTTGGGAAAAGGCTGAGAGGACGACCGAAACAAAGATTTCAAGACGGCTGAACATCACCCTGAGCCGGAAGAAAGTGATGACTGATCTCACGCCTCCAGGACACTTCAACCACAATCATCATTAACGACTGATCGGTGGCAGAACTTCTTTTTTTTAGTTATCGACACGTGCCCAGCATGGAGGTTATCCTAAGGATACGCTCGTATAGTCATGGGAAAGGTTCATTCATCCTGTTCGATAAACTGTTGCAGAAGCATGGAAATCCTAAATCACAGGAAGCTTGACTGGCCAAGTAAAACGTGGAAACAAATGATTAGACAGGACCGCACAGAATGGAATTTGAAGACGGCTGACCTGCTGAACTGGAGAGTAAGCTGGTATAATATCAGAAAATGTTTGACCCCTAAACAAGGGAAAAGTGATGTTGGATGAACAGAAGAAGTTCTCACTTTTCAACATGGCTATAACGCTAATAAAGATGCATGCACTTTGTATATTTTTATCCTTAGCTTCCATTCTATCAACAGAAAAATAAAAATGGGATTCCTTTTTTTTAATCATGTGATTATGCATCATCATTCTTGTAAAACCTGTCGGGGAGGGGGGGGGTAGACTTTAGAGTGGAGGTTCACTTTACTATATAACTTGAACGTAAAATGAGTCCCTGGTCATGTTTAATAGTCGTTTCGTCACAGTTGCCTCTGATGAATGGTTCGTCACTATTGTCCACAAGATTACTTCCCTGAGGGCGGCAAATTTTTTTGGGGCGGGTGGTTGGGAGGGAATTATCAACATCTTCATCCTGCGGGGGTGCTGATAAAATATAGGACCCGGAGGTTTCTGAAATATAGGGACCGGGGGCGGGGGGTGCTTCTGCAGTATAGGAACTAGGGGTGCTTCTACAGTATAGGACCCAGCACCGGGGGTGCTTCTACAATATAGGACCCGGGTGCTTCTGCAGAATAGGGACCATGGGTGCTTCTGCAGAATAGGGACCATGGGTGCTTCTGCAGAATAGGGACCATGGGTGCTTATGCAGAATAGGGACCATGGGTGCTTCTACAGTATAGGGACCAGGGGTGCTTCTACAGTATAGGACCCAGCACCGGGGGTGCTTCTACAATATAGGACCCGGATGCTTCTGCAGAATAGGGACCATTGGTGCCTATGCAGTATAGGGACCAGGGGTGCTTCACAGTATATGACCCAGCACCGAGGGGTGCTTCTATAATATAGGACCATGGGTGCTTCTGCAGAATAGAGACCAGTGGTTCTTCTACAATACAGGACCCGGAGGCTTCTGCAGTATAGGCACCGGGGGTGCTTCTACAATATAGGACCCAGAGGCTTCTGCAGTATAGAGACCGGGTGTGCTTCTGCAGTATACGGACAATGGGTGCTTCTGCAGTATAGGGACCGGGGGGGCTTCTACAGTATAGGGCCAGGAGGCTTCTGCAGTACAGGGACCAGGGGTGCTTCTGCAGTATAGCTACCGGAGCGCTTCTACAGTATAGGACCCAGCACCGGGGGGGGGGGGGGGGTTCTTCACTATAGGACCCAGAGGCTTCGGCGTTGTCCGGGAGAAAAGTGCTAAATGTCTTAGATAGAGCTACTGTAGTGTTTCTCTTCAGACTATTGTGCAGATGAAAAGGAGAGGGGATCGGTAAGAGTGACTTTAGTAGTGCTCTGGAGGTCGTCCTGATTTTCTAAATACTCGGCGTTGTCCGGGAGAAAAGTACTCAATATCCTATTTTGCTTGCGGAGAGGAGGAGGGAGAGCCTCGGGCAACGCCGGATACCCCTGCTAGTTCATTATAAGCCGTCCTCATAAGTCATCAAATTTTATTAATTATTTACAATCCTTTCATAATATTGTTCATCATTCAACTGACAATCTCTTCATCTCATTAACTCTTATCCTCGATTGGCTTTTAGCCTTGATAAGTGGTGACTCATTACTAAGTCTTCCCTATTATTTTACCTATTGATAAATTTAACGTGGATCCTGGTTTGGATAGGATATCGACGATGGTCGCATCTTTATGTTCCAAAACGAATACTTATAATTAAAAAGGTTAAAAATGACGCATGAGAAAAAAGACAAAAATACATGCTATGAACGATTCGGAATGAAAGAGTCACCAGTTAGCAAGTGCTATATTTAACATACAGGGTGTTGCCGTTAAAAGAAAGAAACGTATGTGTAAACAAATTCACATATTGTGAAAGATATTTTTAGTGATTAAATTGTTTGTTTCAAAAGTTAAAATTTATTGTGTTTTTAGAATGTTTGCATTGTGGAAGACGACACAAATGTTACAAGTGTGTACGTCTATGTTTGTTTTCTGTCCGTGTGAATATACGCATGTGAGTTTAGAAGACACTGAGTATGCGGTCTTTGTTTTTTTAATCATTTAATTCAGTTAATCAAAAGAGATCAAGGGGCCCCCTCTTGAGGCTAACACTTGATTTCCCTATGAGTAAAACTTATATCCGAGGGCTCTCTTAAGGATAGATGTTGTTCCTTTTAGGGCTGCTATCTCTACTTCCGTACAGTTTGGTCTTCCGGGGATTGTTTCTAAGTATTTTCTTAGATTTTTTTTCACTAGACCAGTTGCCCCCACTACAACCGGTATGATTATTTCGTCGATGGACCATGTTATTTTAAAATCATTTTTGAGGTCTTGGTATTTGGTTATTTTTTCGCGTTCCGCTCTATTGAGGCCATAGTCGTTTGGGACGGTTACGTCAATGATGAGAGCAGTTTTTTCTGGTTTGTTCCAGATGACAATGTCTGGTTTGATGGCCTTGTCTTTTATGTATCCGCCCGTATGTATATCTTTATCATAGAACACGGTCACTTTTCCGTTTTATGTTATGGTTGAGAGTTTGTCAGTGTGTGAATGTGTGTAATTGGAGTGGTCATTTGCTTCTCCTGGCCTCGAAGAGCAAGAGAAGGGGTGTGAATGTCATGCTCACTGGCTGTCTTGTCTCTGGCTAATTGAACTCTCTTCTGGATTTTTGGTTGTCGAGTTCCTGTTTTTATTAGAAATTAGTATTTCACACTGGAATAATTTTCATTGGTTGAAAAATGTCGAGTTTGCATCCTTTATTTCAAAATGGCAGACGTAGCACGGAGCTATTGATTTCCACTCGGAAATGGAAAGGAAAGAGTTAGCTAAATGAACGAAGTCAGAGTAGCTTATACAAGTTAGTAACGTTTTACGTTTGTTCGCATCGCATCTCTGCCTCGCTACATAAATACTGCTGATTCTATGATCTGGAAATAAGTAATGCGAAGTTGTGACTGACAATCATGTCAGACACAGACTATGAAATCAGCAAAAAGGGTTAATATTCTACCAAATCTGTTAGATTTCTTATGTAGTTACAACCTGGAAAAGGTATGATCCCCACCTCCCTTAGCTATGAGTAAAATAAGCATTTTTTGGACCATACAAAGAATACGGAACCCAAAACAATAGCCAAACAAAAGGGACACTTTTCCGTCTACACCGTTGTCTTCAGGTTGACCTGGCCAAACACATGTCCACTCTACTTACAAATTTTTAATGAACAAACGAAATCATCCAAAATACTTTTTTCTTTTAAAACATGCTAATATTTATATTTGGGGGGGGATATATTATATATTTATTATTTTGGATGCTTCGAGGTTTCGTTTGTTTATTAAAACATGTAAATAGAGTGCATATTCCCCCCCCCCCTTTTTTAAAATACACAACACGAAAAATAGAATCTTCTGTGTTTATTAAAACGTGTTTTAAAAAAAGGCGCACACTATAAGATTTTATTTTATTATGCATTCTGCCCTCGTGGGGAGGCAAGTAAATAGTGACACGAAAAAATTTTAGAACGTTAAATAATAAATATATAATATACCCCCCCTCCCCATCTAAATATAAATATTAACATGTTTTCAAAGAAAAAAAGTATTTTGGATGAATCGTTTGTTTATTAAAAAGTTGTAAATAATGTGCACGTATGTTTGGCCAGATCAACCGGAAGACACCGGAGAATACGGAAAAGGGGTCCGTATTCTTTGCATGGTCCATTTTTTTACCGAATCGTATTGTTTCGGTAATGAGATAACCCACAGAAGTGTTGCTATTTTTTGATTATTGATTCTGTGCATACTTCAGAGAACTTCACCACGTGCTTGAGAATAAAATTTCACCACTTATCATGGTCTTGGGCCAGTCTTACAGCTGTTAGGAACACAGCATGCCAGTCTCAGTCGTCATGCTGAAGAACTGAAAGCAGCCAGGATCTCGAATTGGACTGTTTTCTCATATGAGAACCCACAAATGAATCACCTGGAAACCCGTAGACTTGATTCGAGTGACGGCCATGATGAAGATAACCAATTTCAACCCTTATCTGCTCGGCCCATCTCTTTGGTGGTCGTTCTCTAGATCTTTCTTCAATGAAATCATCTTTAAATGCTTTCTTTACACAGCTGGAGTCTGGTAGCCGGGAAACATCCGCGAACCACATTAATCTCTTTTTTTTTTTTTAAACAATATCATTGATGGATCTATTAATGTTAACCTTTTTTCTTTCTGTATTTGCATCGTCTATCTCAAAGAGTTACTTCAAGGCTACTTTGTAAACACTTGATGTCACAGGCATTGCGCTTCCTGTCATGCTCTGTCAGTGTAGTCCATGTTTTACTTGCATATATCGCAATAAGAACGATCAATGTAAAGTCTTTCAACTTCACATCTTGATGTGCACTTCCTGTTCTTTTCGTCTACCAAATGCAGAAGTTGCAATTCCTGTTGTTCTGCTGCAAAACAGATGCCACTGGCACAGTAGGATTATAGTTGACCGATTCTTTGATTCCATACCATAACAAAATATCTCTGGCCGATGTCTTGTAGTACACGGCTGAAGTCCCTATTTACTTGGCTCCCCACGAGAGCAGAGTTAGACACAAGGTCGTTTTTTATTGTTGGGAAAATCCAGCTTAAAAAAAAAAGAGCACTCTAGATTGGGACCGGAATAGAAATTGTCTCAGTCTAGAAGAGTTTCTCCTTTGCTAACTGAGGACAGAACAGATACTACACTTTGAAACTAGCCCGAAAGTCGAGAAGTCATATTTTGTTGACCTATTGTAAGTTGTTGCTCAATGGATGATGATGTCTCTCAGTGGTTGTAAGAAGTTATTATAATAGATATCCCAAACCAAAATTTTATTTTCATTATATCTAAAAACTTTTAATGTAGACACATAGATATTTGCAAAAAAATAAACAATGGTACCAAATTTATTTTGGTAGCTCAATTAACTACCAAGTTATGACCATTCAAAGTTTATTGGAAATTAGAAAATTTGGCGTCTTGTGTGCTATTGGTCGCGAAGCCAATTTGAACAGTGTATAACTGAAAATGCATGCTTCAAACAAATGAAAAATCCTTACAAATATAATGTCATCTTGTGCTAAATAAAAATTAAGACTAATGAAAGAAATAATTATCAGATCAAACCAACCTAAACATTGAGCAAAATCCCATTAACCCCCCCCCCCCCCCCCAAAGCGCAAAGATTACACGGAAGGGCAACTTTGACTGTTCATGTAAGTTTCAGTTCAACAGTTAACGCATTGAATCTTCTTAATATGATTCATAGCACATTAAGACCAAGCTAAATTATTCTTTTAATAGTAAATACTCGTATTTGGATCTTGTAAAAACAGACGGAAACATAATTTGATAATAGGGCAAAAAAGGGTAAAAAAAAAGAGTAAAAGGTATAGGCTGCTGAACTTGCTGTAAAAAAGTATCCATTGGAGGTACAAGCTTGAAACTTTGCAAGTTTACTCATTTTTGGATGAGGAATTCAAAAAAATACTTGTCTTCTCTACAATATCAATACTTTTTGTCATAGATATATTTTAACTTGAGTGAATTCATGCAGTTTTCAACTCGCTAAAAAAAAGACTCACAGCAAAATTTAGAAAAAATTTTTTTTTCCTTTTCCAAGCAAATCTTTATTGTAAAACTTTAAAACTTAAAAAAATTACTATGCGTTTTTCTTGTTTTTTTTTTTTGGGGGGGGGGGGGGGGAGGGAGGGGTCTCTTTCTTTTTTTTTTAGACGATTATGTGTAGTTTTAAGACAGTCTTTGTGGAAGGAGGTGGGGAGAGGCTTGCCACTTGGACTTCGGGTTAGTGGTAGGGCTAGGGTAATTACGTGTGAACGCCCTGAAAATTTGATGGAAAAAACCCCCAATTATTTTAGAATTTGGAGTGGGGGATTGGTTTCACGTGAATTTAATGTGAAATGGTTAACTATTTCCTGCCCATTCTAGCGTTTTAGGACAGTAATTAATATTTTTTCTATGTGAAATAAATCCTGTGCGTTTTTCTTTATAGGGGTCTGCTTTTTTTCTTTTCTTTTTCTTTTCTTTTTTAGTCTAGTTTTAATGGGATTTTTGTAGGATGGGGGCCTACCACTCGGACTTAGGGTTAGTGATAAGGTTAAGGAAGGGGCTTGGTTTTGGATGGAGGTTGCCATTCGGACTTAGGGTTAAGGCGTGACCATCGTAATAGTAAACTAGTATACTCAATTACGTAGGCCACGGTTAAGGGAGTTTTTTTTGGGGGGGTGGCTTGTCACTCACATTTAAGGTTAATGGTACGACATGTTTAAGAGAAGGAATTTTTAGGAAGTGGGCTTGTCACTCGAACCTAGAGTTAGTGATAGAATAATTATTTATTTTATATCATGTTTTCAGCTTGAAAAAATATTTTTTAAATTGCACTAAAGGGCAAGAATGGCCGGGGAGGGGGGAGTTTTGCATTGAATTTATGTGCGAAACTGATCCCCCCTCTAAATTCTAAATGATTTTTTTTGTCTTTTTTTCTGCCAAGACTTTTAGGGTGTTCACACGTAATCGCCTAAAAAAGTAGAATCTTATTTATTTTTTAATTGGCAAATTATTATTATTTATCATTATTACTAGAATTAAAGTTTGAAAGTTGAGTATATTTGACAACCAGTATTTCTTGAAGTGTTTTTTTATAAAAGAACCACAAACACTATTAACTTTTTTAAGCACAAAGTATTTTTGTCTTTTTTTTTTTTTTTTTTTTCTTACAAAACTCCATAAACGAAATTTAGGAAGCTTACCGGTTAAACTAGCTGCTGCTGATTGATTGCTATATCAGCAACACTAGTTAAATTGTTGACTTTCGCTCAATATTTTTTCGGACAGGGTAATTCAAAATTACTACTACCGAAAGACAAAACAACATACAATTATAATTTTATGAATAAAAAAAAGTTAAGATTTATTTATTTACTAGTTAGGGTACGAAAAATATTTTTTTTAAATGTTCGATACACGTTATGTTGAAGTTTTATTTTTAAGATTACAAAAAAAATAATGGATCAGTCGTTTTGTTGTTTTCGATTTTTCAATAGCAGTCTTGATGTGCGGAGCTAATAGATGATTGAAGATTTTTCATTTGCGCGGACGTACCTCCAGTTTTATACGTGGTGCGTCTAGAGTTATGGGCATAGTAATATGACAATAACAGATTATTAAAGACGGGATATTTCTCTACAAAATGGTGTAAATTTCGGAATCTTTTATATTGAATTTCTTTCGGATTTTATTAACTAAAGTTTTAAACTTGGATTTTTTTTATGAAATGCAACTTAAAACCATATGTTAAACACACCACATTAGCGAGTGTCCTTTTTACATTCAGATAGGACTATTTTTATATGCATAGTGACACATAATTTCGCGCGCAATAAATTTGAAAAGTATATATATTTTTTTCACGTAAAAAATAAAACGCCCATCACTGAAAATAGTGACTTAACTTGAAGTGGTTTGGAAAAAAAACTATTAATGAGACAAGAGAAAGAATTGTATCTTTATAAAGAGAAAAAATTACATTTTGTTTATATCCAAATTTTATCAAAATAACCCCAAAAATAAACGAGATATCGCAAGTTGAAATTGTAGGGAATTTCACTTTTTTTTAACATATTTCGCCAGGAAATCAGCCCGGTTTGGGATACCTAATTACAACTCACAGCACAAAATCATTTGGGGTTTAACAATGTTTTTGGGCTTTTTATTTTTCTTCTCTAATATACAGTAACCATACATACATAATACTTCCAACCCATTCGCCGTAGTGGGATAGAAGCAGCCGTTCTAAAGCACGCCCACTTTTATCCGTGGTTCAGAAAAAAAAGCTTTTCTCAACCTTGTCGCTACATGTCTCTGGTGACTTCCTGTCTATGATGCAATATCCTGACATGTAGCCCTAACTCTAGTTCTAACGGATTTTTCCACTTATCAGCTTACACTAGCATTATATGGAAAGATACCGTTTTTAACCTTATTTTTACACACCCGCATCCATCTTACTACAGCACATCTTTTTGTAATTTGTTTTCATTTGAGTAAAGATGAAAGTTGTTTCCACCATAAACAAATACCAAATTGAGTTAGCGATCTTTTTGGCAAGAGTTTTTGCTCTCTTTCTTTTGTTTTCTCTTTCAGGTCCGGCATCTTAGCCAGTGGCGTCGAACGTATCATCGAACAGGTTGTGAATCCGAAAATCTTTCTCTTAATCAAGCCGCGCATTGATGAAGTAATTTGTGAGCATTTGGGCCTGGATTTTAAGGATCGCCAGGAGAAACAGTTGCGAAAGAAACACCAACAGCAGGCCTTAGCTGCAGCTGCCGCTGCTGCTGCGGCGGCTGCCGCTGCAGCAGCAGCGGCAGCTGCAAACAGCGCTGGTAAGTCTAAAGAGAAAGGAATTGACAGAAGCGATTTTTATTCTAAAATTTGCGCTTGGGGAAATGTACCCCCCTCCATCAATATGAATACATCAGTATCACGATATATACAAAAATTTCGATACTTTTTACAACTGTTAACATGATAATGATTAGCAGGATTACTGACGTTGCTCACGAGAATGAATAACAAAATAGTAGAGTGTAAAAAACTGTGCGTGTAACATTTTTCTTTTAAAGCCTTCCTCTTTCTCTCACTGCTCCCACTCTCTTTCAACTTGTTTAATAGAAAAAAAGGAAAAAGAAGACTGACTGACTGACTGTTTGATCTGATTACAGTGTTTCTTTTGAAAAAACTATCAGTAAGAATTTTAAAATAAAATTTTTTTTTAAGCCTCCATGCACTCATTTGGTCCCTAGTGATTCCACGGGAATCAATATTATTTTGTTTCTTTTTACCATAACCATGTTAGGCTCACACTGAATCTGGGTTTGTATCTTGTGTAGTTCCTGACTAATAGTCCGACACACACAATTACGATTTTCCTAACACTACAAATTGATTAAAAAAAAATTTTTTTTTTTAAACGAATTGCTATTTTATCAACTTTGGTGAATATTTTTAACTAATCATTATTTTATCAACTTGGGTGAATATTTTTAACTAATCATTATTTTATCGACTTTGGTGAATAGAGCTGTGTAAAAGAAGCTCAAAACCGTTTAAATTATGCAAATTAAATCAGTGGTTCAAAAATAGAAGATTTTAAAGTGCCAAAATTTGTGTTTTTCATTGGACATTTTTCTTTAAGAATCCTTTTAAAAAACGTGGGCCAAAAGAAAAACAGTTTCTTTTGCTGGTTCGTCAGTTTTTAGCTTTTTAAAAAATTTTTTAACAGTATAAAAATATTTAATGTATAAAGGCACATTCAATTAACCTCATTTTTTTTTTTTACAGTATAAAAATATTTAATGTATAAAGGCACATTCAATTAACCTCATTTTTTTTTTTTACAGTATAAAAATATTTAATGTATAAAGGCACATTCAATTAACCTCATTGGAATGCTAATTTTATCCTCTTTCTATTTGTATAATTATTTCACAAATAAGAAAGATAAAGCCTGTTTAAGCACATTAAGTGTGAAATTTTGCTGATGTCCAATGAAAAGACGTTATCGGATTTTAATGCTAATTTTCCTTTGTATAATGGATGAATTTGAATCAATGTGGTAAAAAAAGTAAATTCCTCTGAATCGGTATGGCACCATTTTATTGGACCAGATACATTCAGTCGTTGGCATTGGTTTCCTTGGTTCTTTCTAGAATCAGATAATTAACATGAGGGACCACGTGAAGGTTGCCAACATCCATAACTGAAAATGGTGCTATGGAACCGACTGGATTCGAACTTGGTACAGCCAGTTCATCAGTCCACTTCACCACAGCCACCTCTAGAACTCTTAAATGTGGTGCAACAACTTTATTTACAGAAGATTTTGTCTATTTTTATTTCAGGTCCGAATCCGTATGGAGGTTCATTGTTTCCGTACCAGCAGACAGGAGTCTGGCAACAACAGTTGCAGATGCGACAATTGCAGCAGCAGCAGCAGCCCCCACAGCCGCCACCGCCAGCTACTCCAACCCCACCAGTGCCCCAGGCCAGTCCGTCAGGGACACAGCCAAAATCCTTGTTAGCCTTTTCTTTACCTGACACCAGCAGACCACCCCCGGGTGCATTCCCCCCTACTCCAACCATTGCTGGAGGCAGTGGCTTTCAAGTTCCTCCAGTGCCGCCAGTGCCACCAGTTCCCCCAGTGCCACCTGCTCCACCAGTCCCACAGCAGCCGTACAGCTGGACTAGCGCAACTGCAACCAGCACTGCACCAACCAGCAGTGCAACCAGCTTCCCGTCCGTCTACTCCCACTCAATGCCACCTCCTAGTATTCCTCTAGCTGCAGGACCTCCAACAACACCTCCCCCACTCATGGGTTTCAATGCAGTACCTCCACTAGGAGCAGGCAGCAAGTCCAGCATTGCTAGCACATCCAGCACTTTGCCTAAAGCAAGTATTAAAGAGAGTAGTCGTCCGTCATTATTAAGCACTCAGAATATGTCACCAGCAATTGCCCCCATAACTCTTCCCCCTATGAATGTTCCACCACCTGGCACGGCAGCAGCTGTACCATCCGGCCTGCCACCTTTGAATGTGCCACTCCCTTTAATAACGGACGTTTTATCTCGACCCCCACCTACTTTACCTCCATCTGCATTAGGACCCTCCTTAATGCCGCAAGCTAGCTCTAAGCCACCTACTTTGTCCTCGATTACTTCTCCTGAACACTCCGTCATGGGTCCTGTGAAATCACCTCTTCTACCTGACCCTCTGCTACCGAAAAACTATAAAAAACCCATACTATCCCAACCCCATCAACCAAGTATACCTGCTGTGTCACCTTTACTTCCACAACCTACTTTACCTCCAATCATTCCCAAACCTCCCCTGCTACCTGCCATTCCACAACCCATGATGGCCCTTACTCCAGAAATTCCAAGTTCCAGTTCTGGAAGTAACGAGGATTACCAAATATCTCCGTTGCAAGAAAATGAGATGGCTGAAGAAATGGTTAGAACATCACTGACACCTGAAATTGTAAAGGTTCCGAGGGAAGAACCAGCTGGTTCGGTTCCTAAACTGGAGGACATTCCCTTGCCACATTTACCTTTTGTGGCACCTCCGTTGGAGAGGGGCAGAGGAGAGGATATGAAAAGCCACAAATATTCGGATGAGAATTCATATAATGTCCGAGAAGAAATGGATAGCTCAAATGACGAGAAAGGTCCGGAGAGTTTATCTGCTGTTTCTTCGGAAACCAAAATTGGTGGCATGGATGCGGAACCAGCTGAAAAATCCAGGACTTACAGTTTTTCATGGAATAAAGGAACCAAGGGGGGTGATTTGTCGGACGTGACCATCAGTTCTGTCCACACAAGTGACTTGTCATCCTTTGAGGAGGAGGAGGAATGGAAGGAGAAAGGTGTCTTAGACGTTGACTTGGAAGGAAAAGAGAACAAGAATTCAGTTTCAAACAACGAGGACGTTGTCAATGAAGGTGAGTGGGAACATTTCTTTTATTCCATTCTGATCAGTTGAAAATAATGACAATGGTCATGCCACAAAGTCTAAAAGTTTTAAACTAGAACCTTTATATATCTCATCGTATAGAGAAGGCATGTCCTACTTGGGGTCACCCGAGGGCCATGTTGATCCATTTGTGTTATGAGGGCGCATCCGACTAATTAAAGGAATTTAATAAAAATGAATGCAGAGTATTTTTGTTACTTAAACTTAGAGCCATAGAATAGACGCACCCTACCCCTTGAGCCATAGGATAGACGCACCCTACCCCTTGAGCCATAGAATAGACGCACCCTACCCCTTGAGCCATAGAATAGACGCACCCTACCCCTTGAGCCATAGAATAGACGCACCCTACCCCTTGAGCCATAGGATAGACGCACCCTACCCCTTGAGCCATAGGATAGACGCACCCTACCCCTTGAGCCATAGGATAGACGCACCCTACCCCTTGAGCCATAGAATAGACGCACCCTACCCCTTGAGCCATAGAATAGACGCACCCTACCCCTTGAGCCATAGGATAGACGCACCCTACCCCTTGAGCCATAGGATAGACGCACCCTACCCCTTGAGCCATAGAATAGACGCACCCTACCCCTTGAGCCATAGAATAGACGCACCCTACCCCTTGAGCCATAGAATAGACGCACCCTACCCCTTGAGCCATAGAATAGACGCACCCTACCCCTTGAGCCATAGAATAGACGCACCCTACCCCTTGAGCCATAGAATAGACGCACCCTACCCCTTGAGCCATAGAATAGACGCACCCTACCCCTTGAGCCATAGAATAGACGCACCCTACCCCTTGAGCCATAGAATAAACACACAGATGATTTAGCTGCATTCACAAATTCAAAGTAAAAAAATAGTTTAACAAAAGGAAAAAATAACAAAATTTTATACACAAAGGTTTGTATGCAATTGCAACAAATAAATTTTCAAAGCGATATTAGAAAGAAACGATGGATGTATCATGTGAGCATTAAAGACAGGCAGGCCTAGTTTTGATAACCTCAGCGGAAGATTAAATCTGGCTAGTATAGGGAGATGTGTGCAGAAGAGTAGACTTCGATGGTATGACCACGTTGAAAGATTGTATGAGAGTTCTTGGGTTAATAGGTGTAGAACAGTTGAGGTAGCATGTTCAGTTCACAGGGGAAGGCAAAGGAAAACATGGGAGGAAGTGATAAATATGGATTTAAGAAATAAAGATCTGGCAAGGATAAGTTAGTTTGAAATCAATTTATTAAAGCGTCCAACGCATGCCACCATATAAAATGGATGTTAAACCGAATACAATGATGATGATAAAATGTAATATATTGTTTATAAGTGTAAAGAAACGGGTGAAATTTTTTTTTTCAACTAATTTTGGAAAAACAACTTATAAGTACGATATTAGATAAAAACATCAGATGTTTCAGGAAAATCAAATCTGTGAGTTATTTTCCGGAAAAATCGAATCTGTGAGTTATTTTCCGGAAAAATCGAATCTGTGAGTTATTTTCCGGAAAAATCGAATCTGTGAGTTATTTTCCGGAAAAATCGAATCTGTGAGTTATTTTCCGGAAAAATCGAATCTGTGAGTTATTTTCCGGAAAAATCGAATCTGTGAGTTATTTTCCGGAAAAATCGAATCTGTGAGTTATTTTCCGGAAAAATCGAATCTGTGAGTTATTTTCCTGAAAAAACAAAATTGAGAGTCATTTTCCGGAAAAACCAAAATTGAGAGTCATTTTTCGGAAAAAAAACAAAATTGTGAGTCATTTTCTGAAAAAAACAAAATTGTGAGTCATTTTCTGGAAAACCAAAATTATGAGTCATTTTTTGGAAAAAGCAAAATTTTGAAAAACAAAATTTGAGTTACGTCCCCTGTTCAAGCAGAACCCGAAACTGGAGAAAAATAGCGACAGTGATAAAATCGTGTTTTTTTTATTAAAAAAATACTGGATGAATTTGCGTAATATTTGGTGTACAGTCTTCTTTTCAGCTATCTTGTAAGTACATAACAAAGTTTATACATTTCTTTAGCTATTTTCTTTTTAAGAGAGGTCTAACATATCGATGCGACACTCAAGAAACGTTATGAATGAAGAAAAGATCGCCACTTTTCAACGGCATACTTTTATCCAACTGATCAAAACTTATATTTTGGCTGTTCAATGCGGGCTGAAAATGTGCTTATAAAGGGCTGCATGCAGTTTTTGGGCTGCATGTTTGACATACCTAGTATTAAGGACCCTAGTATTTAGGATCGGTTTGTAGCAGTGTGTATAGAGCTGGAACATTCTCATCGCATTCAATGATATTGTTTTGGACTTTTTGAGATGAGAATTCCTTATTTGGGTTAGTCGGACTATTATTTTCGTCTTGGTTTTTATTTTCACAATTTTTCGGCTGATGTAATCTCAGACCTTCTTCAGATGTATCTTTTCGAACTTGGAAATTTTTGTTAAACACGGAACTTATACGGAATTACAGACGATAATTACTAAGACTAACAATAATTAACACTTCTACGTGGTCATGGTTAACAGAATGAGAACAATCTACCCCTTTGGATTAAAAACAATACTTAGATTATTCAGACTACTATTTTCATCTTCTTATTTTCATGCTTCAGTCGATGTAACCTTCAACCTTCTTCGGGTGTATCTTTCTGAACTTGGGAATATTTATATTGAACTCTAAAGACTATACAAAATAGATTCACTTCGAAATCCTGTATAGTTTCTCAAGTTTGTATCAATTAACTCAGAAATAGTTTATTTACTGTAAACCATTGTGGCAATAACGACCAAAATTACGACACTGTTGTATATCACCGGTGTCGTGGGCACCTCGCAGCTCTGAAATGAAAAACTCTTTAATCTGCACTCTGAAGAAATGATGACGGCTTTCTCACCTGGACGTTTTGATGCTGAAAGGAAACATCTCAATTGGCTGTTAATTTTAATAATCTAACACTAACAGATAATTATGACAACCGGTTCTTTTAGTTCATCTTAATAATTGATGGTGGGGAAGGAAGAGAGACAACCTCAGTTAGTTTTAACTATTCATTTTTAAGACAGCATTTCTGCATTCTTTTCGACCCACTCCCAGTCGCTTTCTTCCTTTACAAAATCTTTTCTCGCTTTTTCAATGACGCCATTCCTCACGTGATTTACATTTTTCTCATTTTGTTCTTGCATTCACACATTTTGTCACATCTGACCATCATACCTAGCTAGACAACCACTTGCTAAGATTGTCCTTGAACTGTTTGAAAGAACTTTCAATATATTACAAAGAGAAAATAGCGATTATTTCCAACTAACTAAAATACCCACCCATCTTTAGGCAACAACAATGACTGGCAATAGTCAATTACAGTACGTCATCATCATCATCTTAGTAACAACCAAGATGAGGATACCAGTCCAACGACTCTAATGTTAATTACTTGTACTCATTAAAGCATTCATTCGGGGTGGGTTAAGCTGACTCCAAAAGAGTTTACTGTGTCACACGTCAATCTACGTCGATCAGCAGCTGAGTCTTCAGCATACCTCATCCATTCCAGGTTCCAATGATGAATATCAAAAACATAGGGCCCAGCTACCAGCTCCATGTCTGCCTTCACCATTGCAACCCATGTCTTCAATTGATCGCCTCTTTACTGCTTTGAGCCAGTGGGTGCGTTTGGAGTTACCAGCTTGCAGATGTCAAGAATGTCTCCAAACCATTGTAACCTCCTTTTCAGAAGAGTCAGCATGATATCAGTGATTTAAAAAATTTTTTTTTTAACATAGTTCACCCCAAACAAGGCAGACTGTCACTGTAGACGTAAGGGGCTACTGAGTATTAGGGTGAAATTTTTGGGAGTCATCCTGAGTTGGGAGCTGTGCAGCGAGACGTCTGTTTACATTAGTTTTGAATTTCTGCATGTCGGGGAAACAGGGTGCAGGGGGGGGGGGGAGTTCCAGAGGCTGGCAGCACGAGGAAATAAGCTATGGAAGTAGAAGGCTTTTCGGCATCTGGGAACCTCCACAGTAAATGGATGGGATTTAGCTGATTGTCGGGTTGGTCTAGTGTATTTACATCAAGGGGGCACCAGAACAGCCAGTTCATCGGAGCACAATCCATTAGAGTATTTGTAAAACAAGCACAAGGATGCAACATTGCGGCAATGGGACAGGGGCTGGAGCTTGGTGGATAGTGAAGAACCTATTAAGTTGGCAACTCTTTTTTTGGACCTTGTCTAAGAGAGAGAGAGACTAGTAGATTGTGCACCAGCCCAGATGTGGCAACAATACTCCATGCATGGGCGGATGGTGACTTTGTAGAGATATAGAATAATGTCAGGTGTGAGGAGTTTACTAGCACGGTAGAGGGAGCCCACCTTCTTTGCTGCAGCCTTGGCAATGTCTTGAATGTATTTATTCCAATTCATGTTACCTGTGAATGAACCCCGGCAATCGGTGGTTGAAGAGGTTTCTTGTAGTTGTTGAAGGAAAGGAGCTTTGTCTTTGCGGTATTAAGTTACCAACCATTTATGACCCCAATCCATTACAGCCTGGGGGTCATTTTCTAAGGATTCAGCCATTGCCTTGGATATGTACGTGTCTGTTTTGCCCACATGACGAGAGTAGTGTCATCAGCAAATATACCTATCTCAGCCTTGATGTCAACAGGGAGGTCATTTATGAAAATCAGGAACAATAAAAGTCCGAGGATGGATCCCTGGGGTACACCAGCATTTATGTCATGTTGCTTAGATGAACGGCCATTGAGGACAACCTGGATCTTTCTTTTGGTTAGAAAGGATCTAATTATATTAAATATTTGTCCAGTAATACCATATGAGTGAATTTTTAGGAGAAGCTCTTTATGCCAGACCTTATTAAAGGCTTTGGATATATCAAGCGCTACTGCCCTAGCTTCACCTGCCTTGTCCAGTGTATGATATGTGTTCAGAGATGACCGTTAGGATATCTGCAGTAGATTGTGCTTGTCTAAATCCATACTGATGATCAGAAAGAAGTTTAGCATTAACTAAGTGCCGGACTATCGCTATATTGATAAAGGATTCAAAGATTTTAGCAAAGATCGGGAGTAGACTGATTGGGCAGTAGTTCAGAGGATCAGTTCTATTCCCAGGATTCTTGAAGACTGGTACCACAGAGGCAATTTTCCAGCTATTGGAGAAGCAAGATTCAGCTAGGCATTTATTGTAGAGTTTGGAGAGGACAGGGGCCAGTTCAGCAGAGCATTTCTTTATTACTGGTATAAGATCAGGCACACAAGCTTTGGAGGTGTCAAGGTTTTTTATGATGTCTCTGATCTGGGATGGTGTGATGACCAGGGTTTCAAGTGTGGCTTCGATCCGCAATGGGAATTTAGGGAGGGGGTGGTTTGCTGAATCCAAAATGGAATTTAAGATGAAACACTGACAAGTAATTCAGCCTTATCAGTGGCCATGCAAACGACATCATTATAGATTGATAGCTGGGGAATTGTTGATTGTCCATTGTTCATCACACTATTGTATATTTTCCAGAAATTGCAAGTGCCTAGTTTCTGTGACTGAATACGTTTTTTTGGTTATCTCTGTATACCTTCTCTTTGCTTCACCTATCACTGCCGTACAATTATTTCTTGACTCTATGAATTTCTGTCTATTCGCAGTTGACTTATGGTGGCTGAATTTTCGAAATGCTTGCTGCCTCTCAGCAATGGCAGCTGCATATTCCGAGGTGAACCATTGAGGAGAGTGGGTTTTGCTGAGGAATTTTCGTATGGGGACATAGACTTCAATGCCTGCTTTGACCCATTCGGTTAACTCATTTGCACACTGATCAGCAGGGAGTGAGATCGTTTCATTTCATGGGGCATCACTAATGTGATCTCTGATGGACTGAAAATCAGCCTGCTCGTTGTATCTCGTTTTGAGCAATGGCTCAGCTTTTGGACAAGTTTTTAGGGTGATAGCAATCATTAACACAATGTGATCAGTGTTCCCGAGCAGGCTATGGGCTTTCGTCACACAAGCTTCGGGCATTGAGGTCAAGAACTGGTCTAGAAGTGAGGCTTGCTGGTCTACTCGATCAGGGAGGCGGGTCGGGAAAGCGACAGTTTGTGAGAGGGAGTGAGCTAAGGAAAAATTATATGTAGAGTTACCGGCTGCGTCAGTAAAGCTGGAGAATCCCAGCCAATTACGGTGGTGTGCATTAAAATCCCCAAATATGTATTTGGGCATTCGAGTCAAGTGAGAGTGCTCTATCTATGCTTTCAGAGAAAGAGTTTAGCAGGGTACAGTCCTGGGTCGACGGAGAACGGTATAATAAATATAGGTAACTAACGCTGTGATGTAAAGTCAATCTAAAGCACATGTAGGCTTGGTCATCTGATTCTAACCTATGTTCTTTAGTCATAGGGAAAGTGTTCCGAACATAAACTCCTAGCCCGTGCATATGTTTGTCAGTCTTTACGGTAGAGTGGGAGGTAGTCAGTCATGTCAAAGTGGTTAGAGGAGGGTGAAGATTTCTTTCACTTAGTGCTAGGATATTCGGGGAGTTTGTCAGCAGGAAAGTTTCTAAGTCCCTTTGCGAGCCTCAAGGGCGGAGGCAAAGATGTTTTTTGTTGGGTGTCTGGTTTAGGTTTGATTTTTTAAATTTTTTATTTTGCAATGACATGTTTGTTTTGAGATAAAGTGAAGTCAGCAAAGTGAGTGCTTGTTAGGTGCCAATAAGCTCACACATCCAGTCCATTAGTCGTGACCTGGTCCATGTGGATGTGGCCTCTGGAAAGCCCATCGAGGATAGCTGCAGGGTCCCTTTCAATGCGTGACATGACACGTACAGCTACCCACGATATTATACAACTGATGATGGAGCAGCCGCATTTTGCATATATGGTGCGGTCTGGAATTCGGTCGGAGAGGAGAAAGTGTTATGCGTCATAAGCAATATGTGTTAAAGACCTTGAGTGTGTGAAAATCTCTGAGCAGGGGTCAGGTTTTGCAACCATACAATAATATTGTGCTGGTATATCCTCCATTTTGTTGAGAGTTTGATCTCTTGTCGAGACCGCAATTTTCTCTGGAGACGGCAAAAGGCTGTGCAATCACGATTGAATGTTAATTACAAAACAAATTCAGAAGAAATTATGAGGTAATTAATTGATTTTGTTGTTGCATAACATTTTTATAATTAATATTTTTTTTCTATTCTCAAAGCGATTTAATTGTGATTTCAATTTGTTTAAAAATGAATGTAAACACATTTTATATTTTGAAGTTTATTAATTCTCGCTTTTCTTCTGTTTCTCTGCAGGAAACGATTCAGATGACAATGTGATTGACCTTGGACTCCTCAAACCAAACAGGAAGGCCAAACCTCCACCAACCAAGCCTCGGAAACTCATTTCATTATCCTACAATTATTCTGATAGTGATGACGATGAAACGCGTGAAGAACGCAAAGCTCGTATTGTAAGTATATTTGACTTATATGCAAAATGAGCATATCTATCCCAGACACATCCATCCCCCAAAATTTGGGATGGTTATTTGTCTGTGTTGATCGTTAGAGATATATGTATTCAATGTGTCACATAGCAGACCCTAATTTATTCTCTAAGGCCACCAAATAAACATTTGTAATGTCGCCTCTTATAAGTTTGTAATTAAACATACATTCAAATCATAACTTCAAATCAAATCCTTGTGTATGACGCTGCTTCTCATGGTTATGTGTCACATAACCATTATCTTTAATAGAAGAATTTGCTTGTAACTCTTCACGATGCCATGTATAAAAAAAAAGACTGAAAGTCTGCACTTACTTCATACTTATCTTCAGCAGTCGATCGTCTAGTCATTTCGGGTAGCAACTTAGAATATAAGGAAAACTCGTAACACAAGAATTTTATGTTGTTTCACTTTTATTGCTTACTCTCACACTCATTTTCCTAACGAAGCCTGCTGGGAGAGCGAAACACAGGATGTCCTCACTTCCGTTTTCCGATCAGCTCACCATCTTCAGTACAATCTGGGTTTATTTTTACAGATTCATTTTCACAACAACAAAACACAAATGTTTATTTTAATAATTTACCTAGCGACTTTCCTAAATCACAACTTGTCAAAGCAACCAAGCCTTGAATTTCAGATGCAACCAATTCTCATCAGACACATTCCATTCACTAACCTAGATTTTGCGTAACCTACTTATCTCATGTCAAATATTGTTACATTAGTTCCATATCAACAAATAAAAATTTATGCTAAAAAAAAATAAATATAAATCAGTCCTATCACAGAAAAATTATTGAGTATAAAAAAAAAAGTAAGAAAAAAAAGCCGGACGAAACCATTTCAAGGGTTGAGGGGGGAAGAAAGCAAATAGCAAGTTCGACCCCCTTCCCCCCACCAGTAATGACTCAGCATTTTCTTTCAAAATTATAACATAATTACATTGAAATTTGCTGAAAAACTCGACAACCCCTTACTAAATTTGCTCCATAGCCTCCTCATAGGTGCACTTTCAAGATTCGGGAACACGTCCATTATCTTCCCCGGTTAATTTTACATGAGAATATACTTTCTTAATTTTTTTTTTTTAAATTGAAGTCGCTTCAGACAAGGCATTAAGCCACTTCATGTAAGGAGTTAAAAAAAAAAAAATACTGTTCAAGATCAAAAACTAGCCAAGGATAAGTGTTAGATGGATAGATTCCGACCCAGAAAACAGCAATTTTCCCCCCTTTGTCAGAAACATCACTCGTGAAATGTGAGGATCAAAGGACAAAATAAGGGAAACGAGAGTTACGAGGCTGCCGAAAGTAAATCCAAGGTCCACTTTCTACTCTCTCATTTCTCATTTTATGTAGATTCTCTCACCTTTACTTTCTATATATGTTTGGAAATTTTTTGTTGACTCATTTTTGCCAAAACATCTCATCATTCTTTGTTCTGGCTCTTTTAGGCACGTCCCACACTTTGCAATAATTTCAAATTTGTTTGCGCTGTTCTCAGGATTTTTTCTCAATAGATATCCAACTCCATCTCGCAAATCTTCATAACAGAAAAAAAGTACAACAAAAATACAGAGATTAAAAAAAAAAAAATCCTCAATATTAGGTATACCTGCCTCACACAGACATCTACTGTAAGATTAAGCAGGAAAACTATATATATATATATATATATATATATATATATATATTGCCATGTGAAGCTTATTTCTGTTGTTTTCTCTTTATCTGCAGGCTCGTGAGAAAGAAGAGCGGTATTTGCGACGTCAGCAAAGGCGTGCGGGGCTGGAGGCCAAGAGGAAAGACCGACAAGAAATCAAGTCAAACAATGTCCAAGCAGAACCAGAGCAACAAATAGAAATCCCAGGTACGTAATTGCATTTTGTTTAATGAAAATCGCTCCAGACTAGGCATGAAGCCACTTGATGTAAGGAGCTAACAAGAACGAAATATTATTATCGCAAAGACAGGAGATGCCTATTGTAATTGCATTTTTAGAAACAAGTTGGACTCGTGTAAAAACAGACAAACCAAGCTAATCATTTTGGAATGTTGTTTTTGAAAATATCTTGTTTTGTATAATTTGGTATATTCGGACTACTCTTCTCATCTTGGGTGTTTTTATCACAACGTTTCGGTCGATGTAACCTCCGACCTTCTTCAGGTGTACCTCGGGAATCTTGACGGAACCCTCAATTAAATCCACGGGTTAGCATGCTCTTGTTCCATCTGCTATGACTGGGAAGAAGTCTTCAGTAATTCGCAATTCTTCGTATCGCCCGCACTGAGGATTGAATCTTCAACCTTCAGATGACTGTCACTTAGAACTGAATTTTACTTGGTACTATATCCACTGCGCCACGAGTCCTTGAGGTTACATCGACCGAAATGTTGTGATAAAAACACCCAAGATGAAAACAGTAGTCCAAATATACCAAATTCTACGAATTATCAAAAATTCCGAAACCTTTGTTTTATTCAATTTCTAACATTCCAAGCTTTACTTGTATTTCAAAAACTTAATCTATTAACTAATTGATTTTTTTTTTTTGGCTAAAGTAAATTCGTTTGAATCAGAATGGTGCAACTTTGTTGACCGGCTTGAGTCTGTTGTCGGTATTCTTGCAGGAGAAACCACGTAATGGTTGCCAACATCCCTAAGTGAAAGTGGTATTATGGAATCGACTGGATTCGAACTTGGCACCCCCAGGTCGTCAGTGTCGTCGTCAGTCATTTAAGCACAGTCACCTTTTTTGCTAATAGAGTAATATAATGTTTGAATAAGTTCTCAGATTCACGAATGGCAATCGTGTACAACACTTTAAGATGGAATTAGATGAATTTAGAAATAATGGTAAAAAAATGAATTAGAAGGGAATTTTTGGAATCTATCAGATAAAATATTTGTTTATTAATGTTTTTATTTTGTTGTAGTCATAGATACAACATGAACACTGTCAGGATGGAGTAGAAAAATAAATCTGATAAAATTATATTTGTGTTTTAGAATATTTGAGATAAGGATTGATAAGATGCATTATTTGGACTACTATTCTCATTTTGGTTTTTATTTTCACAACATTTTGACCGAGGTAACTTTCTTCAGGGGCATCTTTTCGAACTTGGGAATGTTCATGTTGGACTCGGGAACATAAATGGAATTATAGGGGATAATAACTAAGAATAACATAATAACTAAGAATAACATAATAACTAAGAATAACATAATAACTAAGAATAACATAATAACTAAGAATAACATAATAACTAAGAATAACATAATAATTAAGAATAACATAATAACTAAGAATAACATAATAACTAAGAATAACATAATAATTAAGAATAACATAATAACTAAGAATAACATAATAACTAAGAATAACATAATAACTAAGAATAACATAATAACTAAGAATAACATAATAACTAAGAATAACATAATAACTAAGAATAACATAATAATTAAGAATAACATAATAACTAAGAATAACATAATAACTAAGAATAACATAATAACTAAGAATAACATAATAATTAAGAATAACATAATAATTAAGAATAACATAATAACTAAGAATAACATAATAATTAAGAATAACATAATAACTAAGAATAACATAATAATTAAGAATAACATAATAATTAAGAATAACATAATAATTAAGAATAACATAATAATTAAGAATAACATAATAATTAAGAATAACATAATAATTAAGAATAACATAATAATTAAGAATAACATAATAATTAAGAATAACATAATAACTAAGAATAACATAATAATTAAGAATAACATAATAATTAAGAATAACATAATAACTAAGAATAACATAATAACTAAGAATAACATAATAATTAAGAATAACATAATAACTAAGAATAACATAATAATTAAGAATAACATAATAATTAAGAATAACATAATAATTAAGAATAACATAATAACTAAGAATAACATAATAATTAAGAATAACATAATAATTAAGAATAACATAATAATTAAGAATAACATAATAATTAAGAATAACATAATAACTAAGAATAACATAATAACTAAGAATAACATAATAACTAAGAATAACATAATAACTAAGAATAACATAACAACTAAGAATAACATAATAATTAAGAATAACATAATAATTAAGAATAACATAATAATTAAGAATAACATAATAATTAAGAATAACATAATAATTAAGAATAACATAATAACTAAGAATAACATAATAACTAAGAATAACATAATAACTAAGAATAACATAATAATTAAGAATAACATAATAACTAAGAATAACATAATAACTAAGAATAACATAATAATTAAGAATAACATAATAATTAAGAATAACATAATAATTAAGAATAACATAATAACTAAGAATAACATAATAACTAAGAATAACATAATAACTAAGAATAACATAATAATTAACACTGCTACCTGGTCAGGGCTGATAGAGTGAGAACAATCTCCCTCCGTAGATTAGATAAAAGTTTCAGTTCCAAATTCTGTATAAGTTCTCAAGTTTAATATAAAGATTCCCAAGTCCAGGAAGATGCACCTGGAGAAGGTTGGAGGTTAGATTGTCCGAAACGTTGTGAAAATAACAATCAAGATGAGAATAGTAGTTTGAATAAGTAAACGACCGTGTCGATTTTAACTTCACGTTTCTTCCTGTTTATTAACACTTTCATTTTTATTTTATATTACAGGATAAATGCAAAAGAAAAAAGCGATCAGATAAAACATTTAACAGAATTGATTCTGCGTATAGATATGTCTTAAGAGGATAATGTTGTTTTTCTTTTTAAGTGTTGAGAAAATAGTTACAATGGAGATACTGAAAGCAGCATAATAAACTAATAATATAGATAAAGTAAAGTCAGTTTCTCCTCATTTCATAGACATCAATAACTTTCTTAACAAAAGTTAAAAAATTTAAATCTACTTCATCAGTCATGAAAGTCAAATGTTGGTTTGTGTTTAAAAAAATGTTTCTGATCAATTTTAATATTTAATCCTGATCGATATTTGGTTTTTTGGTTAATCATAAAAAAAGGGAAAGTAGAGGAGCTTTTACCCTCACACTTTGAAGTTCTCCCACTGTCACCCATAACACCGAGAATAACAGACAATTTTTTTAGATTCACTGGCTGACTCAGATTAAACTGTAAAGAAAGAGAGGGAAAAGAAAAAACTCGAGATAAAACAGCAGCCGGTTTTGGTTTATGTAGTTAATGGCATCATCATTTCCTAATTGCCCCAGTGACTCAACCGGGGTACAACAACTATTTTTACTCTGATTTTATCCAAAAATGAACTTTCATATTACAATATTAAGCGGATTGTTTATTTTTACTTGTATTTTTTTCTGTATTCTACATAATTTATGTAAATTAGGATCCCAGGTGACGGTGGGTAGCCCTGCTAATAATAATAATAATAATAATGCTTTAAAACAGCCAAAAAAGCTGATCATTTGTTAAAGTAAAAATGTTAAGAATCTAATTTTGCTTTCTTTTAAATTTTTTTTCTTGTTTTATCCAATTTTTAAGATTGCCAGCTTCCGCCATCTGATGAAAGATTAGCAACAGTTGAAACTGAGACGATTACAGATACCAAGGATGTGCCGGCCCAGCCACCCCGTAAGAGATCAAAAGAACAAATGAAGGAAGAACTACGAAGTCAGAAAGTAATGGAAAAGCGGCTTGCTTTGAGAAGGCGCCGGACTCGGAACCGCCGCTACATGTCTGAGGAATTCACTTCGATTTTCACAGAGAAGAATCAGACCTTCTCTAATCTCAGCTACCAAGAGAGCCCACCCAGATGCTCACCTGCTACGGTGACCGACACACCAAATTCGGGCGAAACAGTTGAGATTGATACAGGTGTTTCCCAGGCTGTAGATCCCGATGATAGTTTCCCTAAATCGCCACCGACTCCAACACAGGACGAACATGATCCGGATATCTATGCCACAACAGCGTCAGAGGTGCTTGTAACTGAACAGGCGAGCATTCCGATTTATGAAATGGATACGTCGTCAGCATATACTGCTGCGCTGACGTTAGGTCAGTTGAATGAGAATATGCAATCAAAAGACTCGAGTGCTGATAAGAAAAACACCAGCAGCGACGAGATGTCTGCCTCCTATTCAGGCGTACGGTGCACAAGCCCGTATAGTGATATATCGGAATCCTCCAAGGAAGATCTTATCGATCCTCTGCCTAAAGAGAAGAAAACTTCACGGAAAAAGATGGAAGAAAAACCACCGAAACCAGAGAAATCATCACGTGGCCTTCTTAGTGAGCCATACACTCGACGACGCAGCAGTCATGGCCATTATGAACCTGCACCTGCTGAAAGGTAAGTGCGAAACTAGTGCTATTGTCTACTTATATATATGAGTAAGATAATACTTTAAAGATATAAATAATATCTTTAGCCAGTAGACTATCAGGATAAAAAACAAAGCTCAATATAATGTATAGAGCAATAATATTAATTGAATGACATAATAAAATGAGAAATTAATCAGATTTTATTAAAGTTCAAAAACAAGGAGTGATATTACGTCCTTATCCTTAACTCATGAGTTTTCAAAGAAAATCTTCTCCTCAGAGGACCATTAGTAATTTCATTGCGGGCATAGTCCTCTGAGGAGAAGATTTTCTTTGAAAACTCATGAGTTAAGGACGTAATATCACTCCTTGTTTTTTAACTTTAATAAAATCTGATTAACTTCTCATTTTATTATGTTATTCAATTAAAATTATATATATATATATAAAAACATTTAATGAATCAAAAAAAAATACTATTGTTCCAAGAATTAGAACATCAAGTTCATTATGGCATACAATCATTTCCAAAGCAGTTTGGAAATACTTGATTTTATTATTTTATAAAGTTAGTCCAAAACGTCTCTAGCAACACATCTTGATGTATGATGTGATAACGGCATAGATCTGATGACCTCAGAGGAAGATTAAATCTGAACAGTATAGGGAGATTTGTGCAGAACAGGAGACTTTGATGGTATGGTCACGTTAAAAGAGTGAATAAGAGTTCTTGGGTTAGCTGTAGAACGGATAAGGTAGCAGATTCAATTCACAGAAAACATGGAAGGAAGTGATAAGAATGGACTTAAGAGAAAGAGGGATATGTAAAGACCTGGCCAGAGATAAGTTAGTTTGAAATCAATTTCTTACAACCGTCCAACACATGCCAGCATGTAAAATGGATGTTAAGCAGAATATGATGATTTACTTTCTTGTTTTTGCTATGTTGAAAATAGCAACTTGTATTCAATTAATCGTTTCTAATGTGTATTAGATAGATCCTGTAAGTGTTTGTTTGCTGTCAGTTAATAATTGCTTTGTTTATATTCAAAATATTTAATTTCAGACCTCCCCCTCTTTTGCCGAAGTTAGCAGAACCTGAACCCCGCAGTCGTTCTGGGCAACGGTACAACATTGAGGACCTTTACAAGCCACGAATCAGTCACCGTCGGACATCTGCATCTACTTCAGGGTAAGTCGTCTATAAAATGAGCACAATCTTCATCCAGAAGGAATGGTAGAATCGACTGCATCCGATTCTTTTTCTTTTCGTTCTCTGATTCCTACTTAAATTTGGGGTGTTTTCTTGTAATTCTTTGTTTTAAGACCTTTTTGAGAAATTGAATAAAGAGACTGGACAGCAGATAATTTAGAAGGGGTTTTTACCCCGCCTAATAAACCGGTATTGTCCGGGCCTTTGGATCTGGATTTACGCCGGTCTATTGGGGGTTGTCTGGTCCTGTGCAGTTCTAGGAGGTGCACCCTCCCAGGCTTTGCCTCCCCTCTTTGGGGAGGAGTAAGTTTATTGCTTACTGTCTAAGGCGCCCCTACCGGGGAATGCCGACGGGGCTGCTCAGGCAATTTTTAAATGGCCAGAGTGCTCACCTCTCGAGCGCTGGCTTATCTAATCCCACTTTCCCGACCTTGTGTCACATCTTACCTTGTGGGAGGTAGATAAATAAAAGCAGATAATTTAGAAGACAAAAAAAAAAAAGAACAGTGTTCTACATCATCTTTGCCCTGTCACTTGGGTCATAGGTCATGAACCCAGCTTCTCAATCCTTGGCAAGCTGCTCCAATCATCCTCATGTATAGCTGGTCCTCTTCCCCTTTGCCTCCCATTCACGATGCTGGTTGTTCTTGGCCTGCCTCTCGTTTTTTCCTTGTTTCTTTCAAAAGAGAACATATTTTTTATTAGATGAAAGCTTGCGAAGAGTGTAGCCAATTCATTTTCAACATTTTTGCAATATTTCTTCTATCTTTATCGATTGCTGTGCTATTCTTTGTCAAAGTTCCTTGTTACTGATGATAATCCAACTCCCCACCCAGGTTTCCCCCTATAAATCTAGCTCCCATCACAGTAGCCCTTTGTTTCAGTGGCAATATTCTTAATTTGGGGTAAAAAAAAAAAACCTTCTTGGAAGCAGGTGTTGATAAATTTTGTGGATCTTCATCTCAGCGGAGGCAAGTGTTCTCCACATCTCTGTTCCGTACGGCAGAACGAGCTTCCACATCGGATTGAAGATCCGGATCTTAAGATTTTCCAAGTATTTAGATTTACATCGGCCCTTCCCTGCTTGTTATTATGCTGTCCACGTAAGTAAATGAAATGTCGGTTCCACAAAGGGGCAGACCTTTTTGTACTAGGCCTGCGAAGAGTATCGCCCATCTATCTCATACGTCCTGATGCACTGTTCTTTGCAACAATTCCCTGCTAATTGGTCAGCAAATTCTGATAAATCTCTTCGTTGTCAGGTGTTGATATCATCTGGACCTTCTTTCCAGTGGCGACAGTGGTTCTCCACATCTCTGTCCCATAGAGCAGAACTGGCTTCACCATCGTATTGAAGATCCGAATCATTTTGAGACAAGACCGAGACTCGCCAAATATTTTTCAACTGACGAAAGGCAAAGCATGCTTTACTAATGGAAAGCTATACTGACATTGACAAATCAGAAAGCGGCCGATGCAGGTGTAAAATCCAAGATTAATAAAGCATCGTTTGCCTTCCGTCAGTCTTCTAAAACAGTACAATTATTTTTGAAAGTTAAGTGTCAAACTTGTTGCAGACATCAGCGATCATGATTTTTTTTTTTTTCAAAGTTTTCTTTGTAAAATCACTCCGTGCTTTACAGTTGCCTTCTGCACAACTATTTAACACAGGTTTTAAAAGTTAAAATAATATACAATAGTTTTAAAAGAGTTAATAATTTAAAAATAATATATTAAATAATTGTACGAACCACATTTGAAAACCATTACATACACTTTTCAAGTTATGTATATGAATTGGCAGGTTCTTTGAATACTTCGGTGCAATTGACATGCTATGACGGTTTCCATTAAGAAAATAAAAAACGATTTTTAAGCAAATTTGTTAATAAAAATACAACCTAAATAATAATACAACCTAAATAATAATACAACCTAAATAATAATACAACCTAAATAATAATACAACCTAAATAATAATACAACCTAAATAGTACTTTGAATACAGTACTACCAGAAATACATCTATCGATCGAAATAAAATTAAGAAAAAAACCCTACCACACAAAAAGTCAATTATTGTTTTGTAAATTTGTAAGCAACAATTTCACAGATAATTTTATAAATATAAATAATCGAAGCAGCAATAAAAGTTATAACGGCATAATCACGTTAACGCACCAGTTCTCGTTAGATCACCAGAGTTAAGCAATATTGAGCCTGGTCAGTAGCAGATGGGTGACCAATTTGGGAATATCAGGTGCTGTGTATATAGGAAGGCGTCGACACCTCCCTGCAAAAACTGCAAAAATCTAACATTGTCATCTCCCCTAATCGGGATATACATGCGACTGGAAACTCTCATGAAACTCCCTCCTTTGGAGGAAACCGGTTCAACCCGCCCAGGGTGAATGCCATAGTAGGTACAGGTAGGTACAGTAAAAGTTTTAGAAGTTGAACAGAATCGAGAAATGTCGAAATTCTTTGTTGTCTGATACTGAATATACTCTGATGTTATCAATGGCAGAATCGTATTTAGTGGTTGTCATATGAAGAAGTACAGAAGTTTGCCATCTGTCTTGTTGCAGTAACGTCTTTTGTGGTTCAGGCATGCAGAGCGTCGCACAGAGGTGTAATTAATTTGCAACATGATCCTCTCTATCTCTCTTTGTCTGATGACATAGGCGATAACTATCATGGAGAACTTGGATGAGCTTTCAGCTCCACATGTGGCCGTTTTTTTGAGAAGGGAGTCATGATTAGTTAACTATTTTGTGCGACCTTGCTCAGGACTGCCGTGGTACAGGATGTGGTATTAATAAAATTATGCGACAACTTCATGTGTGTGTTTCTTGTGTCGGTAAAACTTTGATAATCACACATTAAATTTTTTTAATTTATTTATTATCAATCGAATATTTATATTTATGTTGAAATACAATGGCATAAAATAAAACGAAACTAAAGAATCTAATTTAAAAAAAACAAAATAATTTCATTACTAAATGAAATCTCCCACAATGCATTTTGGCTTCTTCAGAAACAAGTCGACCAATTTAATCTTGTTAATAGTTGAAAAGAAATGAATGTGTTACTTTGTGACCCTTTGAAATTTGAAAGGAATTCAGAAGCATTTAAACTGTCAAATAGAAATTTATTTTTGGCCTTAAAATTCTTAGCACATCCTCATTTAATTAAGATTGGTACATTTGGAAATTATTTACTTGGAATAATTTCATAGAAATTAAAACAACATTGTCATAACAAAATTAGTTATAAGTAGAAAGGGATAGACATATTATAAACCATTGTTTCGTAAAAATATTCTTTAGTTTTTGTTGAGAAAACCATAACAATGTGTGTGTGTTAAAATAAATAACATTTTTTTTAATCTAAACTTTTGAAAATTACAATTTTAAACAATTTGCTTTGACCAGAAAAATTCTAATTTCGAAAGCTTAGATTAAAATAGATGTTATTTATTTTAACACGCACACATTCTTATGGTTTTTTCAACAAGAAAAAAATAATACTTTTACGAAAGAATGGTTTATAATATGTCTACCCCTTTCTACTGATTCAATCTAGCGTAGCCGCGCTAACAGACAGACCGGATTGTTCTTTCTGACACAGAAGTCCACATAACATCAGACGGTGAAAATGAAAAATAAAAAGAACAAAAACAAAAAAGCAATTTGCTTTGACAAGGAAAATTCTAATTTTCGAAAGTTTAGATTAAAATAGATGTTATTTATTTTAACACACACATTGTTATAGTTTTCTCAACAAAAAAAATTAGTTATAGTTTTATAATTTAGTTTAATTCGTAATTTAATTACCAAACGGTATCGTAATAATTAAATTTAACTTTCAAAATCATTTTTTTAAAAAATGATTTGGTAAAAAAAAAGAAAAGGAAAACAAAAAAAAATGAAAGTTACGACTCCTGGGCGACACCGGTTATGTACAGCTAATAAGCAAATACAAATAGGTGCATTATTCATGTTGCAACTACAAATAGGTGCATTATTCATGTTGCAACTACAAATAGGTGCATTATTCATGTTGCAACTACAAATAGGTGCATTATTCATGTTGCAACTACAAATAGGTGCATTATTCATGTTGCAACTACAAATAGGTGCATTATTCATGTTGCAACTACAAATAGGTGCATTATTCATGTGGCAACTACAAATAGGTGCATTATTCATGTTGCAACTACAAATAGGTGCATTATTCATGTTGCAACTACAAATAGGTGCATTATTCATGTTGCAACTACAAATAGGTGCATTATTCATGTGGCAACTACAAATAGGTGCATTATTCATGTGGCAACTACAAATAGGTGCATTATTCATGTTGCAACTACAAATAGGTGCATTATTCATGTTGCAACTACAAATAGGTGCATTATTCATGTTGCAACTACAAATAGGTGCATTATTCATGTTGCAACTACAAATAGGTGCATTATTCATGTTGCAACTACAAATAGGTGCATTATTCATGTGGCAACTACAAATAGGTGCATTATTCATGTGGCAACTACAAATAGGTGCATTATTCATGTTGCAACTACAAATAGGTGCATTATTCATGTTGCAACTACAAATAGGTGCATTGTTCATGTTGCAACTACAAATAGGTGCATTGTTCATGTTGCAACTACAAATAGGTGCATTGTTCATGTTGCAACTACAAATAGGTGCATTGTTCATGTTGCAACTACAAATAGGTGCATTGTTCATGTTGCAACTACAAATAGGTGCATTGTTCATGTTGCAACTACAAATAGGTGCATTATTCATGTTGCAACTACAAATAGGTGCATTGTTCATGTTGCAACTACAAATAGGTGCATTGTTCATGTTGCAACTACAAATAGGTGCATTGTTCATGTTGCAACTACAAATAGGTGCATTATTCATGTTGCAACTACAAATAGGTGCATTATTCATGTTGCAACTACAAATAGGTGCATTATTCATGTTGCAACTACAAATAGGTGCATTATTCATGTTGCAACTACAAATAGGTGCATTATTCATGTTGCAACTACAAATAGGTGCATTATTCATGTTGCAACTACAAATAGGTGCATTATTCATGTTGCAACTACAAATAGGTGCATTATTCATGTGGCAACTACAAATAGGTGCATTATTCATGTGGCAACTACAAATAGGTGCATTATTCATGTGGCAACTACAAATAGGTGCATTATTCATGTTGCAACTACAAATAGGTGCATTATTCATGTGGCAACTACAAATAGGTGCATTGTTCATGTGGCAACTACAAATAGGTGCATTGTTCATGTTGCAACTACAAATAGGTGCATTATTCATGTTGCAACTACAAATAGGTGCATTATTCATGTTGCAACTACAAATAGGTGCATTATTCATGTTGCAACTACAAATAGGTGCATTATTCATGTTGCAACTACAAATAGGTGCATTATTCATGTGGCAACTACAAATAGGTGCATTATTCATGTGGCAACTACAAATAGGTGCATTATTCATGTGGCAACTACAAATAGGTGCATTATTCATGTGGCAACTACAAATAGGTGCATTGTTCATGTGGCAACTACAAATAGGTGCATTGTTCATGTTGCAACTACAAATAGGTGCATTATTCATGTTGCAACTACAAATAGGTGCATTATTCATGTTGCAACTACAAATAGGTGCATTATTCATGTTGCAACTACAAATAGGTGCATTATTCATGTGGCAACTACAAATAGGTGCATTGTTCATGTGGCAACTACAAATAGGTGCATTATTCATGTTGCAACTACAAATAGGTGCATTATTCATGTTGCAACTACAAATAGGTGCATTATTCATGTTGCAACTACAAATAGGTGCATTATTCATGTTGCAACTACAAATAGGTGCATTATTCATGTGGCAACTACAAATAGGTGCATTATTCATGTGGCAACTACAAATAGGTGCATTATTCATGTGGCAACTACAAATAGGTGCATTATTCATGTGGCAACTACAAATAGGTGCATTATTCATGTTGCAACTACAAATAGGTGCATTATTCATGTTGCAACTACAAATAGGTGCATTATTCATGTTGCAACTACAAATAGGTGCATTATTCATGTTGCAACTACAAATAGGTGCATTGTTCATGTTGCAACTACAAATAGGTGCATTGTTCATGTTGCAACTACAAATAGGTGCATTGTTCATGTGGCAACTACAAATAGGTGCATTGTTCATGTTGCAACTACAAATAGGTGCATTGTTCATGTTGCAACTACAAATAGGTGCATTGTTCATGTTGCAACTACAAATAGGTGCATTGTTCATGTTGCAACTACAAATAGGTGCATTATTCATGTTGCAACTACAAATAGGTGCATTATTCATGTTGCAACTACAAATAGGTGCATTGTTCATGTTGCAACTACAAATAGGTGCATTGTTCATGTTGCAACTACAAATAGGTGCATTGTTCATGTTGCAACTACAAATAGGTGCATTATTCATGTTGCAACTACAAATAGGTGCATTATTCATGTTGCAACTACAAATAGGTGCATTATTCATGTGGCAACTACAAATAGGTGCATTATTCATGTGGCAACTACAAATAGGTGCATTATTCATGTGGCAACTACAAATAGGTGCATTATTCATGTGGCAACTACAAATAGGTGCATTATTCATGTGGCAACTACAAATAGGTGCATTATTCATGTGGCAACTACAAATAGGTGCATTATTCATGTTGCAACTACAAATAGGTGCATTATTCATGTTGCAACTACAAATAGGT
Source organism: Sepiola atlantica (assembly GCA_963556195.1). Taxonomy (NCBI): domain Eukaryota; kingdom Metazoa; phylum Mollusca; class Cephalopoda; order Sepiida; family Sepiolidae; genus Sepiola; species Sepiola atlantica. Next base: position 5,918,122 of record OY744523.1, read on the forward strand.
GCATTATTCATGTTGCAACTACAAATAGGTGCATTGTTCATGTTGCAACTACAAATAGGTGCATTGTTCATGTGGCAACTACAAATAGGTGCATTGTTCATGTGGCAACTACAAATAGGTGCATTGTTCATGTTGCAACTACAAATAGGTGCATTGTTCATGTTGCAACTACAAATAGGTGCATTGTTCATGTTGCAACTACAAATAGGTGCATTGTTCATGTTGCAACTACAAATAGGTGCATTATTCATGTTGCAACTACAAATAGGTGCATTGTTCATGTTGCAACTACAAATAGGTGCATTGTTCATGTTGCAACTACAAATAGGTGCATTGTTCATGTTGCAACTACAAATAGGTGCATTGTTCATGTTGCAACTACAAATAGGTGCATTATTCATGTTGCAACTACAAATAGGTGCATTATTCATGTTGCAACTACAAATAGGTGCATTATTCATGTTGCAACTACAAATAGGTGCATTATTCATGTTGCAACTACAAATAGGTGCATTATTCATGTGGCAACTACAAATAGGTGCATTATTCATGTGGCAACTACAAATAGGTGCATTATTCATGTGGCAACTACAAATAGGTGCATTATTCATGTTGCAACTACAAATAGGTGCATTATTCATGTTGCAACTACAAATAGGTGCATTATTCATGTTGCAACTACAAATAGGTGCATTATTCATGTTGCAACTACAAATAGGTGCATTATTCATGTGGCAACTACAAATAGGTGCATTATTCATGTGGCAACTACAAATAGGTGCATTATTCATGTGGCAACTACAAATAGGTGCATTATTCATGTGGCAACTACAAATAGGTGCATTGTTCATGTGGCAACTACAAATAGGTGCATTGTTCATGTTGCAACTACAAATAGGTGCATTATTCATGTTGCAACTACAAATAGGTGCATTATTCATGTGGCAACTACAAATAGGTGCATTATTCATGTGGCAACTACAAATAGGTGCATTATTCATGTGGCAACTACAAATAGGTGCATTATTCATGTTGCAACTACAAATAGGTGCATTATTCATGTTGCAACTACAAATAGGTGCATTATTCATGTTGCAACTACAAATAGGTGCATTATTCATGTTGCAACTACAAATAGGTGCATTATTCATGTTGCAACTACAAATAGGTGCATTGTTCATGTTGCAACTACAAATAGGTGCATTGTTCATGTTGCAACTACAAATAGGTGCATTATTCATGTGGCAACTACAAATAGGTGCATTATTCATGTGGCAACTACAAATAGGTGCATTATTCATGTGGCAACTACAAATAGGTGCATTATTCATGTGGCAACTACAAATAGGTGCATTGTTCATGTTGCAACTACAAATAGGTGCATTGTTCATGTTGCAACTACAAATAGGTGCATTATTCATGTTGCAACTACAAATAGGTGCATTATTCATGTGGCAACTACAAATAGGTGCATTATTCATGTGGCAACTACAAATAGGTGCATTATTCATGTGGCAACTACAAATAGGTGCATTATTCATGTTGCAACTACAAATAGGTGCATTATTCATGTTGCAACTACAAATAGGTGCATTATTCATGTTGCAACTACAAATAGGTGCATTATTCATGTTGCAACTACAAATAGGTGCATTATTCATGTGGCAACTACAAATAGGTGCATTATTCATGTTGCAACTACAAATAGGTGCATTATTCATGTTGCAAAGATGCAACGCAGCGTCAAGAATTTTTATGGAAATATTAATTCTTTTCTGGCTAAGTTCTCACGAGTTATTACCAGTGATCGCTCGCTGGCAACAACAGGTGATGTTCCCTGGAGTCTGAGTGACAGCAAGTCTCCCCACATTTCCAGTACTCTAAGCTTCTTTCAAAAACTTGCAAATCATCTTGTGTTCTCGCAACAGCTGTTTACCATTGATTTCTCGCTGATAAATTCTTTGGCTTTCACTGGAATTTAAGTGGTAATAAGCTTCCTTAGGATTTTCGTACTTTCCGCGTCTTCTATTAGAGGTCTGGATGGTGCTCTCCCTCCTTTCCATCCTCCTTGCCCCTTCACGACCGATACTGGTGCCACTACCTTTTTGGATAAGGGGAGAGGGTTAAATTGTAGGATTTTTTTTCCACACCTAACCTGGTAGTTTAAATTCCTTTGGATGCATGTAATGTTTTTTCCATAATTTCTTTGGTTGTGTTAACACAACATTTATTATTATTAATATTTAGGAGTTTTTACACAAATCATTATCACTGATTGCTCGTTGACAATGACCAGTAGTGTTCTCCTGGAACCTGAGTGACAACAAGTCTCTCCAGATTTCCAGTACTTTGCACTTCTTTTGATAATCGTTGCAACTCATTTTGTGTTATCGCAACAGTCGTTTACCATTGATTTCTTGTAAGTAACATCCGTTGGTCTTCTTTTGAATTTGAGTTGCAATAAGCCTTCCCAAGGTTTCAGTACTCTCAGCACTTGTACAGTGGAGGTCTGGATGGTGCTCTCCCTTGTCATTTTTTCCATCTGTCATGATCGTTCGCAACCATTTTGTCTGGTATCAACCGCAACTGACGCCATCATTTTTTGGGGTGTCAGATTTTAGGATTTTTTTTCCATATATCTCAAGTAGTTTAACTTCCTTGGATTCATGTAATGTTCTTTCTCTAATTTTTTAGTTGTGTTTACACAACATTTATTATTATTATTATTATTATTATTATTATTATCTGAACTCGTTTAAATTACACAATTATTATTTTTTTCATTTGTCTTAGTTATCCTTTTTTGTTAATCATCAGCTTCTTAATAACATGCTGCAACAGTCAACACGACAAACAAAGACGACAAACCAATCAACTATCGATGACAAAGAAACGATAAAGAGACTAACTTTACTTTATATGTTGGATAATTATTATTATAATTTTGTTCTTTCTTTGTTGTTTTCATCTTATTCTACTTTGATTATCTTTAAATCTTACTTCTAGTGTTTCCATCTTGTTAAAGTCAAGGTCTTTTGAAAAAAAAACCCATCTGATAAAGATCAGGAGGTGGAATGCGTTATTGGTATAATGGATAACTTTGCAGACTATGGAGTTGGTTATGCCAACTTCAAACCCCTTTTGATCGATTATGGTCATTTATGCACTTATCCTGTTAGGAAAGGTATGAACCCCCACTTTTCCCATCCAACTACGTATGAAATAGCAACTTGCATTCAATGAATCCTTTAGAATAGGTGGATTGTGTTTGTGCATAAAAATGACCCCAAAAAGGTTTGATTTGCCGTCAAACAAACGAAAGAGGACGAACGTTCATAATATATTTCTCGATTGAACCATTTTTGGTTTTGTTGTCTCCTTTCTTCTTTTTTTTTTTATTTTAGTTTAAAGTTTTGTCGTCATTTCAGTTGTCCATCTTGTCAGTCTCTTCATCTTGTTGCATTGATGGAATTACTGATCCCCCATCCCGTCCGTACGACCTCCATCATTCCGCCATTTTCCACCCTGCCCTTGAAATCTGATGAAACCGTTTTTCTCTTTATTTTCCTGCAGTCAACTGGGCAGACATTTGTTAGTGAACGAACCCCAGTGGAGGTGAGATACCCGTTCAGTCATGAAGATGTTGTCTTCCTCCTCTTCTCACTTGCATCCATCTTTTCTTTTTTTTTTCTTTTTTTTTTCTTTTTTAACTGTAGACAATTTTGATGTCTAAATCTCGCTACAAAACAACAAAAAGCCATGTTGTGTGTGTCTCGTTGTTTATTCATGTTTTTGTTTGTTCGTTCATTCGTTCGTTCTTGTTTTCTCTTCTTCACTTTTATTTACAAACAAATACATTTTTTAGTCAAAACAGATCCATTCTTAACATGTGTCCACTCAATCTGTGCATTGAGCAGTGAAAATACTGTTTCAAATGTAAGCGTGACTGACCGATGGAAATACCGACTGAGAAACTGTATTGTATCGCCCTTTGCTTCTATTCTTGTTATCAACAACTGTACTCTACATACACACCCGCCATCTTTAATCAACACTGGGTGGCACAGACCAGCGTCGTTGTAAAATATCACATAACAAGAATTAACAGTTCAGATCTTTATTAAACCCCTGCACAGGAGAGGAGGTCTTTTAATGTGAGCTCAAAAATTCCGTTTTTATTTGTACTTTCCCTTTTCCAGGTCGGGTTGTGTGTGTATGCTCCTTATGAGCGCCCTCGATACACGTCCGACTATTGTCTACTGAGAAAGTGGTCAACCGATGTCAATCAATTCTCGTCATGATATCACCCACGAGAACATTTCCTCTGTCTTTCATACAAAAAAGAGCATCTTTTAGAGATGTTGGACACCTTTAAAAATGCTATTTTAAACTTCAGCATGACAGACCAAAGAAAATGTTCTTTTAAACTTAAGCATGACAGACAAATAAAAATGCTATTTCTATCTTAAGCATGACAGACCACTTAAAATTATATTTCTAACTTGTGTATGACGGATTACCAAAAATGCTATTTTAAGCTTGCACATGACAGACGACTGAACATGCTATTCAAGCTTGCGCATGACAGACCAACAGAAATTCTATTTTAAACTGAAGTGTGATGAAATTACTGACCAAGCCTCGTATAGATATGCGTGGATACATCGAGACAACAAAAAGAAAAAGCGTTTCTTGAAATTTAAACATTTTTTTGTTGATACTTTCTTTTTGTGTGTTGTGTATTTTTCCAACTTTAATCAAAATTTTATTTCAGAGTTTTCGTTTAGATATTTTATAAGTTTCAGAAATACATTTTTTTTTATCAAGTTAAAATTTTTATGATTGTATTATCTTAGTGTTTGGTGTCAAAGATGTTATTAATTGAGAAAAGCTTAATGTCTAAAATTGGAGGGAAAAAATTTGAGTAAATCTTTATTTTTATGTTTACGATTTAATTTGATATTTTTTTTTACTCAAATCTTTTTAGTATTAAAAAAAAATTGTTTTTGAGTTAACTGGCTGCTTTAATTTTTATTTTGTATCATTAAAGTGTTGAGATATATGGCATATTGTAAAATATTAACGCGTTGTATACATTGATGGCTTATTGTAAAATATTCACGCGTTGGGATAAATTGATGGCTTATTGTAAAATATTAACACGTTGGGATAAATTGATGGCTTATTGTAAAATATTAACACTGGATAAATTGATGGCATATTGTAAAATATAAACATGTTGAGATAAATTGATGGCTTATTGTAAAATATTAACACGGGATAAATTGATGGCATATTGTAAAATATAAACATGTTGAGATAAATTGATTGCTTATTGTAAAATATTAACAAGTGATAAATTGATGGCTTATTGTAAAATATAAACATGTTGAGATAAATTGATTGCTTATTGTAAAATATTAACACGTTGGGATAAATTGATGGCTTATTGTAAAATATTAACACGTTGGGATAAATTGATGGTTTATTGTAAAATATTAACACTGGATAAATTGATGGCTTATTGTAAAATATTAACACGTTGGGATAAATTGATGGCTTATTGTAAAATATTAACACGTTGGGATAAATTGATGGTTTATTGTAAAATATTAACACTGGATAAATTGATGGCTTATTGTAAAATATTAACACGGGATAAATTGATGGCATATTGTAAAATATAAACATGTTGAGATAAATTGATGGCTTATTGTAAAATATTAACAAGTGATAAATTGATGGCTTATTGTAAAATATAAACATGTTGAGATAAATTGATTGCTTATTGTAAAATATTAACACGTTGGGATAAATTGATGGCTTATTGTAAAATATTAACATGTTGGGATACATTGATGGCCTATTGTAAAATATTAACACTGGATAAATTGATGGCTTATTAAATATTAACACTGGATAAATTGATGGCTTGTAAAATATTAATGCGTTGAAATATGTTGATTACTTACATGGTGTTGATGATATTTGTTTGCAAGATTACTGTTTAGGAAAAATAACACAGTAGTTTCATCTTTTGAAATTTATTCATCGAACGTGAGTCAGGTTGTCTTCATGACTTGTTCTGTTGATTTCAATTGATGAACCCGCCTTTTGCTTTGAGAACAGATTGAAGGCGGCGACAGGCTTTCGTATTTGTTTCCTGACTTTTGTTCCCCAAAGGCTCTGATGATTCTGGCCTTTAGCTGATTCTTTGTGTTACAGCTGGCCATTTTGGTTTCTCATTCCACCGCACCCCACACAAAGAAGTTGAAGGAGTTGCAGTCAGGCCAGCTGGGAGGCCAGATGTTAGTGAAGTGTGGTCAACAAAGTTCTAGAGAACAGCTCGACTTATCTCTTCCGGCTGGTATGGCAGGACGCGAGTCATGCTGCGTCACCTATGACGGCCTACCTGCAGTTTGCTGGTCGATCCAAAGTTTTACTCAGAACACGGATATAGCCATAAGTGTTAAGTTTAAAGCTCTCAGGAAAGAAGTGGGGTGGCGTGACGTCACCTTCCCTGTGAACGACACCATTCTGACATCGTCAGATCTTTGATCATGTGTTTTTCTTTCTGATGTCAAAGGGCAAGGTCTTTTCTGCCTGTATCTGCTCCGCCATCTTGAATGGCAGTTAGACATGGGCTTCAATCGCTTCTTATTTTCAACAGTTTTAGTGTAATAACCGTGCCATGATCAGGTGGGTGTGCGGCAGCAAACTAGAGGAAAGAATCCCTTCAACCGTGCTTCATCAGAAACTTGGGATTTTGGATACCTTATGCGCTCAGTGTCTTAGGTGGTTTGGCCATGTAGAGCGTGTCACCTCCTGCATCAACTCAATAACATGAATGGATACCCCAGGCACGAGGGTGTGTGGTAGACCAAGGAAAACCTGGCTTCAGTGCGTATCTAATAACTTGACTGCTTGCAACATGACTGGTATTAACTCTTTGGACCAGACTGCATGGAGAGCCGGCAAAAGACGTTGCCTGATGTTGCCCACCACAGAATCCAGGACACTAGCAGCATCTTAAATATCAAAACCATATGATGATGATGATGATACCTCATAGTCGAATTCTGAATCTTTCAATTCTGTTCTGATCTTTTCTACCATTTTCCCGCTGACGCTGATAAAATCTGAAGTCTCTTTATTTGTCCTTCCAGCGTGGATTCCAAGGAAAACTCTTGTCTCTCAGTCGATTCAAAAAGCTTCATAATCATTTATTCTGCCAGAACGGCATGAAAAATATCGTCACTGTTTTCATTCAGTTCGTATGAATCAGGTGATTCTATTGTTGGCATTGGTTTCCCCGATATCTTTCTAGTTAGACATCGGGTACTTACGGAAAGGACCGCGTGAAGGTTGCCAACATCCTAAGTGAAAGTGTTTCAGTGGAACAAACTGGATTCGAACTTGGCACACCCAGGTTGTCAGTCCGTGTCGTTAACCACTTAGCCAGCGTCACCTCCCACTGTTTTCATGAAAACAAGACTGACAACAAAAGTAAAAAAGAAAATATGCATAAATTAGATAAAGTTGAAAATTTTAAACAAATATCGTCTTCACTCGGTATTGTTAAATATTAACATGTTTCTTTATTTTCCAAGCTTTTGACTAACTTTTCGTCATCTTCTGGAAGGATTGTAAAACATGGGAACATAGTTTACACCCCCTGGAAGATGACTTGAAGTTAGTCGAAAGCTCAAGAAATAAAAGTCGCAAACAACAACATGAATTTTTAGGAAATGTTTTATTTACTTTACAGCCTGACCTGCGAAAATATGTTTGAATGTTGAAAAGAATGATCAACTGATCTAATAGAAACAGAATCAAAGACCATCCTGCAAATATATATATATATAATATATATATATATATATATATAATATATATATATATATAATATATATATATATATATATATATATATATAATTATAAGGAAATAATGATATATACATAAATTGTGTTTGTAGATCTAAGTAAGTTTGTAAACATGCTGACTAGCAGTTTCTTGCATTCTTCTGACTAAAGCAGGAAACTGTTACCATGCACTGTTGACTCCATGTCACCAAACTTCAATCTTTATAAGCTCTATCATCAATATTGAGCACTCATGAACTCTACTGTTTCCAAATGCATGGTTAAATGTTCATCTGAAATTAAGATTTGACACTGCATATTTGAATATTGGAGGTCATGAATGCTTTAAACATGTTTCTGTGTCAATATTTTAAACTAGTTTGTTTCATGCTTATTAACTCATTCCATACACTAAGCATTTCATTTTTGTCTTTCCTCAAACTCCCTCATATATATATATATTAGTACGTCAGGGTATGTTGAAAAGAAATCTGAAGTGCTCGATTGCAAAAATGTGAGAGCTAAAATATAAATTATTTATCTATAAAATTGTTACGTATTTCAGAGATGTACCATGGTTTCATTGACATAGATCAACCTTTTACCGTTTAAAAGGCCGTTAGAGTCCATTCAAATCAGCAACTCACTGCATGAAAACAAATTGAAGATTCTCTAAAATATGTAACATATAGTTTTTAAATAGATAATTTGTAATATCTATATATATATATATATATATATATATATATATATATATGGCACAATCAAGTTGACACATCGGTTCCCGTTAGATCACCAAAGTTAAGCGGCGTCGAGCCTGGCCAGTACTAAATGGGTGACCATTTGGGAATACCAGGTGCTGTATGTGCTCTCTGCTTATCTCGGCATTGTTTCCAGTCGTCTTGTACTACTACTTGCCATTGGAACCAAGCAATGCCGACTCAGGAGAGCGGTTGTTCGGGATTGTGCAACCCTTGCAATTACAAATTCACGCGCGGGCAGCCCCTGGTGGGGCACTCATACGTCGAAATCGACGGGAGAGTCCATCATTATATATATATATATATATATATATAGCCTGATGATTTGCTCCGCAAATGAAACATAAATGTTTTTGTGTAGCTGACTTGCCATAGGTATTATTTTATAGAATGTGTGTGTATGTATGTATATATATATATTTTATAATATTTATAAATAAATATTAATTATTTATTACCTACAGACATCGACGTTTCATGCTTACGCAATTTTCAGTGAAGGAAGCTAATTTTCGACGGGTTGTCGGAAATTATATATGATTATGAAGTTCATATATATCTCATTTATAACTGTAATCCGTAGAACGACATGATCAAAATGATAAGACCATCTTTCAAATCTTGAAACTAAAAATGAGTTAATTTTATTTACAATTCTGGTGATCAATAAAATGTGGCGTTAATTCAAAACTAAATTGAAAATAATATCATGATTTTTGTTGCTTGATCCTCAAACTTTTGTTGATAACTCTGTGTGTGTGTGTGTGTGTGTGTATGGTGGTATCAAGAAATACTGCTGGGGCATCTTGGTTTAGTTGTAAAATACTTCAGCCCTGAACTCGTGTTCATCATCTAATGAAGTTTTTTTGGAAGCAATGCTGCTGTTTGTTCCGTAGCAATTCTATACATTCATGACATGTGTCCATTGTTCAGGCGCTTTCTCTTGTCGTTACAATCCTGTTTCGATCAAAATGTTTTGATATGTTGCTCTTCTTCAAAACTGGATGACATTTGTTGATTCATAATATTGTCTGGTAATTCACTTTAAAAAGTTTGTTTCAATATTTTTTCTTTTAATTTTTCTCTTTTCGTGGTTTTATGCAATCTTCCTGCTTGAAAATTCTTGAATTTACTTTGTCCACATTTTATCATTTTTTATACAGTTTTTCTTTATTCATAAATCAAGTGAGAAACGAGAAAAAAAAAACACCGTTTTGGAATTGAGTTTGATTGAGGAAAGTTATAAACATACAACAAGATCTTTCTTTATATTATTTTTTATATTTTTAAATAAAAATAATATCTATAACCGTTACCATCCGTATATAAATACTTACCTTACCTGTCTTTCACCTTTGTACGTACACAAACAAAAATATTATTATGCTCAACATCCAGCTACCTGCCTGTGGACACGTACATACATGAAGAGAGAGAGAGGGGGGTGGGGGAAAGAGGATGGACGAAGAGTGAAAAATGCACGGATAGAGATAAGGAAGAGAAAAGAGATTAATTCACTAGTGTTGATATGCACGAGAGTGAGAAAGTATTATTTTGTTATATGTAATGTGGCGAATGAGGGTGTTCGATCACTGGAAGTTAGAAGTTTTCGATAATGACTGCTTCTGCAACATCCTGTATTGCCGGCAGGCTGAGAGTGTCTGGTCTGCTGTTCTCTGCCAACACCACAGCCTGAAGTCTGCCGTCCGTTTTGTTACAGTGACGTCTTCAATGGTGCGGACATGCAGCTTGTCGACCATAACAAGAATTAAGCCATGATATAACCCTCTCTACCTCTCTGTCTGGGTGACCCAAGCGTACTTGTGAGTAGATGAGGAAGTGGGTGAAAACCAGTAGAGAGGACTTGACTGAGCTCTCAAGTCCACAAGTGGTCGATCTTCAACAGTGGAATTGTGATAATCTAAACATCTTTAGCGATCTTGTTCAGGACCACCATGGTTCAAGCCGACCAGGGTGAACACGAATACATTGTTAATTGTTTAGTATGTGTGGAGCGGAAACATTTATGACTTGTGTTTAACGTCTTGCTCAGATCCTTTCGACTGATGATCATCCAGAAGATGGTCGCTTTTTATGAAAAAAATGAATCTTTTTCAAATGTTTTTGCAAGTACAACTAAGTAATAAAAAATGTCGATAACAAAGACAAAATTAAAACTAATTTCCTTTAATTAACCATGGAATTTCCACAGGTTCCGCTAGCAATAGTAGTAATAATAATTCTATCAAAATTGTATTTTTATGAATGGAAGCGTGAAATATCGGATGTCTTTTAATGTACCTTATTTTCAAGCTGTTTTCATTTTTGCCATTTTCCCGTTTCGGCCATGCACTCTATGGCCTTCTTCAAGTGTTGTCTGCCATAGTCGGTATAACGTTCAGGGAATTTTCTAACAGAAGAACAATTTATTGGGGTAGACTGCTCTCATTTTGCATATTCCATGCCTTTCAGATATTTCATATCATTTACTTTGTTCTTACGTTCCGGGGTGGGTGTGGGGGTGTAATGGATGCCGTCACAGACTATGGAATTCGCTACGCCACGTTCAATTCAAAAAAGATTTTCATTTATTTACACTCTAACACTATTGAGAAACGTACTACAGACCCTCTCAGGCTATATGTAAAATGCAACTTGTGTTTTTACTGAAATGTTTTGTTTCGGCATTAAATAACAAAAGAATTGTTGACGTGCCGTAAAAACAGACCAACCATTCTGATGTGGAGTAAGCTGGTACCCCTTCCTGAGATTGGAGAATGAGATGCTCCAAGGGCGATGAAAGAGAGGCAACTCTGACCACGACATGAGGAGGCAAGTCATTCAAGTCACCGTTTGGACCATGTACGACTCGACATATTTCTATTATATGTTACCGACCTTTTCCAAAAGAGGTCTAATAAACATCATAATACATTCTTAATAGCTTTTTAAAAGAAATGACAATTTTTCTTTTTTTTCTTCTCACAAATGTAAATAAGTATGGCAATTTTTGTAATCGGTTTAAACATGTTAATGATGTATGGAAAGGATAAGTTAAATGTAAACTTATAAACAAATGTTTGCTTTGTTATTTAAGGGTTAGATGTAGTTATCGTATGATGACATTTGAAAATAAAAACTATTAACATACGACTACATTATATAAATTGGAACAAAAATAAATACATGAATAGTAATATTTTGGAGGAAATTTTAAAATAAGTACCTTTCTGTAATATAAATAGTAGAAACTATAAATTATGTTTATGGGGAAAATAGTAAATTATAAACTTGAAAAACAAATTGAATTATTAAACAAGAAACAAGAATTTGCAGCTAAATGAAGACATATAAAAAACTATTAGCTTTGTTATTAAATCCTGATTAAATAAAATAAGTTAATAATAAAGGAAATTATTATTAAATATATAAAGCCAGCCTTATTTTTGGAGTTATTGATAACATTTAAGCTGATAAATCAATGTTTGATTCTGTCTAGCAACTTTTTATTTATTATAGTTGCACCATGTTCTTTTGCAATAAAATACTTACTTTCTTTCAAAACACCCTTATTCTGGCCGGGAAGACTGTTAAAATGGAGAATTCTTCAGTAAGGACCTGAAAAGAAAAAGCAGCTAATGTCATTAATAAAATAAAATTCATTATTGCTTTATTTTAGCTATCAGATAAACAATTATATTTGTTTTCAATAAATATTACCCTCTTCATTTCTTTAAATTATTTGATCTACCATAATAGTAGATAAAAAAATTCGTTTGTAACAACTATTTAAATTGTTGTTTTACTGTAATGATGCAAGCGGCAGTAGTTGCAAATGACTGAACGCAGAGTAAGTACTTTTTTCCAGTTCTCCCTAAAACAATTTTAATAATTACAAACCATGTTTAATTGCAGATTTTTTTCGATGAAATATTTTCAATTCTATTTTTTTTAAAACAAAATGAATAATCTGTTGTGAGACAAAATTAATGATTTGCTTAAATTCATGGAATAACGTCTTGCAGGTTCTCGGCATGAAAAAAAATTATAATCTGCTACTTTACATTACAGGAATCGCATGCTTTATGTACATTAAGGCAGATTATTGCTGATTAAATTTGTAAACAAATTTAAATAAACCACATGAAACATAATTATACCTTTTATTACTACAAAATTTTGCCTCTTCTTTTAGCAGTCATAATTCTCCCCCTTTTTTATTGACTGTGAGCATGCCTTTCTGGTCGCCATCTTGAATTTTGACTGCGGTAACAAAACTATAAGGATTAATGTATGCTGTTTGTTTCTAAGTAAAATTAAATAGTTTGTCGCTACCTACGTAATTTCCGATACAATGAAAGGGTAAGCAACTCATATATTTTTTTTTCTCCTGTAATTTTAAAACAATAATGATTAGTGAACACTGTTTACTTCTGAAAATATCAATGAAAATTTTTCTGCTGCCAACGTATTTTTCTATAAACACGGTAATCACCTAATATTTACGGTTTTGTTTATGTGACAGCAGTATTCACCTGACGTTGCTCGGGGAGACATAAAATCAGTTATCTATTTTTATCTAATTTAACTTACTATTATATCTGTTTAATATTTTATTTGATCTACACCCGAGCAATACCGGGTGATTACCACTAATAAATAATGTAAATATATTTGTTGTATTTATGTCTCACACCTTCGTGCCTTGCAGTCCGATCAGCAGTTTGGATCGGACCGCATAGAGAGCAGATGTGAGATGTTACCTGGTGTTACCTGGTGTTACCCATTCTGGAGTCCAGTACAGTCGCGGCACCTTAAATACCAAAACCGGATGATAATGATTATATATATTCTTACACCGTAATTAACTATAAATTGACATATAATTTTAAACACAAGTGGGTATAACTCTTTTTGATCGTAACATTTTAAATTTAATACAGAAACAAATATTATTAATAATAACTAGTTTTTACTATCGGGCATCGTCAGGGAGTTAATTTTGTTTTAATAATACATGAGAAATAGCAAAGTAATTTAAAGGTAGAAAAGGTAAAATTTCACAAAGTAAATAAAATGGCTGACTTGTTTTCTAAGAAATAGAAAAGCATTCCTAGTGAATATAATTTAATCAGTAGAATAATTTCTTGTAAATAAATAATTTTTTGTAAGTAGGTTTTTTATTCCATAAAGTTAATCCGTAAACTGGCTTATCTGTATGATAAGAAAGCTCAATGCATTATTAAATAAAATTGCCTCCTCCTTTGACCGATGACGGAAAAGATACGGAATATTTAATTCCATCTCAAAAGGATGGTAATCAACGGGAGAAGAATCACTATCTTGCAACAATATGCAGTTTCTACATGCTAAGTAAATCGTAAGTTTACATATATTTCTGTAAATGGGGGAAAAAATGGGACCCTATTCTTAACAAATGTATTTGATATTTGTCATTGTTTATAGTCGACACGGAGTAATCTTTTTTTGGTTGTACGTGTTTGTAATGAAAGTGGCACTAAATATGAAGGAGTTGATTGAGGTGTTAAGAAAAAATGTGAAAATATACACAATATCTCCTTAAAAATGTGAAAATATACACATATCTCCTTAAAAAATGTGAAAATATACACAATATCTCCTTAAAAAATGTGAAAATATACACAATATCTCCTTAAAAAATGTGAAAATATACACATATCTTAAAAAATGTGAAAATATACACATATCTCCTTAAAAAATGTGAAAATATACACAATATCTCCTTAAAAAATGTGAAAATATACACAATATCTCCTTAAAAAATGTGAAAATATACACATATCTCCTTAAAAAATGTGAAAATATACACAATATCTCCTTAAAAAATGTGAAAATATACACAATATCTCCTTAAAAAATGTGAAAATATACACATATCTCCTTAAAAAATGTGAAAATATACACAATATCTCCTTAAAAAATGTGAAAATATACACATATCTTCTTAAAAAATGTGAAAATATACACACATCTCCTTAAAAAATGTGAAAATATACACATATCTTCTTAAAAAATGTGAAAATATACACAATATATCCTTAAAAAATGTGAAAATATACACAATATCTCCTTAAAAAATGTGAAAATATACACAATATCTCCTTAAAAAATGTGAAAATATACACATATCTCCTTAAAAAATGTGAAAATATACACATATCTTCTTAAAAAATGTGAAAATATACACATATCTTCTTAAAAAATGTGAAAATATACACATATCTTCTTAAAAAATGTGAAAATATACACAATATATCCTTAAAAAATGTGAAAATATACACAATATCTCCTTAAAAAATGTGAAAATATACACAATATCTCCTTAAAAAATGTGAAAATATACACATATCTCCTTAAAAAATGTGAAAATATACACATATCTTCTTAAAAAATGTGAAAATATACACAATATATCCTTAAAAAATGTGAAAATATACACAATATCTTAAAAAATGTGAAAATATACACAATATCTCCTTAAAAAATGTGAAAATATACACATATCTCCTTAAAAAATGTGAAAATATACACAATACCTCCTTAAAAAATGTGAAAATATACACATATCTCCTTAAAAAATGTGAAAATATACACAATATATCCTTAAAAAATGTGAAAATATACACAATATCTCCTTAAAAAATGTGAAAATATGCACAATATATCCTTAAAAAATGTGAAAATATACACAATATCTCCTTAAAAAATGTGAAAATATACACAATATCTCCTTAAAAAATGTGAAAATATACACATATCTCCTTAAAAAATGTGAAAATATACACATATCTCCTTAAAAAATGTGAAAATATACACATATCTTCTTAAAAAATGTGAAAATATACACAATATATCCTTAAAAAATGTGAAAATATACACAATATCTTAAAAAATGTGAAAATATACACAATATCTCCTTAAAAAATGTGAAAATATACACAATATCTCCTTAAAAAATGTGAAAATATACACAATATCTCCTTAAAAAATGTGAAAATATACACATATCTCCTTAAAAAATGTGAAAATATACACATATCTTCTTAAAAAATGTGAAAATATACACAATATATCCTTAAAAAATGTGAAAATATACACAATATCTTAAAAAATGTGAAAATATACACAATATCTCCTTAAAAAATGTGAAAATATACACATATCTCCTTAAAAAATGTGAAAATATACACAATACCTCCTTAAAAAATGTGAAAATATACACATATCTCCTTAAAAAATGTGAAAATATGCACAATATCTCCTTAAAAAATGTGAAAATATGCACAATATCTCCTTAAAAAATGTGAAAATATACACAATATCTCCTTAAAAAATGTGAAAATATACACATATCTCCTTAAAAAAGAAAGAAATATCTGACCCAGTTTAGGAAAATTGTATTTTTGATTTGTTGTATTTTAACATTGTCAATTTTTATTCATTTATATTTTGCTTAGATGTTTCTAAGCACAATGATACACAAAATCTGACATCCTTACTCGTTCGACAACAGACGCACACTTACAGATCGATGCACAAAACTAGTAACTGTGGTTACCATCCTGAATTGCTGTGTTACTACTCGCTCGCAACGAACACATTGAAATCTATGCACACAATGCAACTTTGTATTTAGTGTACCAGACAAAGAAGTGTGATATTATTTTCTTCACAGCTTTGAACTTTTGGGAATCATGTAAAGGTTTCAAATGAATTTAAATAAAAAATGTATATATTTTGTACGGATAATTGTATATACAATAGGTATTGAATCAGGTGTACTATAAGAATAAGGAAATTCTGAAGGCCGCTTGAAACATTTAATTAAGACAACAGTGTAAATAGTTTCTATCTAATAAGATATGCAAGTAAACAAGGCAGGCCTCCACTGTTGACGTAAAGGGGTTACTGAGAATTAGGATGTAGGTTTTGGGTGTCACCCCAAGTGGGGAGCAGTGTAGCAAGATGTCTGTTTACATTAGTTTTAAACCTCTGCATGTCGGTACTGTCGGGGAAACGGAACAGGGAGGGAGTTCCATAGGCCGGCAGCACGAGGAAAGAAGCTATTGGAGTAGAAGGCTCTCCGGCATCTGGGGACCTCCACAGTGACTGGATGGGATTTAGCTGATTGCCGAGTTGGTCTAGTGTATTTATATCGAGGGGGCATCAGAGTAGCCAGTTCATCGGAGCACAGCAACACAGTCTGTCTTTGGATGACATAAATATATAAATAATTACCTACAATCTCGCAGAATATATAAATATATACTAACACATGAGTCGATAAGTCTCGGGCCTAACTTTTAAAACAGAAACTTTTAGGCAAAATTCGACTTTATTCATCAACATAGTCTCTTTCGAGGCTGATACATTGCTTCCAACGCTTCTCTAACAATTTGATTTTTTTTTTTATGTAGAATGTTTCTCGACTTAAAACAATGAATTTCTTCACATTTGAAAAATAAAAGACAGTCTTATGAAAAACATAAAAGCGTGCAAATTATAATTTTTACAGTTTTCGTAACCCTTTGTCTTTAGCAACATTTTTTTTTCTTGATAAATACAAGTAGACAAATTATTTAAGTAACTGCATATCGGATACCTTTATTTTTTGATAAAGGACAGGAGGCTGTTAGAAATATTAAAATTATAATAATACTTATAATGTACATGGTTTTATGTTTTCCATACGGTTTTTTATTTCTCTTTTCAAATGTGAAGAAATGAAACATTTTAAGCTGAGACATATTTTAAATTGCAACAAAAGTCTATGCGGATTAATTGTATATCTATTGATATTGTTTATGTAAACAGTAAGAGTCCCACTAACTTGCTTGTGCCGAAGCGCAATGGATAAAAGCTTGGACTGCCAACAAAATGATTAAGTTTCAATCTCGGCTTGAAGTACTTGCCTGACTAGCCACACTGTGATACAGCAACACAGTCTGTCTTTGGATGACATAAATATATAAATAATTACCTACAATCTCGCACAATATATGAATATATACTAACACATAACTCGATAAGTCCCGCGCCTAACTTATAAAACAGAAATTTTTAGGCAGAATTCGACTTTATTCCTCAACATAGTCTCTTTCGAGGCTGATACACTGCTTCCAACGCTTCTCTAACAATTTGATGCTTTTTTATGTAGAATGATTTGTCTTCGGCCTCAAAATACACCTCAGTTTCGATATCGCTGCTTCATGTAGAATTCTTTTGAGGTCTGCAAACAACCAGTAGTCACTGGGAGCCAGATCTGGAGAATAGGGTGGGTGCCAAAGCAATTTCAAGTGCAATTCATGAAGTTGTGCCATAGTTGCGATCAACATGTCACATGGTGCATTGTCTTGGTGAAAGATCACTTTTTTCTTCTTCATTTGTGGCCGTTTTATGTCGATTTCTCCCTTCAGACACACCAGTAACGCTATATAATATTCGCTATTGATGTTTCTTCCTTTTCTCAAGGTAATTTATGAACAAAATACCTCGCGCATCCCAAAATACGGAGGCCAAAACCATACCTGCTTATGTTTGCAGTTTAGGTCACTTTAGACGGCTTTCATCTGCTGCTGTCCACTCAGCTGACTATTGATTTGACTCTGAAGTGAAATGGTAGATCCATGTTTCATCCATTGTCACATATTGATGCAAAAACAACTTTATTTTGTGTTGGAACAGTTGCAAACAATGCTCTGAATCGTCAACATGTTTTTGATTGACTGAGGTAACACGGCATTCACCTTGAACACAGCTTTCTCATTAACAAAATTAGCAAATTGGTGAATATACCGCCTTCTCATATCTTCAACTCCTCTGCTATTTCATGCAACTTCAATTTGCAATCAGCCGATATGATTTTTTGGATTTTTTTTTTTAATGTTTTCCGGGGAAAACTGACGAATTTGAGGGACCTGGGCATTCGGCATCATTTGTGTCTGTACGATGCCATTTAAAGTCAGCATATCATTTCTTAACTGTTGTTTGCGACGTGGCAGTTTGTATAACACTTATCAAATCATTACTTTGCTTCAACAGTATTTTTCCCCATCACAAAGCAATGCTTTATCAACACACGAAATTAAGTTTTTCCATTATTTAAACAAATTCACGACAGTAGCTTCATTTAAATAACTTTAATTTGTAGACTAATAAAATGATCAGCTCAAATTTTGACACTTGCCATTTGAAGGTTAGTACTTTATAAAAATCATAGATTTCTTTTTATTAGTGGCGCCATCTATATGTCAGGCCGAGGATTTATTTAGTGATGTGTTAGGAATCAAATTCTCTTAAGTATTTCATCATTTACAATACAAATGTATTTGTAAATTTATTTTTTTTACTATTTTTTTTTTTTTAACTCATCCAGTTTTTTAAAAAAATTTCTACACTGATGCTATTCTAACCTGATTAGGAAATTTATTCCACAAATATATTGGCCTATTAGAAAGAAAAAAAATAATTGCATTGTAGTGTACATTAAACCTGAAAGGTGTTTTTGATTAGTTTCATTGAAACAAATTTTATTTATTTATTTTTTTATATCATAGCATATATCAGTTAATTAGTCAGGTGAAGGGTTCTTCTTGGATTCTCCTGATTCATTTCCTCCAACCCTCTCTGTCAGTAGGTTCTTAAGATAGGATCCAAAGTCTTCTTCAAGTTGGTCGACGTAGGTGTAATGAGGTCTTCCAACCGATCTTTTGCCGCGTAATAGATTCCATAGGATGGTGTCACACACAAGTTCCGACTTATTTCTCCAGAAGTGACCACAAGTGAAACTGAGATACGAGGAAAGTGTCCATATAGGCGTTTCTTGGTTCAATGCTTCCTCCAGCTGATGTACGTACAATGCAACTCGTAACATCCTTGTGTATGTTGCGTCAAGCGATGGTTTTTGTCGTTTCGTCAGTGTCCAAACTGTCGAGCCATAAAGCAAGACAGATTCCACTGTGGCCCTAAAAAGCCCCTCTTAAGATTGTCAGAAAGGAAGGACTTCCAGATGGTGTGCAATCAATCAAGGACACCTCAGGTCCTGCCTTTGCAAATTTTAATGTTTCTTTCCGCTGACTAGATGTTCCTGCCAAGGTATACAAATTCCTGGTCAGGCTTGATGTTGTTGCCGGTTTTCAGCTTAATTTTTTTTTTTGGTCGTAGCTGATAAATTCTGTTTTGTGGAGACCAATCTTAGTGGCCGCTTCCTCGACGAGATGGCATAAAAAAACAAATATTTAAACTCTTAGTAACAATATTTGTTAAATATCTTTTGATACCATGTTTTGGAATTTTTTAGATGAGGATTGATAATTTGTATTATTTGAACTACTATTCTCATCTTGGATGTTGTTCTCAGAACATTTTGACCGATGATATAACCTCTGACCTTCTTGGATGTTGTTCTCAGAACATTTTGACCGATGATATAACCTCTGACCTTCTTGGATGTTGTTCTCAGAACATTTTGACCGATGATATAACCTCTGACCTTCTTGGATGTTGTTCTCAGAACATTTTGACCGATGATATAACCTCTGACCTTCTTGGATGTTGTTCTCAGAACATTTTGACCGATGTAACCTCTGACCTTCTTCAGCTGCATCTTGTTGAACTCTGGATGTGGCGCAATGGATAAAGACGTCAAATAACAATCAGTTTTAAGTGACATTCTTCTGGAGGTTCAAGGTTCAATCCTTACTACAGGCGATACTAACTAAAAATAAAATGCTTAAGACTTCTACCCGGTCACGGCTGATAGAACGAGAACAATCTAACCCCGTGGATTAAATAAAAGGTTTAATTCGGAATTCTGTATAGATGCCAGAGTTCGACAAGATGCACCTGATGAAGGTCGGAGGTTACATTGCTTTCGTCTCAACAGAAGAAAGGCAGCATTCTTTGTCCGTGTTTCTGCTCCCTGAAAGAGCCTGCCAAAGGAGGTTGTGATAATGCCTATCATATCCAGGTTTAAAGTCGCTTTGAACAAACATTCAGACGGTATATAGATGCAATATCTTCTGTCGTTTTACAAGGCTTGCTGCATTTTGCTGCTTTTTGCCAATAAAATTGAATTGAAACGTTGTGAGAATAGTAGTTCGAATAATCTAAATAATATATCTTTTAATATTATTCGAATAATGAAAGCTCCAATTTTTAGTTTTTGATTGAAACCCTTTTCATCTTTACGGCAGCATCACATTGATGCACTGGTTTGCGTCAGATCACTAGAATGAGGCGACATTGAGTCTGGTCAGTACTTCAATGGTTTGGTAACCATTTTGAGGAATACGAGGTGCTGTATGCAAAACACTCACTGCGGTGTACAAATGCGTATGAGACTTATTGGGAGTAACCGACAACAGACTAGCGTTCTGTCATGCGTAAATGTCGTCGGGTGCTTCAGACCATCAGTTCTGCTTAACGCTATAAAATCAGGGATAAGCACTCATCCTTAGCAGACTTACCTTTTTACTTACCCATTTCAGGAAACATTAAGTTTTATTTACCCATTTCAGGCAATATTAAGTTTTATTTACCCATTTCAGGCAACATTAAGTTTTATTTACCCATTTCAGGCAATATTAAGTTTTATTTACCCATTTCAGGCAATATTAAGTTTTATTTCCCCATTTCGGGC
Source organism: Sepiola atlantica (assembly GCA_963556195.1). Classification (NCBI taxonomy): domain Eukaryota; kingdom Metazoa; phylum Mollusca; class Cephalopoda; order Sepiida; family Sepiolidae; genus Sepiola; species Sepiola atlantica. The sequence continues at coordinate 5,939,430 of OY744523.1, forward strand.
AACATCAAGTTTTATTTACCCATTTCAGGCAATATTAAGTTTTATTTACCCATTTCAGGCAACATTAAGTTTTATTTACCCATTTCAGGCAATATTAAGTTTTATTTACCCATTTCAGGCAACATTAAGTTTTATTTATCCATTTCAGGCAACATTAAGTTTTATTTACCCATTTCAGGCAACATTAAGTTTTATTTCCCTATTTCAGGCAACATTAAGTTTTATTTCGCTATTTCAGGCAACATTAAGTTTTATTTCCCCATTTCGGGCAACATTAAGTTTTATTTACCCATTTCGGGCAATATTAAGTTTTATTTACCCATTTCAGGCAATATTAAGTTTTATTTACCTATTTCAGGCAATATTAAGTTTTAGTTACCCATTTCAGGCAACATTAAGTGCTTCCCTGATAGCTGGAAAATTGCCTCTATGGTACCAGTCTCCAAGAATTCTGAGGATAGAACAGATCCTCAGAACTATCGCCCAATCAGTCTACTCCCGATTTTTGCTAAAATCTTTAATCAATCTATAATAATCGGTACCTAGTTAATGCTAAACTTTTTTTGACCACCAGTATGTATTAAGACAAGCACGATCTACTGCGGATATCTTAACAATCATTTCTGAACGCATATATCATATACTGGACAAGGCAGGTGAAGCTAGAGCAGTAGCGCTTGATATATGCAAGGCCTTTGAAAAGGTATGGCATAAGGGGCTCCTCCTAAAAATTTACTCATATGGTATTACTGGACGAATATTTAATATAATTACATCTTTCCTAACCAAAAGAAAGATCCAGGTTGTCGTCGATGGCCATTCATCTAAGCAACAGGACATAAATGCAGATGAACCCCAGGGACCCATCTTTGGACCATTATTGTACCTGATTTTCATAAATAACCTCCCTGATGACATTGAGTCTGAGATAGGTGTATTTGCTGATGACACCACGCTCTACTCTCGTCAAAACTGGTGCGTACATATCCGAGGCAATGGCTGAATCCTTAGAAAGTTACTTTTTTAAAATTGTAAATTAGTGCTATATTTAGATGACTTTTAGAGTTCCAAGTTATTAGACAAAATCTACAAATTTTAGACTCACGTCTGTGAAATATCTTTGGGTTGATAGTTTGTTGTTTTTAAAGTTTTTTTATGTCGACTTTTTTTGATGAAGATAACTTTGTTTGTCTAATTTGTTCTCTAACATTCTCGTAGACTGATGATCATATCGGCAAGAACAAAAACGATGCGTGCATATTTTTTCTGAGAACGTTACACTCGGCTTTTCTTGTCTCCTCTTCAGCTTAATATCATTTCCTTTTGCATTTATCCTGTAAAGTGGGGTCCGCACCGAGGGACGTTCACTATACACGGTCAAAGGTTTGGTCAGGGTGAAGTCTGGCTGTCTTGAGATCTTGGTGTAGAGTATCCAACCACGTTAAAAATAAATCCGATTCCAATGCATATCATTTGGATTGCCGTTCTCATCTTGGCTGTTATTTTCACAACGTTTCGGCCGATGTGATCTTTGACCTTCACTTGCATCTTTTCGAACTTGGGAATTTTTATGTTGAACCTTCGAACCTATATGAAATTTTGAACTGCGCTCTTTTATTTAATCCACGGGGGTGGATTGTTCTTGTTCTGTCAGCCATGACCGAATCATCATCATCATCATCATCATCATCATCATAAAAATCTGTTTTACATGCTGGTATGTGTTAAACAAATGGGTAAAAGTGTTAATTATGTTATTCTTAGTTATAATCGCCTGTAGTAAGGATTGAACCATCAATCAGTTCTAAGTAACTAAGTTTTTAAAATTTTTTTATCATAGTTCATCCCAAACAAGGCAGGCCGCCACTGTAGACGTAAGGGGCTACTAATAAAAATTAGGAGCTGCGCAGGTTGAAAGCGATAATAACAACTAAAAATAGCATAATAATAATGAACACTTGTATCCGATCATGACTGACACAGGGAGAACAATCTACCTCTGTCAATTAAATAAAGGGTTCAATTAAACATTTTGTATAGGTTCCCGTGTTCGACAAATAAATTCCCAAGTTCAAAAAGATGCACCTGAAGAAGCTTTGATGTTACATTGGCCGAAACGTTGTGAAATAATAATCCAAATTATCAATCCTCATCTCAAAAATTCCGAAACAAACTATTCCAATTCCTCTGATATAAAAGTAAACCGATGTAAAAGCAAGGTGAGTTTCTTTCACCAACTTTTGCAGTTTTTGCAGTTGCCCTAAGATCAAAGCAGTCGAATCTTGAGATGAAGATGAGGCCAGAAACGCAGTCTCCCAAAACAAATACGGAATAATTCTTTAGATTATTGAAGTTCTTTGCCAACAGCTTTATTCTAATTCTGCTTTAAAGACATTATTTTCTCCAAGACAAAACGACATTTTGCTGCCGATCAACGTTTTGAAGCTCTCTTTTATAGTTAGAATTTGTGTCTTCCAGACGGTACGGCCAGTCTGAGCGCCGGCACGGCTCGCAACGCTATGGTGGCAGTGAAGGTGTTGTGGTTAGTGCCGTGGCCAGCAGCGTCGGCAGTGGTGCAGGCAGCGGCAGCGCAATTGATGGCGGAGTTGGTTACAAAGGTCACCTGGTGAGCAGCAATTTGTCTGGTTCGGTGAGACGCCATCACTTACTATCGTCACCTCCTTCGCCTCCGTTGGAATGCAGAGGGCGTCCTGCCTTACCCACAGCACGAGGACCCTTGCTCCATGACAAGCACAAGATGAGAGAACCCCCAGAATTCATGGGCGGAAGTGCCGGCGGCAGTATTGACAGTGGAGGCCCTGGCAGCACCGGCAGCGGTGGGGGTGGTACATCTGGGGACGAATCAAAATCGTTCTTGACAGACAAGGAGAAGATCCGGGCGGATTTACTTGCTGCACAGAGCAAGCTGTTGAAGCAGAAAGCAAAGTTATCTGCCATTGCCGGGACCAAGTTGAGGTGAGGAATTGATGTAGTTCGTAGTTCGTAGTCATCGGTGTAACCATGTCTGTGCTTTGTGTGTCAAATTTATACCTCCTTTTTGCCTTTCGATGTTTTTAATGTGATTCCAAAAATGAAATAATGAAGGATTTTTGATTTAAAAAAAAAATATTGAGCATTTCTTCGAAAAGTTTATACTACAGAAAGAATTTTATCACTAAAACATTTTGTACAAAAAAAATTAAAGAAGTTTTGCCTGTAAAAAGATAATTTGTATTATCTGGATGACTACTGTTCTCATCTACGATGGTATTCTCACAACATTTTCACGTGTGGTGCAATGGATGAAGTGCTTAGTTATATTCAGTTCTAAGCGATAGTCTTCTCGTGACAATCTTCAATACACGTGCTTCTAAGAATATAAGTAAGAATTAAGATTGATGTTAACTACCTTCGTGGATTAAATGAAGGGTTCAATTCAAAATTCCGGAGTTCGACAAGAAGCACCTGAAGAAAGTCAGAGATTAAATCGTCCGAAATGTTGTGAGAAAAACATCCAAGATAAGAAAACTAGTCCGAATAATCCAAATTATCAATCCTCATCTCAAAAATTCTGAAACATAATGTAAAAAGATAATTATGCACGTTTGGTTAAATATGGACAAGGATCGCCGCAAGCGTCAGTGTATGATGGCTTCATATTTCTGACGAACAATTTGAAAATTAACTTCAGAATAATATCATATTATTTTAGATTTAAGAATGAAAGAAAAATCAGCATAAAAAAATATTTATTTAGCGATTTTTTTTTTTTTTTTTTTTTTTTTTTTTTTTTTTTTTTTAAATTTTTTTTAAATTTTTTATTTTTATTTTTTATTTATTTATTTTTTTTTTTTAGTCTTTTGACTAGGAACAAAGTGTAGTATCTGTTCTGATGTTACACTTAGTCTATTCTGTTCTCGCTCAGTAAAGGAAAAGTCCTTCTAGACTGGGACAATTTAAATTTTTGTTCCAATCAAGATTGCCCCTTTTTGAGGAGCTGGATTTTCCTTAGATTGCCCTCGTGGAGAGGTAAGTAAATAGGAACAACCTCTTTCGAATGGCTACAGTGTTACAAAAAAGCACGACGAGAGAAGAAACGATTGCCCCATTTTTGCATGGGCTACATCCTATAAAAGCCTTACGCATTCGGAAGTAGAAAGCTTTAACACAGTGACTCTTGTGGCGATCCTTGTTCTTCATTTTAAAACAAATGCATATAGAGGAGGTTTTGCTGCCAAAATATATCAAAAGGTTTGTTGCCTAAGTGTGTATATATATATATATATATATATGTATATGTATATGTATATATATATATGTATGTATATGTATATATATATGAAATGAAAAAAGAAAAACCGAAAATTATTTATGTTTATCACCGTTTTGTCTTTATTGTTCAAAGACTTTTCATTTTTCATTATTAGATTATTAATTCCATAACTATCATATATATATATATATTATATATATATATATATATATATATATAATATATGTAAAGTTAATCCAACAAAAGATATAAGAGGCAACTAATATCTTTTAATTAGTGAAACATCCGGATAAAAACTGAAGCTCAATATACTGGATAGAGCATTAATAGCATAATATAAAATGAAGTAATAAAATAAGGTGCGAATCAAATTTTATTAGAATTCAAAGTTCAGGCAAAGTAACTCAACGTCCTTAACTCATTAGTTTTCAAAGATAATTCTTCTCCTCAGAGGACCATTACCGCAGTGACATCACTGCAGGTGATAAAATTACACTTTGAAAATATATAAAAATATATGCAAAAATGCATAAAAGTATATAACACATCAAATATCAAAGGAGAAGAATTATCTTTGAAAACTCATGAGTTAAGGACTTTCAGATACTTTGCTGAACTTTGAATTCTAATAAAATTTGATTTGCACCTTATTTTATTATTTCATTTTATATTATGCTATATATATATATATATATGAAATTAAAAATGGAAAAGCGGAAGACCTTTTCGCTCAACGTTTCGCCCAAATTTCACGTGGGCTTTGTCAAGAGCGGACGAAGAATACAAAAATGACATCCGCTCTTGACAAAGCCCACGTGAAATTTGGGCGAAACGTTGAGCGAAAAGGTCTTCCGCTTTTCCATTTTTAATTTCATACCGTCGTTTTTATCCTTTCATATACTTATATATATATATATATATATATATATATATATAGTACTCCCCTCCCCCAAAAAAATGTCACGCATGGAATCGTTAATAAAATTCACAATCCTGTCTGCAATCCAACCAAATTTGGTACACACAAACTCCACTTATCCAGTTTCATATGACTTTCAACCCTAACTTTGAAGATTGTCAATAACTCTGACGTCACACTTCTCTCTTGATACTGCCCTGATTTTGACTGTGATGACCCTCTTTAGTTCAAGAATAGTCTGCGGATTGTTTCGATAGACATTATCTTTGCGATAACTCAACAGAGACAAAAATCTAGAGAGAGTGAAGCTCATTTAGGATCGCACCTTTTACTGATGAGACGATCACCAACGTGTCCCTGCATATCGATGAACGATGATAAAGCAAAGACTGTTGGACATTCATGACTGAAACTTGGTGGACAAGTCAGGCATAGACTGAAGTTTGTTTGTACCAAATATGGTTGAATTTCAGAAAGAATTGTGAATTTTATTAATGATTCCATGGGTGTCATTTTCGTGGGGTCAATTGCAGAATTCTCATTAGCATAACAAAGAAACCTTCTGTTGTGAAACTGTTCTTCAATATAATTTATTTGACTTGATAATAATTCATACGTTTCATACGTAGATGCTCTCGTATTTTGGAACTTACATATAACATTATTAAATGAATAAACACTCAATATTATGGCCGGTGCATGTTTCATTACGATTAAAAAAAAAACCAAAAAAAAAACCAACAATTTTGTTTTAGTTATCCTATGTTTTCAATGTAATTTTCTGGTTAAATTGATTTTCAAAAAATTCAATATTCATTGAGGAATTGGGTGAATGATTGTCAGTAATTTTTTTGTATTTCTTTTTTCAAACAAGCGAGACATACACACATTTCTTTTATGAAAATCAGACTTTTATAATTACAGCTGGCCCAACTTGTGTTTGATAAATTGTATACAATGAATTCCATCCGATGTTGTATGTTGGTCTTAAGTAACCTAAAAAGGGTTTATATGCTGTCAAATAGAAAAATGAAACCTTTTGAAAAAAAGCCATTGTCTTCATGTCGACTTAATTTTGAAAATTACAGTAAACTAAAGATTTTTGTTAATAGCGACAAGATTTCGGACTTTGGACGAGATTATCAAATAAATGTAATGTGAACAAACATCTTGCTGCCCAATTACCTGCTCAGGTTGTCTTCCTATAAATCTTACCCCTACACAGTTGCCACTTATGCTTCAGTGACGATACGCCTTGTTTTGAGTGGATAGAAATAATAAAAAGTTGTGTTTTTTAATGTGATGAGGAAGCTAACATTTATTCGAACAGAGGAATTTTCCAACAGTTTAAAAAGTGAAAAAGACCTTTGGATAATTTTTGTGGTGACATCTAAGGCAACATTGATATTGGTAGATTATATTTTCTCCTCAATGTTAAACCACAATTTAGTTTCAGATAATATGATTAAAAAAACAAAAAAATGACATCTTATAAACGTTTTTTCTTTTTCTCTCCTTATAAACTTTTTTTTCTCCTTATAAACTTTTTTCTTTTTTCTCTCCTCATAAACTTTTTTTCTTTTTTTTCTCCTTATAAACTTTTTTTCTGTTTTTTCTCCTTATAAACGTTTTTTCTTTTTTTTCTCCTTATAAACTTTTTTCTTTTTTTTCTCCTTATAAACTTTTTTCTTTTTTTTCCCATAAACTTTTTTCTTTTTTTTCTCCTTATAAACTTTTTTCTTTTTTTTTCTCCTTATAAACTTTTTTCTTTTTTTCTCCTTATAAACTTTTTTCTTTTTTTTTCTCCTCATAAACTTTTTTTCTTTTTCTATCCTTATAAACCTTTTTTTCCTTTTCTATACTTATAAACTTTTTTCTTTTTTTTCCCATAAACTTTTTTCTTTTTTTTTCTCCTTATAAACTTTTTTCTTTTTTTTTTCTCATAAACTTTTTTCTTTTTTTTCTCAGACTTTTTTCTTTTTTTTTCTCATAAACTTTTTTCTTTTTTGTTCTTATAAACTTTTTTTCTTTTTCTCTCCTTATAAACTTTTTTCTTTTTTCTCTCCTTATAAACTTTTCTTTTTCTCTCCTTATAAACTTTTTTTTTCTCTCCTTATAAACATTTTTTTCTTTTCATCTCCTTATAAACTTTTTTTCTTTTCATCTCCTTATAAACTTTTTTTTCTTTTCATCTCCTTATAAACTTTTTTTTCTTTTCATCTCCTTATAAACTATTTTTTCTTTTCATCTCCTTATAAACTTTTTTTCTTTTCATCTCCTTATAAACTTTTTTTTCTCTTTATAAACTTTTTTCTTTTTTCTCTCCTTATAGACTTTTTTTCTTTTTCTCTCCTTATAAACTTTTTTCTTTTTTCTCTCCTTATAAACTTTTTTCTTTTTTTCTCCTTATAAACTTTTTTTTTTTCTCCTTATAAACTTTTTTCTTTTTTTTCTCCTTATAAACTTTTTTTTCTTTTCATCTCCTTATAAACTTTTTTTTCTCCTTATAAACTTTTTTCTTTTTCTCTCCTTATAAACTTTTTTCTTTTTTTTCTCCTTATAATCTTTTTCTTTTTTCTCTCCTTATAAACTTTTTTTCTTTTTTTCTCCTTATAAACTTTTTTCTTTTTCTCTCCTTATAAACTTTTTTCTTTTTTCTCTCCTTATAAACTTTTTTCTTTTTTCTCTCCTTATAAACTTTTTCTTTTTTTTTCTCCTTATAAACTTTTTCTTTTTTTTTCTCCTTATAAACTTTTTTCTTTTTCTATCCTTATAAACCTTTTTTTCCTTTTCTATTCTTATAAACTTTTTTCTTTTTTTTCCCATAAACTTTTTTCTTTTTTTTCTCCTTATAAACTTTTTTCTTTTTTTTTCTCCTTATAAACTTTTTTCTTTTTTTTTTTCTCATAAACTTTTTTCTTTTTTTTCTCAAACTTTTTTCTTTTTTTTTCTCATAAACTTTTTTCTTTTTTGTTCTCCTTATAAACTTTTCTTTTTCTCTCCTTATAAACTTTTTTTCTCTCCTTATAAACTTTTTTTTCTTTTCATCTCCTTATAAACTTTTCTTTTTCTCTCCTTATAAACTTTTCTTTTTCTCTCCTTATAAACTTTTTTTTTCTCTCCTTATAAACTTTTTTTTTCTCTCCTTATAAACTTTTTTTTTCTCTCCTTATAAACTTTTTTTTCTTTTCATCTCCTTATAAACCTTTTTCTTCTTTTTCCCTCCTTATAAACCTTTTTTCTTTTCATCTCCTTATAAACTTTTTTTTCTTTTCATCTCCTTATTAACTTTTTTTTCTTTTCATCTCCTTATAAACTTTTTTTCTTTTCATCTCCTTATAAACTTTCTTTTTCTTTCCTTATAAACTATTTTTTCTTTTTCCCTCTTTATAAACTTTTCTTAATACATTACTTTACACATTGTTTCAAATATGTGAAATATTTGTAAGATTATACTCATAATTTTTATTTGCATGACAATTTTGAAACCAGCAAGTCTTTTGAGCGAATCAAAATTATTTTTTAATTAAAAGCAGATTTTATGTTCTTAGCTTTTTAAGGTTAAAATGTAATTTTCATTTCCTTTAATGATTTAGCATTGTATAAATCTGATCCATCAACATTTGTCATTTTTTTACACTGCAACATTGCAGAAGCCAACTTGTTAATGGAGATTTATATGCCCCCCCTTCTCTCTCTTTTCTTTTCTTTCTCTTATGTATAATTCATAGTAATAAATTTATTCTGACCAACAGTGTGTGTTGTGCATGTGTAGGTATGTGCCTGTATATATATATATATATGTATATATATATATATGAGAAAGGAAGGATGAAAGTAAGCCGACGTAATGGGAAATGAAAAAGGAAAAACCAAAAGATGGTTGTTTATGTATTCATCAACGTTTCGTCTTTATTGTAAGACTTCCTATGAAACGCAGAGAGTCGAGGATGTGAGAGTCAGTGGTTGAGAAAGATAGTATCTACGGCTGCTATATCCCTTCATCTCACTACCACGTCAACCCCAAACTTCTATGTACTTGCATGACATTTTTCTTCTGACTATCATTCTGAAGAAGTCTTACAATAAAGACGAAACGTTGATGAATACATAAACAACTATCTTTTGGTTTTCTCATTTTCATATATATATATATATATAGCTAAAAATAATTAATATTTACTTAAAAAAAATAATATCTATATATAAATGATGTCTCGAAACGCACGAAAAAATTGCTTACACGGAAACTTGATTTAAATTCATTTTAAATCCATAAACATATATATATATATTGGCAGCAGATTGTTATTGAGGCAAGTTTGATTAATTATAACTATAAACACAAAACATAGCTCGCAGAGTCGAGATTATTTAAAAAAGAAAGAAAAGGGGGACGACTCTGTTATTTTTAAAAGACTTTTGGTCAAGATATATATATATATATATATATATATATTCTCTTTTTCTGGCTCAGTTTGAGCTTAACTTCAAATGTGTAAGGACACATGGCATGATGATAATATGCTTGTGTCGATCGGGTCTACCATGAAACTGCAGTAAAGTTAAAAGATAAGTTCCTTTTGATTATTTGTTATTGTTATATATTTAGACAAATATTGTTGATTGTAATATTTACTTGTTTAATCTCGCTGTTAGCTAAAATAATTTAATTTTCAATATTTTCTATTAATATTATAAGCTATATGATCCAGTAATTTAAATGTTATATATCTAGTCAGAAATATATATATATATATATATATATATATATATATATATATACAAATGATAATAGAATTAACGATAAGTGAAGTATCGTAAAGTGATCTATCACGATAAATTAAAGCTCAATATGTTGCGTAGAGCAATCAATTTTAAAGAAGGAAAGATGAAGATGAAAAATTACATAAAATTGATACAAATTTTATTACATCGAAAGTTCAGATGCAAAGAGTTACATTAATCCTTAAACCATGGTTTTTCAAAGATAAAACTCTTCTCGTCAGAGGATAAAATTTGGTAATGTGGTATTTATAATAAATAGATATTACCTAGTTCCATTTCACTTTGAAAAATTGAAGAATAAAAAATAGAAAGGTTGGGGGGGTAAAGAAATAAATTACCGGGAGGGAAAATGGTGGCAGTATTGAGTAGCCATTTTCGAAGACAAAAGGGGAGACTGATGCAGATAGCAAAATAGCAAAAGTTTGTAAATTTGGAGAAAAAGTTTGTCGATTTGGAGAAAGGTTTTTAACAATTTTTACAGGGTTTCAAATAAAAGGTAGAGGGTTCAAAATTATCTCATTTGGTCCGTAGGGATTCGTGTCTCAGTTTTGTCTATAGTTCCGTAGAGTTACAAGTAAAAATCCTGGATTAATATTTTAAATATCTAATTCGGCAGATCCGGGGTGAAGATTGTCTGTTAAAAGCCTCTATGTGGCACGGTTCATATCTGCCTTCAAAACCTGGCTTCCTGGGCAGAAAGATGTTTCAAAAGTTTTATATATTATCTTAAATATTCGGTTTTGGTAGGAAGCTCCGCAACTAAAGAGAATAGAACTGGATCCATCGAAATCAGTCGAAATAATGCGCCCAGCTAATGTTTTAAGGGTGTGTGTGAAGGAGTGGGTGGGGTTGGGGGATTGGTAAAGTTTATAAATTCAAGTTTTACTTTGAATTGTCAGCTAAAGCCGTGTTGGGTGTGTCCTTAGAGTGGGGGAATTCGGTTGCTTATATTTTGAGGTGAAAGAAAGGTTTTCTGGGTGCGGGGAGGCTAACAGATTGAGAAAATATTGTGAATGGGATTGTGAATTTCAAATTGCGGACTGAAGCCACTATCACACCATCTCATGTCAAAGACATCATAAAAAACCTTGACACCTCCAAAGCATGGAGGCCTGATCTTATACCAGTAATAGTAATAAAGAAATGCTCTAATAAACTGCCTCCTATCCTCTCCAAATTCTACAACAAATGCCTTCCTTAAAAGCTGGAAAATTGCCTCTGTGGTAGCAGTCTTCAAGAATTCTGGAGATAGAACTAACATTCAGAATTATCACCCCCATCAGTCTACTCTTGCTCTTCGCTAAAATCTTTGAATCTCTAATCAATCTAGCGATAGTCTGTCACCTCGTTAATGCTAAACTCCTTTCTGACCATTAATATGGATTTAGGCAAGCACGGTCTACTGTGGATATCTTAACAGTCATCTCCGGACGCATATACCATACACTGGACAAAGCCGGTGAAGCTTGACATATCCAAAACCTTTGACAAAGTCTGGCATAAAGGGCTTCTCATAAAAATTAAGTCATATGCTATTACTGGACGAATATTTAATATAATTAGATCCTTCCTATCCAAAAGAAAGATCCATATTGTCCTCGGTGGCCATTCATCCAAACAACATGAAATAAATGCAGGTGTACCCCAAGAATCGATCCTTGGACCTTTATTGTTTCTGATTTTCATAAATGACCTCCCTGATGCCCTCGCGTCATGTGGGTAAAAGTAAAACAGATGCGCACATATCCGAAGCAATGGCTGAATCCTTAGATAATGACCTCCAGTCTGTAGTGGAAATGGGTCATAAATGGATCGTAACATTTAATGCTGCAAAGACAAAGCTACTTTCCTTCAACAACTACAAGAAACCTCTTCAACCACCGATTGCCATGGCAAATAACACCCTACCTGAGAGTCAAACGTTTAAACTCCTCTGCCTAACTTTCACAGATAACATGAATTGGAACAAATACATAGAAGACATTGCCATGGCTGCTGCAAAGAAAGTGGGTTGCCTCTACCGTGCTAGTAAGCTTCTCACACTTGACAGTATCCTATCTCTACAAAGCCACCATCCGTCCATGCATGGAGTATTGTTGTCACATCTTGGCTGGTACACCATACACTAGTCTCTCCCTCTTAGAGAAGGTCCTAAAAAGATTCGATAATCTTATAGGTCCCTCACTATCCACAAAGCTCCAGCCCTTGTCCCATTGCCGCAATGTTGCTTCCTTGTGCCTGTTTTACAAATACTTCAATGGATTGTGCTCTGTGGAGCTTGCTGCTCTGGTACCCCCACGACGTAAATTCACTAGACTAACCCGACAATCCGCTAAATCCCATCCATTCACTGTAGAGGCCCCCAGATATCAGAGAGCCTTCTACTTCAATAGTTTCTTTCCTCGAGCTGCCGGCCTTTGGAACTTTCTCCCTGCTCCCTGTTTCCTTGACTGTAAAGGTATGCAGAAATTTAAAACTAATGTAAACAGACATCTTTCTGCACAGCTCACAACTTAGGATGATCCCAGGACTTTCACCCTAATTCTCAGTAGCCCCTTATGTCTACAGTTGCAACTTGCCTTGTTTGGGGTGAACTAAGATAATAAAAGAAATTATATTTAAGTTATATTTAAGTCGTTTGTATGTTCAAATGAGCTAGACTTTTGTTGAATGTATTGTAAAAATTGGCCAATGGTTTTGTCTCTCCTAGCGTTTTCTGCTAACAATGTGGTCATTATCACAGATGGACGGAAAGATGGAACCACCAGCCAAATCTTACATGGCATGTTTCAATAAAAGATTCATGCAGCTATCTTAATGATGATCCTTGTCCGCCATGTCTAATCAAATGTATATAAAGGAAAGTTTGTTGCTTGAATATACTTAAATTAAAAAATAAAAGAATGAAAGGGCAAACTGACCGCTTTCGAACCTCACTCAACAGAGCTAAACCGAGGTTAGGATTAAGAAAAAAAATTATGCTATGATTATAGCAAGGGAAGTGGGGGAGGAAATTGAATCAAATAGAAACTATATTAAGTCCGAGATGATTTTCTTTTTGCTTACAAAGAGAATGTCGCAGTGACTTAATGTAAATGGTTTCTAGAATCTTCAGATGAAAGGGAGAGTGTTACTTACTGAGAATGGAGAATAAGTCAACACTGAAATTTGAGGCACAGGAACGGTTATTTATGAGATGTTCGGAGATGGAAGAACCGTATGTATTATTCAAAACATCAGTTGGAAGTCATTTGTCTGACGAATTATTATGGGCACGTATTGTTTGACCCAGATGTATAATCTTTGCAACGTCTTCCTAATGTAGTATGAAAATGCAACTACATTTAAATAAATAATAATATAATTATTATGGTGGGGGAAGAACATCTTTTCGAATCGACAACAAAATGGGTCTGATGGAAAAAACAACACGTCTATTCGTGGTAAAATAACATTTCTGTACTTTTGGAAAAGAGACCATAGCAGATTAAAATTAAAAACTTGATAAAAATGTTGACAAAACATGTTGTATAAAAATAGTATTTATTTTTATCGCTGCATTTCGAAAATTACAAAATTCGAATCGTCAGCACTGGGCAAAATAGGTCTCGTTTGTGTGACGGGTTTTAACGAGTGCACTTTTTCTGTGTCGCCGAAAACAGAAATAAGAGTTCAACAAAAAGAAAGGATCACCAAAAGGAAAGAGAGGAAAAGAATAAAAGTCACTCGTAGTAGTTTATCCAGCGACCCCCACCCATCCCATTGCTGACAGCACGCAGCCGTGATCACTAGCTGTCAACCTTAGTTGATTTGACTATTTACTTATTTCGGCAATTTGATGGCGGAGGTGAGAAGAAATTTGATTGACAAGCGCCCCCCCCCCCCCCTCCCCACTTTACAATGCCGGGTATAATGATGTTTTGATTGAGAAAACAGTGCTATCTTCCATTAGCCCCAGATTCAATCCGAGCCAAGCCAAAGAAGTTAACTTCCATTGCCTTTTGCCACATAAAAATATGAAATATTTTTTTTATGTCGGTGGTGATTAATAAGTGGGGTCAGTGAGAAAGGTAGTGGGTGCACAGGAATTGATGGAAGTTGATTTCCTGAACTCTATAACCAGTCGATTTTCTGTTGATCCCAATTTGAGCTAGTTTATATAAGTGGCCGCCCACACATCCACCTGTAAATAAATGTTCTAAGATTTCGCTTTCGACATAAATGTATGGTTTACTCCTAGTGCATTTATTTCACGACGGTTGTATTTGTGTCTGCAGATGTATCCTGAACGTTTTCGACTCTTCGCCGAATTATCTTCAGGTGACAAAAACAAATGAACAAAAATTTGACGAAGAATCGAAAATGTTTCGGATACACGTGGAACGTACATTAATTATTTTTATTTTGACAAAACAAATCAAATGTTCGGGATGAAGTGATTTTACGTTTTTAGCTGCCCTGTCTATAACTCCTCATATCCAAATAAAAATGTGAGTTATGTCCCTTTAATTTTAGATGATTATTTAAAAATGTCTAAACTGGAATAATTATTTGTGTCTGCAGATGACCGTTGCAGGTATTTTTTGCATCAAATCCTGAGATATTTTCTTTTTCTTAAGAGTTGTTTCTATTTCGGTCAACCATGTTTTCTTTCCTCCGGCCAGGTGTGTGTCTGTGTCAAGTAGCTTTTATTCTTGCCAGGAGCCATTTCCCGTACACTAGTATTTAACACTAAAATTATTGAATATTCGGTCTAAACATAAATTCACAACAGGAAAACGCATTTCCTGTTGACAATTTTTGTTGCGTTAAAAATGAATTTGTTTATTCTTTGAACATTATATTTTATTGATTATTAGCTGTATCTACCTGGCGTTGCCCAGGATGCAGTGAATTCATGTTAGTTTATCATTTTTATTTATTTGCACTTTTAAAAAAACTTATACAAAAAAGAAATAACATTTTAGTTGTAAGGGAGACAACTCTTTTAAAATTCTTTAATTAAAAATATGAGTTATTCTCCTTGCTGATTTTTATTTTTCGGTCATTTGTCAAAGAAAATCTTGTATCCAGTAATCTATGCAGGACTATATAATTTTATAAATCAACTGTAGAGAAGAACATTATTATTATAACATAATGGCTAATAAGATTAAGAAAATAAACAAACTCAGAACGTTGTAATAAAAAAATCAGTAAACGTAACACGGTAAATGCCAGCGTTTTCTTTACATTTGAAATAACGTGCCCGTTCAGAGGGAGGTAACCGTTTCAATGGATTAACGCGCTGTTCAATCAGTTGGACGTAGATAAAATAACTACGTAACTCATTTCATATATATATATATATATATTAATAATAATAATAAAAGAAATAATTATAATTTATAAGTAAGATTATTAGCGAGCAAAATAGCGTAAATGCATGTGGAAATCTGAAGAAAACAATCATGAATGTATATTTGTGAATACTAATTTATTAGAAGTTGAAAAGCAATTATATAAATTGAGAAATGCGCATAGTGTTTACGGCGGTTTTTGTAGTAGTATATAATGAAGCTGGCGGACTTAGTAAGTAGTAATACTACTCTGTTTGAGTTTTGGCGACAGACAGACAGGTACATTAACTCCATTATTAATATTTATATATATATATATATATATACATTAATGTAGTGTAATTATAGAAGATTAAGACAACATCGGTACCGTTGGTTTCAAATCCAAACAAAGAGAACCTATAGATGACCTCCTGTGTCGGACTCTCTTCAGCCTTTATTTATGTCTGTCTCCCAGGAAAATCGATACCGATGTTGTCTTAATCTTCTGTAATTACATATATAAATAAATATTACGCTCTTATTTTTGGATTTTTTCTTAATCGAACATTCTGCTGGGATTCTGTCAACTAACCTTACACACACACACACATATATATATATATATATATATATTTAATGTGTGAGGCATGAAAGAAGTAAATAGACACTCCTTATTATCATTAATAATGAAGACTGCTGTCAGAAGGTCCTGATGGATCTAGGCAAGATAATATTGATTATTTTCCCTTGCTGATGAATTTTACAATCACTCAGTTAACAATGGATAGTGGAATCCCGAGGTTTTTAACAATTTAACGCTGATTCAGTTCACCTTCATGTTAACCTATTATATGGCGCATCTGGTAATTTTAATGCTTCTTTTTTTCTGGCCTTGTGTCATACTTAAATAGTGATATATAATTGATTGAACACAAAAAAACATATCGATATTTCAGTCTTTTACTGCTGCTTTGTACGGCTCCGAGTGTTGGCCATTGGTGAAGGAAGCATCAACTTTAAACATGTATGAACTATTTTTTAGGTCGGTCTGTTTGGTCTTTCGAAAACAATTCACTGATTATCACCATTCATTCCATTTAACCGTCTCGTAAAATTTTCTTTTACTTTTTCAATGGTTTCACTCGAACTTTGATCAACAGGTGACCATAGTGGATAACAATGCTCTTGTATATTGAGCACAATTGTTTTATAAGGCTTCCTTACATCAAACTTTCAAAGATTTCTTTTTTTTTGTCCTATAACAATATCAATATTGCTGTCAGTATCGAGACTCTTGGATAAATTGCATTCAAAACAGATCCTCTCATGCAATAATTTGACTTTTTGCATAGACCAGTGAGCTTCATCACAGGCTTGAAAACAAAATTCTGCCATTTATTACGGTCTTGGGCCAGTTTTTTAACTGTCAGGAGTGGCATGTCAGTCTCGACCGTTATCTGGTCGATCCATCTCTCTTGTAGTCGTCCTCTTGATCTTTCCTGATTTAAATCTTCTTAATGATTTTTTCTTTACATAGCTGGAGTCTGGCAACCAGATAACATCTCCAAACCATCTTAATCTCTTTTTTCGAATAACGTTGTTGATGGATCTGTTAATATAAAGCCTCTTTCTGATATCTGCATTTCTTAGTCGATCTCGCAAAGTTACTCCAAGGATAGTTCTTAATCATTTCATTTCAAAGACATTGAGCTTCCTCTCATGCCCTGCCAGTATAGTCCATGTTTCACTTGCAGATACAGCATGCAATACTTATCTTATATATAAAGTAAAGTCACCACTTTTGTGATCAATAATAGCCTTTCTACTACAAGCTACGTAAAAAAATAGTCTGTTTCATCAGTCATCTCAGTTGTTAAAAACAAACATTTTATTTTCAATCAATTTCAACTATTTAAAAAAAAATTAATCCTGATCAATATTTATTTTTTTATTAGTCATAAATAAAGGAATAAGGAGAAGTTCTTACCCTCACAGTAAGAAGTCCTAATACTGTTACCAAAATTTGAAAAAAGGGAAAGGAAGTCTTGATTTCTCCTTCTCGCTTTCTTTCTCTCTTTTTTTTTTGTTGCCTTTGGTTAACAAGGGGAAAGAAAGTAAAGAGAGATAAAAAAGGAAGACAGAAAGAATTCTGCCTGTTGTAGTTTTAACCAACATTTGAATGTGAGAGAGAGATAGATAGTTGATTTTGTGGCTCAATCGGTTCCTATGCTGTACTTAGAGACAAAGGTCATGAGTTCAAACTACACCCAAGAATAAGTATTTTTTATTCTGACTTAGTTCCAAAATGAACTTTGACATTTCAAATTACAATATTAAACGAATTGTTTAGTTTTACTTTTATTTTTCCCCCTGTAATTTATGGGAATTAGGACCCTGGACAACGCCGATTAGGGACAGCTTTTTTTCCTTCTTTTTAAAAAAAACTTTAAAAAAAAAAATAGTTCACCCAAAACAAGGCAATTTTCCACTGTAAACGTAAGGGGCTACTGAAAATTGGGGTGAAAGTTTAGCGGGTCGTCCTGAATTGGGAACTGTGCAACGAGATGCTTGTTCATATTAGTTTTAAATATCTGCATGTCGATAGTCATCGAAGGTTGGCAGCTCGAGGAAAGTAGCGAGGAAAGTAGAAGGCTCTCCGGCATCTGGGGACCTCCACATTGGATGTGATGGGATTTAGCTGATTACCGGGTTGGTCGAGTGTATTTACGTCGACGGAGCACCAGAGCAACAAGTTCATAGGAGCACAATCCATTGAAGTACTTGTAAAACAAACACAACGAAGCAACATTGCGGCGATGGGACAGGGCTAGAGTTTGCTGGATAGTGAGAGACCTATCAGATTAGATACTCTTTTTTGGACCTTGTCTAAGAGAGAGAGACTAGTGGATGATGCATCAGCCCAGATGTGACAACAATACTCCGTGCATGGACAGATGGTGGCTTTGTAGAGATACAGGATAATGTCAGGTGTGAGAAGTTTTCTAGCACGTAGAGGAAGCCCACTTTCTTTGCAGCAGCCTTGGCAATGTCTTCAATGTATTTGTTCCAATTCATGTTACCTGTGAAAGTTAGGTCAAGGAGTTTAAACGTTGGACTCTCAGGTAGGGTATTATTTGCCATGGCAATCAGTGGTTGAAGAGGTTTTGTACCAGGTTGAATAAGATGTCTTATTTTCATCCTAATTTTTTCAGTGCTTGGTATGTCATTTTTTAATTTCATTGTTTTATTTTCATACAACAACAGCTTTGTGTATAACTTTAATAAGAAAGATATTTTAAAAGAAATAAGTAATCTTTTTATATGCATTATGGAATATTTGCACCCAGAGGACCCACATGTTTGCTTGTCTAATTAAAGCCTGTTGAATACAACACTATCAGATTAAAGATCTATTTCAGTTGGATGATTTTATATCGAATATTATGTTATACATATTAGCAACAGCTTTGTGTATACATTTTATGAGAAAGACAAAATATCAAATGTTTGCATCCAGGACATGACATTCTATACTGCAGGCTACTTCGTGGCACAGCTGAGAAGCATAGCTAGAGGCCGATTGGTAAATGAATGATTTTCAGAGATTTTTGAAGGAAATTAAGTCAAGTATATTTTAAAATGCATAGAATAACATTCTGTCTCATACCTGAGGAGGATAAGATGTGTTGAAATGAAATTATGCGGATCATATCTTTTACCAGACATCTTAATTACCTGTTCATTTTGTTTAATATCTATATTTACAAATCTACTATCAGACCATGTATGGAGTACTGTTGTCATATTTGGGCTGGTGAATCTCTGTCCCATTTGAGGGTTCTTGATAAGGTGCAGAAACGTATCTGTAATTTGATTGGCCCTAGCCTTTCTTCTTCTCTACACCCTCTCTCTCACAGACGTGATGTTGTTAGTCTCAGTCTTTTCTATAAGTACTATTATGACATGTGTTCTTCAGAATTATGTGATGTATTCCCCGCTTCTTTTGTTCCAGCTCGTTTGACTCGTTGGTCTAGTGATCTCCATCAATTCGCTGTTTTGATACCTCATTGTAATACAGCTTCCTATTCTAGTAGCTTCTTTCCAAGAACTGTAGGCTTGTGGAACTCTCTTCCTGCTGACTGTTTTCTTTCTATCTATAGCCTTGGTCTTTTCAAAACTAAGGCCAATAGGCAGCTCTTGTCTTTGCGATAATCATCTTTCGTTCTTTTTAGCTCCTTACATCAAGTGGCTTCATGCCTTGTGTGGAGCGATTTCCATTAAAAAAAAATGCTTATCAGTTTTCACAACAAAAATATGTATTTTTATTTTTTTTTTATTGTTCAACACATCTTCTTATCCTCAGATATGGGTCAGCATGTTATTTTATGTATTTTCAAATATAGTTGACTTTATTTCCTTAAAATCTCTAAAAATCAAACATTTGTTAATAGAATAGTCTTCTCGGCTGTGCCATGAAACGGCTTGTAGTATAGGACGCCATCTTTCAGAGGATGCATGTTTTGTCAGTTAATAAAATGATTTTTGTTTTTCTGTTTCTAATTCATGTTTCTATTTTGTGTCAATTTTCGTTGCAGGGTGCAGAATGCGTTGAATCCCGTGAAGGATCGTTATCATTATGATAAGAGGAACATTACCTATCCAACCGTGGAAGCCCGACCGAAATCACCTATCCGTGCATTTGGCGAACCACACTTTATTTCACCTGTGGCAGAGAAAGAAATCCGTCGCAATGTTCCAGGACCAGATATGATACCTAGTCGAGGGAGAGAACCGTATGGGCGTATTCCGTTATCACCCGGTGGTCAACCGCTCGGCTTGCTCGACAAATTGCCTCTTCCCACTCCAGAGGTTCCTGCTTCTAGACCCTACTATCCTGATTTGGAGACTGGCCGACTAGCATCTCCGACTGGTCGTCTTCAGTCTCCGAATAAGCGAAACCCAGGGCGTTCACCATCACCTGGGTTG
This sequence comes from Sepiola atlantica, assembly GCA_963556195.1. NCBI lineage: Eukaryota > Metazoa > Mollusca > Cephalopoda > Sepiida > Sepiolidae > Sepiola > Sepiola atlantica. The sequence continues at coordinate 5,959,717 of OY744523.1, forward strand.
AGTATGCACAGTGGGCGCTCAAGGCGTGGTCGGGCCGTAACTCCGCCACATGCTCCAGATCTGGATAGGGCTGGACAGTGGCAGAGTCCTCCCCGACGGCCAAGCCCACCTCCTCGCAGGCTCAGCTCACCCCCGCCTCGTAGGCCAGCTTCGCCCCCGCCTCGTAGGCCAGCTTCGCCACCGCCCCGGAGACCAGCTTCACCTCCACCTCGTAGACCTGCTTCACCCCCACCACGGAGGCCCGCTTCACCACCCTTAAGGCGTCCCAGTTCTCCCCCTCTGCGACGTCCTAGTTCTCCTCCTCCGAGGCGCCCAAGTACTCCCCCAAGGAGGGCCCCTTCCTCTCCTATGCGAGACAGACGCAGTGAACGCTACCTGGCCTCACATAAGCCGACCTCCTCCTCCTCTTCATCATCTCTGGCGGCGGCGGCGGTGTCTTCAAAGTGGCGCCACAGAAAAAGATCTCCAGACACTTCAGACGTTGGTCATAGAACGGCATTATTGTCTCTTCCTACCACTTCCTCATCTCTACTTGGCATGCGTAGACAACGACCCCCATCTCCTCCTTCTCCTCCTACTCCCCCTACTCCCCCTGGGCGCGGGGCTAGCAGCAGTAGCAAAATCCGGCGTGAAAGAAGTCCCTTATCAAAAAGGGCACGAAGATAAATCTATTACTGTCCGATATTTTGGGGTTGTACACTTGCCTCACCTCCCCTAACTTTAAGTCTACGCCAACAACAGATCACATCTTTTCACCGATTTTTTTTTCTCCTTGTGACGATCGATCAGGATGGGATTTAAACCGCAGTTTCATTATTCTTTACAATGATCGTGCCAAAAAAAGCGGCTTATGTTTTTAAATAATCCAATAAACCCTTTGACTCTCAGAGGTGCATTTTGATAGTATTAAGTTTAGTAATGAAGAAACTAGCATCTATTCAGCTTTATAACATTTTTTAATACAGAAGAAGAAAGTCTGTTCAAGAAATATAAAGAACTAAAGTAACAGATGTTATCTTTAAGAACTTTTGAGATGCATTTTATTTGTATTATTAGAACTACTATTCTCACATGTATGTTACTCTTAACATGTTTGACTAATGTAACCTCTGACCTTTTTCCAGTGCATCTTGTACTCTGGAATTTATACAGAATTTTGAACTGAACTCTTTATTTAATCCATGGGGGATGATTGTTCTCGTTCTGTCAGCCATGCCCGAGTAGAATTTTTAAGTAATTTTTATTTTATTCTTAGTTAGTATGTAGCAAGGATTGAACCGTTAACTTCCAGGAGACTGTCACTAAACACCTTTATCTGTTGCGTCAGGTATCCATGTGGTATTGATTCCTGATTTGAGAAGATGCACTTGAAGAAGGTCGCAGGTTATATCGGTTGAAACGTTATGAGAATAACATCTGAATAATCCAAATAGTTTAAATTTCAATTTAACATTTTATTTGTTACGTGATAACACTACGAGTGTTGCCATGTTGTTTGTGTAATTGTTAAACTATGTCGGCACAAAACACTCACTATATTTGATTTGTCAGTACACAAATATTGAAAAAATAACCTTCATGAAGAACCGCAAACGTCAAAACAGCGAGTTTTTGTGCGGCTTGAGTTTGAACAACATGACAGCGAGAGGAGAGGAACCGTAGTGTTATCATGTCACAATGCAATGAAGATTCTAAGCCGTCATGACTATTGGAATTAAGGTTAGCCGTTATGACTATTGGAGTTAGGGATAGGGTTAGCCGTCATGACTATTGGGGTTAGGGATAGCCGTTATGACTATTGGAGTTAGGGTTAGCCGTTATGACTATCGGAGTTAGGGTTAGCCGTTATGACTATTGGAGTCACGGATAGGGTTAGCCGTTATGACTATTGGAGTTAGGGATAGGGTTAGCCGTTATGACTATTGGAGTTAGGGATAGGGTTAGCCGTCATGACTATTGGAGTTAGGGATAGGGTTAGCCGTCATGACTATAGGAGTTACGGATAGGGTTAGCCGTTATGACTATTGGAGTTACGGATAGGGTTAGCCGTTATGACTATTGGGGTTAGGGATAGCCGTTATGACTATTGGAGTAAGGGTTAGCCGTTATGACTATTGGAATAAGGGTTAGCCGTCATGACTATTGGAGTTACGGATAGGGTTAGCCGTTATGACTATTGGAGTTACGGATAGGGTTAGCCGTCATGACTATTGGAGTTAGGGTTGGCCGTCATGACTATTGGAGTTAGGGTTGGCCGTCATGACTATTGGAGTTAGGGTTGGCCGTTATGACTATTGGAGTTAGGCTTGGCCGTTATGACTATTGGAGTTAGGCTTGGCCGTTATGACTATTGGAGTTAGGCTTGGCCGTTATGACTATTGGAGTTAGGGTTGGCCGTAATGACTATTGGAGTTAGGGTTGGCCGTTATGACTATTGGAGTTAGGGTTGGCCGTTATGACTATTGGAGTTAGGGTTGGCCGTTATGACTATTGGAGTTAGGCTTGGCCGTTATGACTATTGGAGTTAGGCTTGGCCGTTATGACTATTGGAGTTAGGCTTGGCCGTTATGACTATTGGAGTTAGGGTTGGCCGTTATGACTATTGGAGTTAGGGTTGGCCGTTATGACTATTGGAGTTAGGGTTGGCCGTTATGACTATTGGAGTTAGGGTTGGCCGTTATGACTATTGGAGTTAGGGTTGGCCGTAATGACTATTGGAGTTAGGGTTGGCCGTTATGACTATTGGAGTTAGGGTTGGCCGTTATGACTATTGGAGTTAGGGTTGGCCGTTATGACTATTGGAGTTAGGGTTGGCCGTTATGACTATTGGAGTTAGGGTTGGCCGTTATGACTATTGGAGTTAGGGTTGGCCGTTATGACTATTGGAGTTAGGGTTGGCCGTTATGACTATTGGAGTTATCCAAACTCAAAATTTTTTTAAAAGGTAAGACTTTTTTTTACTGGTCGGATGATTGAAAAGTGATATCCAATTTCTTGCTTATCTGATCAAATATGTTAACTATTTCATTCGACTGAGTTCCATACTTTTTGGTTTATGGTTCAATCCCTTCTGTCGGATTTAGTTGACAACTAGTCCATGCTAAAAATACAACATTGTTGGTAAAATGATCACGGATATCTTTCGTCAATTGGTCGATCGAAATATTTTAAAGTTTCCGTTTTATGTTGTTTGTTGCTACCCACGGTTGCATACTACTACTACTACTACTACAGCTGTTGTTGTTTAGACCCGTTCCAATAAGGACATGCATCCTATGAATCCTCCCATTTCTCCAGAGAACTCCTTTTCTCGGGAGTCCTTACTCTGCCAACGTTTGTTGTTTCTTTTTTTTTCCCCATAAAAAGTCTTAATCTGTTTTCCAAGAAAACTCGTTACTTTCATTAACTCACGCAAAATCCCTTTAGCAGCTCTGAAAAAAACAACTGTTGACCCACGATTCGGCTGAACCTGAAATTAATAGCCTGTTCAATAACACCTGCGTAGAAAGAAATGGCGTACAACCTGATGTGAAACGATGGGTGGGGTTTCTCTGGAAGGGAGGCGAGAGGACCAAAATATAAAAAAGAAAAAGAACGTATCTAAATCCTTTATGCTCCTCTTACCTAGTGTATGTCCAGCTCCCACCCCAGACTATGTAAGCAGTTGAAACAACGTCTTTACGAAGATATTGTATCGCACATCACTCGGAAGCTACACCTTGCCAAACATGAACCAACAAAATTTATTTTCAAATTCACTTTGTCTCACAGAATAACGTTTTTTGTTCCAACATAAAATCCATACAATTAATAAATATATTTATAGTTATTTCTTTCTCAAACTTAAATATGCTTTTCCAATTTGACAAAGTTAATCAAAACATGAATAATTATTTAAAAACGAGTCTGCACCCTCTCTACAAAAGGATGGGGAAAAATAAAGTACGCTTCACTGGTGTTCATACTAATATTCACATAAAATAATGTCTAAATTGGTGACGTTAAAAAAAAAAAGAAGAAAACCTCTTAAACTGGAAAATTTTTTAAAAAAAGAAAGAAAACGTCTCATTATAGAAATAGAGTGAAGGATTTCTTTCCGAATTAATTTAAGAATATGATGGTGTGTGTGTCTAATTTGCTATTTCCTTTCTGCTTTCCCCTGAAGACTTGAAATGTTTTTTTCTGGCAGTTTTTTTACTCACTAACTTTTGTGTGGCTAGACGGATACATATTTATTTATATACAAATAAATAGTTATATTTTATTATAGAGTGGAGAATTATTATTATTATTTAAAAGAGAAATGTCTCAGAATAAGAAATAATCTTTTTTAAGTAGAACATTATTTATATCAGTTCCAAGAATTCAAACACAACAATTATTTGGCATACGATCGTTTCCAAGACGATTTGGAAAATTTATTTTGTGTTATACTTTTGATGACTCGAAATAGTCTCTTCATCGTTGCTCTTTACAGCATCATATACATCAATCATTTAAGAAAAACTTCAAAAGTCAGTGTTGTTTCGAAACCACATATATCCAGTCAATAATGAAGACAAACCTCTTATATTAAGCCACCATATATTACTTTATCCGTAAGTTCAAAGATGATAATAGCAATGAAAATGCATAAAAAACAGCAAATTAAAATTTGAAATATTTAAAATACAGAATGAACCAGGAGGAAAAATAAAATAAAAATTGAGAAATAAAAATAAAATTAAATAAACAAAAAGAGATAATTAATAATAATTGTATAGAATAAAATATTATATAATAATAAAAATTAATTGAGTAAAGATAAATAAAGGAGAATAAAAGAGAAAATAATTAAATTAACAAAATTCTAAAAATAAAGATGAAGTGAAGGTCAAAAGAAGGAAAAAAAATAAAATATTTAAAATACAGAATGAACGAAGACGAAAAATAAAATTAAGAAATAAAAAAGATAAGAAGTAATTAATAATGATTATATAGAATAAAATATATTATATAATGATAAAAAATAATGAGTAATAGAGAATAAAAAAAGATTAATAAAAGTATAAATAAATAAATTAATAAAATTAACAAAATTATAAAAACAAACAAGATAGAGTGGAGGTTAAAATAAGGAAAAAAATTAATATAATTAGAAAATAAAAAGTCGTTAATAGAGAATATACAAATATCCAAAGATATCACAATACAACTAATAAATATAATTATAAAGAAAAATATACCATTAAAAGAAATATGCCATTAAAATATACCATTAAAAGAAATATGCCATTAAAATATACAATTAAAAGAAATATGCCATTAAAATATACAATTAAAAGAAATATGCCATTAAAATATACAATTAAAAGAAATATGCCATTAAAATATACAATTAAAAGAAATATGCCATTAAAATATACAATTAAAAGAAATATGCCATTAAAATATACAATTAAAATAAATATGCCATTAAAATATACCATTAAAAGAAATATGCAATTAAAATATACCATTAAAAGAAAAATATACCATTAAAATAATAATGAGTAGAAGAATAAAACTAAGAAAATGTCAAAAAGGAAAAAAAAAACAATTAAAAATTTTTTTTAAAAATTCAAATTCTAGATTTCAAAAAAAATGTTATTTAAGTAAAAATAAGAGAAATCGAAAATGGAAAAATATATATAAAAAAAAAATAGATAATTAAGAAAAATAATGAGAAATAAGAATAAAAGTAATAAAAAAAAAAAAATTAAGCAGTAACAGACCAAATTTTGTCACCGCTGCACATGTGGTTGGGTAATCGGCAATGTAGCATCTGATTGGTGCCCGTGATCATCTTCGTTGTGTATGCGTCCTGTTCAGAATTGATAGGTGTTCGATTCCGGTGTGCGGCAGTGGAAACACATTTGACTAGCTGGAACAAAAGGGCTCATCCAAAATGAAGGGACAGCACTGTGTTATTAACAATTAACAACTTTTATTATTTGACACAATTTATAGAGTTTGCATTTTGTAATATGGAAAGATATTAGTGAAAAATGAATCTTTCATTTTGGTTAGTAGTAGAAAGATATGGAGTTCTTTTAATAGTTACAAATCCATGCTCTGAACCCCACCGTTTGCCCAGCCTAGATGCCCCCCCCCCTTCTTGATTTCTCTAAAGTCCAGCAACTTATGTAGACCTTATCATCTGCGTTTAATTATCTCGCTCTAAAATCTTTTAGTCTTCCTCAAATTTCAGCTGACATCAAAGAGCATAAGACTATTTTGAGGATAAAAATATACCTTAACAGGGAGATCTCTATCTGAAGTGGCCGTTACTTTTTCTTGTCTCCAATTTCAAGTGGCCATCCTCTGGGTAGCCTTTTCCAAAGGGTCTCAAAAACAGAGGTGGGTGGGTGAAGGGTATATCATTGCATACACGGCAAATACTTAAGTATGAGCGCAATCTCGGGTGCACCCTTATCATGTGACAAAGTAGACGGGTGGGGAGTTTGGTGTTGGGATGGAGGATACAAGAATAAAAAAAAATACTGACCCCCCTTTTTTAGCTCTCTTTCTCATATATATGTGTGTGGATAGATTGAGGGGGGGGGGGGTACAAACATCAGCCCCCCCCCCCCACCCCCACAACACTCTTATTGACTAAAAAGCAAGAGGAGGAGGAATCCCCCCCCCCCCCCAATTATGCTAATAGTTCTTAGAGGAAATTGAGCCAATGTTTTTTTTTTTTTTATTGGTATCCACACACACAAACCTTCCCTGCTTCAAGAGGCAACTTTAAGTGTAGAATGTCTTCCTGCATTATCACGGAAAAACATCGGATTATTCTTTCAAGTTTTGCTCCAAAATTTTGGTACCAATATTTCAATGGAAACACTCTCCCACCCCTGCCCTTTTTTTTTTTGTTTCTTTTCTTCTGCACCCGTCAAACCAAAGATGTTGGCCAAGGAATTCTTTCAACTATGTCATCTGCTTTCGCGTTGCAGAAAACAACAAAAAATTCTTAATGCCTTTTTGATGTTTGTGAAACTTATTTAATTCGATTGTTAATGATTCAAAAACATTTGTGAATAGTTTTTTTTTCTTTTTCTACAAAACAAAACAAACTGCCAATTTTTTATTCTACAAATTTTTTTAATCAGATTTCCTAAAAATGACAGATTTTTTTCCATCTGACGTTTACACAATTGTTGTCCTCTTTTCTTTTCTTCCGATTCCTTATAAAACATTTCAATCATTTGTACAAAAATGTCATTTCAATAAAATCATTCATTTTTTATCAAATTTTTTTATTATTTAAATTTTTTATAAAACTTGGTGCCTTTTCTTGCTGCTTTTCGATTTGCAAATGAATTTCTATTTCCTAACTGGAATAATTGAAATGGAAATTTCAGGGTTATTCAAAATGTTTGTGTTAGGAGGTAATTTAAGGTGTGATTGGGGGGGGGGGGACGGTTATTTAGAAAATCAATACAATATGTGTGTGTCTGTTTTTTTTATGCATTGAGTAAAAACATAAATAATATTTAAAATGGTCAAACAAAAGGGTATCTTTTACAATAGCCCTCAAACTCGCGAGTCGGGTTCAAAAAAAGAAGTAGAACGTGGTCAAAAAATGAATATGCAACAAATAAATGCGACGTACGTCGAGACTGGAGATTTTCCTAGTTAGCTATTCCATTTGTATGTTTACGTAGGATAAATGGACATGAAAAAAAAATTTTTTTCTCGGCACGCATTTTTACTGAACAAGCATGGCGTCGACCGGATTCTCGTTCGGCGTGTGTGGTTTTTTTTACGGGAACTCATAATCAAAGCAGCGTTTTTGTTTTTTGGTTTTCATTTTTTAAATTTAATTTAATGAAACGAACATTTTAACGTTCATTTTGGTTAGAGCTAGGGCTGGAGTTAGGGTTAGGTTTAGGGTTACGGTTAGGAATTTTTTAAAGAAAAAGGAAAAAAAAACATTACGGTGTGACGAATGAAAATAATATGTAAATAAAAGCACAATGACATGTAAATCAAAAGAAAATGATTTTATTCCTTTTGCTTAAAATGTAGTTTTGTTTTGTTCTTTTGCATGGCTGAAAAATGAAAAATTGCGCTTTGAATAGGAGTCCCAGTAAAAAAAAAAAAAGCCCCGACAGAATGAAACCGGAACGAGGCTGTAAAATTTGTAGAAGAAGCCGCCATTTTTTTATTCCAATTTTCGTACGATAAAAATATTGATTTATAAAAAATAGCACTTTTAACGGATTATAATCATTAATAAATGTCACAGGTATGTTGGAAATTCAGTTTTATCGGCTACAGTAACTTTTATTTGTTGTATATTTGTTTTGTTTTTTAGCGTTTTCGTGTGAGGGCTATTGTAAAAGATACCCCAAAAAAAGAAAGAACCTAGATTAGAAAAAAGCACTTGTAACTTTTATTTATTTTTTGAAAGAAATGAATAATACAAATAAATAGTACCATCCGAGAAAAGTTGTCTTCAACTTTGGTAAGGCTTGTCACAATATTATTTAAAAACATATCTAATATATAAAGTTGTCTTGTCGGATTTTCAGAACTTTTTTATTTCTTTTTTGTTAACATAGTTCACCTTCAAACAAGGAAAGTTGCCACTGTAGACGTAAGGGGCTACTGAGAATAAAGGTGAAAGTTTAGGGGGTCATCCTAAATTCGGGGCTGTGCAGCGAGATGCTTGTTGGCATTAGTTTTAAATTTCTGCATGTCGGTTCAGTCAGGAAAAGGAAGCCTCCTGCTTTGATAAGTTCCTACGGCTGATTTTCACTCCAGACCTGAAATCTGTTTCTATGGTCGCTGGAAAAATGGTTGGATCATTCTATCGCTCCAGAAAGCATCTCACTCGTGACGCAATCCTCTACCTGTATAAGAGTCAAATGCTAAAATGGAGTCCTGTTGCAATATCTGTGGAGATATCGCTCAGAGCTCTCTTTCCTGCCTTAATAGAGTAGAAAATCGACTTCTATGAGCAAAGTTTCTTTCCAAGAACTACCCATCTGTGGAACACATACCACAGGGTTGCTTCCCAGTTGACTACGACATGGTAGTTTTCAAATCCAATGCAAACAAATTCTTGTTGAGCCATCCTCTTAAATAATCAGTTCCAACCATCATTACGAATCCTCAAGGTGTTGTCTCACTGTCCACCTGACAAACTAACCCTTATCCTCGAGTGGCCTTTGCGCCATGATAAGCGGTGACTCAAAACGTCACCTGGAGATGCAAGGAGGCATCTAAAAATAGATTAAATTACCCAGTGTTGCTTGCGAAGAAGAAGAGGGCGGCTTAGGGGATCTCAGCAAATAAATGGAAGTTGGTAGTCATTTACTGATAAGGGTATTGTGGTCTTTTCCCTGACAGATCTCGAGGTGAGTGGACGCATAAACCGGTGCTTGTTCCAAACACCGAGGGGAAGAAAGGGCGAACAATGTGACAGGCATTAGCTGACCTGATGTTCAGGCTATCTATCTCTTACTCGAGTGAATACTTTTATATGTTTCTCTTTTGGAGTTCTGTGATTATTCTTGTGTTCATCATGCAGATATAGCCTCCATTTTTTTTTTCTTTCATTTTACTTCAGTTGAAGTTCTTAGGAGCCCCTTCCTCGGGTTAACACTTGATCTCTATATGAGATACACAGATATCCGAGTGTTCAACTAAAGTTCTCCTTTATTTCTCAAACGTTGAGTTAGTAAAGAAGTTAAGAACATTAATTTTCCTCTCCCCAATTGACCAGTTAACTATGTTATAGTATATCTTTCTTGTGGTCTCTTGTTCTTACCGGATTCCAGGACAAGAATTCATCTAGTCTAGTGGAGTATCCAGCTAAGTGCTGTTACTTGAGGCAACATCACTTGGAGAAGGTGCACCATTCCTCATATGAGCCAGTGTATAGCCGTGTGGAGGAGATCTTATTTGGGCTTCGAATACTATGTTATTTTGAATATTTAGTCAGGATTTACTTATAGAGGGAAATATCTTCCTGTCAGGTTATTCTGACAAACCCTTGTACAAAGAGACTGAAGACATTCGAGGATGATGTCTGGTAGGTAATTCAAACTCTCTATCAGAAAGAAGACTCGTGTCTCCTGTGAATTAATTGAAGATAGAGATGAGACGACACATGGGCCACAGCTGCAAGAATGTTTAATGAGTTATACATACATCAGGAGACGCAGTCAGCATATAACACATTTTATAAGTTACGCTTAGGTGAGAAACTCTCTGACACACGAGATCTTGTTTGATAGTTTTATTAATACAGACATGAAATAAAAACTTAAAAAGAAAACATCTTTTTAAGAAAAAAATACTTTACGATTCCGTAAAGCAAATTAAAAATTAAATAAAAATAAAATCTTGTTGAGAATGAAAAGAAAAACTCAAAGTTTTTGTCGTTTGATTCAGTTTATTGATTTTTCATCTAAAAACAACAAATATCACAGCAATTGAAATTCTTTTCCTAACTGCAGACTCTTAAATTTTATCGAAGGAATTTCTTTTTTCACTAAATAATACGTAAATTAATTGACTTTTTCGAAATATTCTTTTGATCCTTCAATGCTGGGTTTAATCGTGTCGCCTTTCGGCTGCCAATTCGCAGGACAAACTGAAAAAGAATAGAATTTTTAAGGAAACGAATAAAATAATTAAAAAAAAAAAAAAGGTTGTACATTGGAAAATCATCAAAATTGGTAAGAAATGTTTGAGGAATCAAATCCAAGTTAATCCAAGTTAATCTCTAAAGCCACATCAATAAGGGATTAATTCTGTTCTAAATTACTTATAATTGTGGATTTTTGTCCAGCTCTCCTGAATAGTAGCCCAGTCTACTAACACTAAATAAGCAGTTGTAATGGCATACACATATACCCTTAATGCCATTCCTTTGCGTGTACCACTAAAGGAGGTAATTCAGTACATGTTCAAGCTAACACTAGCATCAGCAGCAGCCGATTGAAGTATTAGTATTGTTTGCTAACAAGACGATGATTTGTATTATTCGAACTACTGCTCGCATCCAAGATGTTATTCTCACAACATTTCAGCCGATGTAACCTCCGGCCTTCTTCAGGTGTATATTGTTGAAATCAGGAATCTTTCTGTCGAACTTGGAAATCTGTACGGAATTTCAAATGTAACGGATAAAGTGCTAAAATAATAATCAGTAAAATAATAATGACAGTCTTGTGGAGGTTGAAGGTTCAATCGAGAGTTGTGTTTCTTTTATAATTAACTTGTGGACCGGTGCTGTGCCCTCGACGATTTGTCAGTGGATAGACGACACGGCTAAGACGATGAAGACAAAGAAGGCCACGGAAACACAAAGTTGGGGGTCGACGATCGTCGAATGGGGCAGCACGTGGTTCTACACCTTGTTGGAGGGAGTAATCCAATGCAGACCCCACAGAAAAAATAAATAAATAAATAATAAAAAAATAAATAAATAAATAATTAAAAAAATATATATATATATATATAAATAAATAAATAAATAAAAAAAAAAAATTAAATAACAGAAAATGATATAAGATGAGGATGATGCACATCATAATGCAACAGTCAACAGTTTTCTTTTGGAAGGTTTACGCTCATATGTACGTCGACAAAATTAGAGGGGATGAAGGAAAATAGATACCCTATCTGAAATCAGCTTTTTCGAAAATGAGATTAAAAACACTCATTTGCTCAAGTATTTTGTAAAGCAAAAATAATTGATGTTTGTTCATCTGTGTCGACTTACCTTCTCCGTGTTTTTCCACAAATTGGAAAGCCTGAATTAGACGTAAAGTTTCTTCGACAGAACGGCCAACGGGAAGATCATTGATGGTGATTTGTCGGACGGTTCCAGTTGGGTCTATGATGAAGAGACCCCTGAAAGATATACAAAACAATTGGTCGGTAAATGAGGAATTTTGTGAAGCAATGATGACATACAGAGAAACTAAAATTTCTGTGCATCCAAAGAAAAGATCTTGAAAGTCCATGTATGCGCGTTTATTTGGTTTATCGTCTTTTCGTCTTTTATCTTTAAATGTAATGTCTGTTGATTACTAATGACTTTAAAAAAAAATAATATTTGATATTGTTTTTTATCAAATTTAGCAACGCGTGAGTAGAGAATTTAAATTAATTCTCTGAGCACGTGTAATGTTTCTAAGAATGGCCGTGTATTACTTTGAAAGTAACGCATGTGTTAGAAAATAAAATATAATTAAAACGTTGTAGGGTGGGGGGACAAAGACATTTCATTTATTTATAGTTTGTCTACAACAAATTATAAACACCATAAATGATACATGTATACACAGATTAAACATACAATTAAATACATGGTTCCCATGCAGATAAAAATGCACATAAGGCAATGAATGTACACCCTGCAAAAAACTTACATTTCCCCCCATCACGTCTTTTCTGTTTAAGGACGTGACCAAGGCAGGTCCTCAGTTTTGCATCCAACAAGCAAATGATGAAGAATCGTAGTCTTAATTCTTGACCATGTGTTCGTACAAGAGTTTCGCGATCTCACGCTGATGAGGTGACTTTGAGGATCTATCTTTTGTAACCAATGGGAATAAATCTAACCTATAAAATAATTTCTCTTCAAACGGAGATACTTCTGCTCGCTAGGTAATTGTTACCTACAACTTTTTAACAATTGTTAAGTGAAAATAGTTGCACATTTACCTGAGGGCAATTCCAGCATTTTCCACTAAAACGCCATAATCCGCTGAGATTTTCTTATTAAAGTCCGACAAAAGAGGATAGTCGAGTTTGCCCAAGCCTCCTTGCTGAAATGGAAAAAGAAGTTTAAAAATAAGAAAAATGACAAAAAATCCATAAAATAATAAATTGTTACAATTCAAATATATATTTAAAAAGAGGAGAACAGTCAGACTACTTTCCTAATTTCATCTAAATTATCATACAAAATACAAAATAGTGATCAATATCACATTTTTTTACCAGCTTTGTCTTAATAGTAGCAATACACATGGAAAAATTTAAATTGCTTAAAATATCTGAATAATGGCATATATAGAAAGAGTTTGATGATCTAAGAAGGAATCTTTTTGAATTTTTTAAATCTGACTAAAAATAAGGAAGTTATGACTATTTTTGTGCCTCACACGATTGGATATTTTCCCCTCTTTAAGACCATATGTATTTTGTCACATTTTTTACACTAATTTTTCAATAAAAATGTTATATCTCTGTTAAAACACAAGATTAAGCAATGAAATTTGCCATATAAATGTATTTTTGTACAAGGAATCAGAATATGCCACTGAAAATCTCCAGAAATTAATGGTTTCCAAGTAATCTGCAGTAAATGCACATAAATATTCTCTGCCCCAAATACATGTGCCGTGGTTTTTCTTCTTCTTATTGACGATCGCCAAACGCAAAGCACAGTTCACAAGTTGCATACACATTATCAAAACAACAAACACAAATATAAACATTGTGTACAGACTTGTTGAACATGGGTGTATGTGTGTTGTTGTTGGGTTCTGTCGCTAGCGTCTACATCTGAGCCACGCTTTCAATCTCTCAAGTTCAGGACCTCAGCTAAGACTAACTCAATCGTTCACCCCTTCTTGCCTCCGAACCCGTCTCAGTCGAGCTCCGTCACTGATGTGCCCATCGAGACATTTTATTGCTAATCTTCGTCACCGTTCTGCCTCTAACAGCCAGTAACTCCCGAATATAGCCACTTTCAATCGGAAATTAGATACGTCTGATTGTATCTCAGCTTACTACTGAAAACTGGCCACATCCGCCTCTTCTTCTGCTCATCTTTTACAACACCATTCGACCTCTCAGAAAGTCAACAAACAACTGCCATGGGGTCATTGGTCTGTGGAGCACAATGTACCAGTCACTTTCATATTGTCATTCAATTGCTAGCTACTAATCAGAACATGTAACGCAATCGCGCATATACAAATTGCATCACTCTTCTACCGTTGTGGCACCTCAAATCCACAGCCACAAAAATCGCTTATTCAGTGAAATCACCATCAGTCGTTAATTTAAGGTTTGCGATTCAATCACACCAAAGATGTACTTGCTTACGTACACACGCAATGTATGTTGCTACAATTATTAAAATAATATTTTTCGGATGAATTTTCAGTTATTTCGATAGTGCTCGATGCATTAGTAGAATCAATGATGATGTGATGATCAGTTGCGATCTAGGATTGAAACACAATTGCATTTTTGTAGCCAGTCACCATATTTTATTTTAATTTTTTTTTTTTTTTAACTTAGTTCACCCCAAACAAGGCAAGTTGCCACTGTAGACGTAAAGAACTACTGAGAATTAGGGTGAAAGTTTAGAGGGCATCCTAAATTGGGAGCTGTGTAGCAAGATGCTTGTTCACATTAGTTTTAAATGTCTGTATGTTGGTACAGTTGGGGAAACAGGAAGCAGGGAGAGAGTTCCAAAGGCCGGCAGCATGAGGAAAGAAGCTATTGGAGTAAAAGGCTTTCCGATATCTGGGGACATCCACAGTGAATGGATGGGATTTAGCTGATTGTCGGGTTGGTCGAGTGTATTTACATCAAGTGGGCACTAGAGCAGCAAGTTCATCAGAGCACATTCCATTGAAGTATTTGTAAAACAAGCACAAGGATGCAACATTGCAGCGATAGAACAGGGGCGGATAGTGAGGGACCTATCAGATTAAAGACTCTTTTTTGGACCTTGTCTAAGAGGGAGAGATTAGTGGATGATGTACCAGCCCAGATGTGGCAACAATACTCCATGCATGGGTGGATGGTGGCTTTGTAGAGATATAGGATAATGTCAGGTGTGAGAAGTTTACTGGCACGGTAGAGGGAGCCCAGCTTTTTTGCAGCAGCCCTGGCAATGTCTTCAATGTATTTATTCCAATTCATGTTACCTGTGTAAGTTAGGCCGAGTAGTTTCAATGTTGGACTCTCAGGTAGGGTGTTATTTGCCATGGCAATCAGTGGTTGAAGAGGTTTCTTGTAGTTATTGAAGGAAAGGAGCTTTGTCTTTGCAGCATGAAATGTTACCATCCATTTATGACCCAATTCCACTACAGACTGGAGATCACTTTCTAAGGATTCAGCCATTGCCTCGGATATGTGCGTGTTCGTTTTACCCACATGACAAGAGTAGAGCATGGTGTCGTCAGTAAATATATCCATCTCAGACACAATGTTATCAGGGAGGTCGTTTATGAAATCAGAAACAATAAAGGTTCAAGGATGGGGTACACCTGCATTTATGTCATGTTGTTTGGATGAACGGCCATCGAGGACAACCTGGAAGGATCTAATTATATTAAATATTAGTCCAGTAATAGCATATGAATGAATTTTTATGAGAAGACTTTTATGTCAGACCTCGTCAAAGGCTTTGGATATATCAAGCGCTACCGCTCTAGCTTAACCTGCTTTGTCCAGTGTATGGTATATGCGTCCGGAGATGACCATTAAGATATCCACAGTAGACCGCGCTTGCCTAAATCCATATTAATGGTCAGAAAGAAGTTTAACATTAATGAACTGACAGACTATCGCTAGATTGATTAAGGATTCAAAGATTTTAGCGAAGAGCGGGAGTAGACTGATGGGGCGATAATTCTGAGAGTCAGTTCTATCTCTAGAATTCTTGAAGACTGCTACCACAGAGGCAATTCTCCAGCTTTCAGGGAAGCAAGATTCAGCATTTGTTGGAGAGTTTGGAGAGGACAGGGGCCAGTTTAGCAGAGCATTTCTTTATTACTATTAATGGTATAAGACCAGGCCCACACGCTTTGGGAGTTTCAAGGTTTTTTATGATGTCCTGTATATGAGACGGGGTGATGGCCAGATCATCAAGTGCGGCTTCAATCCGCAATGGGAAATTTGAGAATAGTAGACATTGAAGGTGATAGATGTTCGGACAAAGTAAGAGGGGGGGGGGGGGGGGTACAGAAGAAATTGAAAATATCTCTGATTGTGAGTTGAACCACACTGAAATTGTCTTTTGTTTGAACTAAAATAAGTGCCTCATTAAACAGGGAATCATGCTGCAATCAACCCATTTGAGAAAAGTAATGTTCCTAGATTGGCTTCAGATAAACCCTTTATAAGCCGTTATCTCCAGTAGTCAGCTTTCGGAGTGGTCGAATGATGACAACTGAGAAAAACCAGGATCTAAGATTTCCGGTCAGGAGTGAAAATATTCCAGGAGATGGGAAGGAGAGGAGTCAGATCCCTCCAAATCAATGCAATTACAAATACACTGTTCGGATGCAAATATAAATTCTGTAAGTTAAATCAGAGAAACTTTGAAACGTTTTTCAATCGCAATTTAAGAGCTGAAAAAAGAAAAAAAGGATCAAAATATGCGCAAATTGAAAGTATCAAATTTTGTGCAACGTAAGTTTTATTAAAATCAGTTTCAAGCTTCCTTGATAAATATGAGCCCTTTTAAAAGGATCTGCATAGGTTGGGGATCATTTTAGAAGAATCTGCATAGGTTGGGGATCATTTTAGAAAAATCTGCATAGGTTGGGGATCATTTTAGAAGAATCTGCATAGGTTGGGGATCATTTTTGAAGAACCTGCATAGGTTGGGGATCTTTTAGAAGAACCTGCATAGGTTGGGGATCATTTTAGAAGAACCTGCATAGGTTGGGGATCATTTTAGAAGAATCTGCATAGGTTGGGGATCATTTTTGAAGAACCTGCATAGGTTGGGGATCATTTTTGAAGAACCTGCATAGGTTGGGGATCATTTTAGAAAAATCTGCATAGGTTGGGGATCATTTTAGAAAAATCTGCATAGGTTGGGGATCATTTTAGAAAAATCTGCATAGGTTGGGGATCATTTTTGAAGAATCTGCATAGGTTGGGGATCATTTTTGAAGGATCTGCATAGGTTGGGGATCATTTTTGAAGAATCTGCATAGGTTGGGGATCATTTTTGAAGAATCTGCATAGGTTGGGGATCATTTTTGAAGGATCTGCATAGGTTGGGGATCATTTTTGAAGGATCTGCATAGGTTGGGGATCATTTTTGAAGAATCTGCATAGGTTGGGGATCATTTTAGAAAAATCTGCATAGGTTGGGGATCATTTTAGAAAAATCTGCATAGGTTGGGGATCATTTTAGAAGAATCTGCATAGGTTGGGGATCATTTTAGAAGAATCTGCATAGGTTGGGGATCATTTTAGAAGAATCTGCATAGGTTGGGGATCATTTTAGAAGAATCTGCATAGGTTGGGGATCATTTTAGAAGAATCTGCATAGGTTGGGGATCATTTTAGAAGAATCTGCATAGGTTGGGGATCAGTTTAGAAGAATCTGCATAGGTTGGGGATCATTTTAGAAGGATCTGCATAGGTTGGGGATCATTTTAGAAGAATCTGCATAGGTTGGGGATTATTTTAGAAGAATCTGCATAGGTTGGGGATCATTTTAGAAGAATCTGCATAGGTTGGGGATCATTTTAGTAGAATCTGCATAGGTTGGGGATCAGTTTAGAAGAATCTGCATAGGTTGGGGATCATTTTAGAAGAATCTGCATAGGTTGGGGATCATTTTAGAAGAATCTGCATAGGTTGGGGATCATTTTAGAAGAATCTGCATAGGTTGGGGATCATTTTAGAAGAATCTGCATAGGTTGGGGATCATTTTAGAAGAATCTGCATAGGTTGGGGATCATTTTAGAAGAATCTGCATAGGTTGGGGATCATTTTAGAAGAATCTGCATAGGTTGGGGATCATTTTAGTAGAATCTGCATAGGTTGGGGATCAGTTTAGAAGAATCTGCATAGGTTGGGGATCATTTTAGAAGAATCTGCATAGGTTGGGGATCATTTTAGAAGAATCTGCATAGGTTGGGGATCATTTTAGAAGAATCTGCATAGGTTGGGGATCATTTTAGAAGAATCTGCATAGGTTGGGGATCATTTTAGAAGAATCTGCATAGGTTGGGGATCATTTTAGAAGAATCTGCATAGGTTGGGGATCATTTTAGAAGAATCTGCATAGGTTGGGGATTATTTTAGAAGAATCTGCATAGGTTGGGGATCATTTTAGAAGAATCTGCATAGGTTGGGGATCATTTTAGTAGAATCTGCATAGGTTGGGGATCAGTTTAGAAGAATCTGCATAGGTTGGGGATCATTTTAGAAGAATCTGCATAGGTTGGGGATCATTTTAGAAGAATCTGCATAGGTTGGGGATCATTTTAGAAGAATCTGCATAGGTTGGGGATCATTTTAGAAGAATCTGCATAGGTTGGGGATCATTTTAGAAGAATCTGCATAGGTTGGGGATCAGTTTAGAAGAATCTGCATAGGTTGGGGATCATTTTAGAAGGATCTGCATAGGTTGGGGATCATTTTAGAAGAATCTGCATAGGTTGGGGATTATTTTAGAAGAATCTGCATAGGTTGGGGATCATTTTAGAAGAATCTGCATAGGTTGGGGATCATTTTAGTAGAATCTGCATAGGTTGGGGATCAGTTTAGAAGAATCTGCATAGGTTGGGGATCATTTTAGAAGAATCTGCATAGGTTGGGGATCATTTTAGAAGAATCTGCATAGGTTGGGGATCATTTTAGAAGAATCTGCATAGGTTGGGGATCATTTTAGAAGAATCTGCATAGGTTGGGGATCATTTTAGAAGAATCTGCATAGGTTGGGGATCATTACTACCAAATTTCAGGTTTCTATGTCTAATAGTCTTAGACTAGTTAGTGGACAAACAATTTTGTCTTCTATCTAGAAAATGGTATTTTGTACAATGAAACATCTTGGGATAACTCAGATTAATGTAAAACTGTTTTTCTGGAAAACAAGAAATTACGGAACAGTTTTTTTCACCTTTCTCGGTTGGTTTATCCACGCAAGATGACTGAAATGTGAATCCGTTGAAACTCCGACAACTTCGGCATTAATATCCAGGAATTTCTGTATACTGTCACTGAAGGAAATAATTTCCGTGGGGCACACAAACGTGCTGAAATAGAAAACAAATAAATGAGTGGACGATTAAGAAAAAAAAAAATTTGTTTAATACCAATCGATGTCTTTTTCTGCTAAAATGAAAACCAATTCAAAATAAATAAAACGAAATTCGATTTTATAGTCCAAGGGAGATTACTCTTGTTCACATTTTGCATTCTATCAAGGGGAGACAATTCTTTTGTTGGTTTAGATTTAGAATCTCGTGCACCATTTCTGTAATTACATTTTGTCGAAGTCATTTGGAAAGGTTTGGATGAATTATCAAAATATTAATTACTGCAACACTTTCTACATCGAAAGATTTTATCGTAATAAAATTAGTTATTGTTTTATAACAGTTTATTATAATTAATAATTTTGATAATGTCATAATTAAATTGCATTAAAAAAAAAACTATAAATAAATTATTTGGCTAAAAAACAAACGAAAAGCGAGACAAAAATGAAAGTAGAAAGACTCCCGGGCAACGGCGTTTGAGTGCAGCTCGTGATTAATCTCAAAGAGAACATAGATATATTTTACAGTTTTACAGAAGAGAGATCAAAAATATTTTCTGTAAATAGTTACAATTTTGAACATAGATATATTTTACAGTTTTACAGAAGAGAGATTAAAAATATTTTCTGTAAATAGTTACAATTTTTAACAGATATATTTTACAGTTTTACAGAAGAGAGATCAAAAATATTTTCTGTAAATAGTTACAATTTTGAACATAGATATATTTTACAGTTTTACAGAAGAGAGATTAAAAATATTTTCTGTAAATAGTTACAATTTTGAACATAGATATATTTTACAGTTTTACAGAAGAGAGATTAAAAATATTTTCTGTAAATAGTTACAATTTTGAACATAGATATATTTTACAGTTTTACAGAAGAGAGATTAAAAATATTTTCTGTAAATAGTTACAATTTTGAACATAGATATATTTTACAGTTTTACAGAAGAGAGATCAAAAATATTTTCTGTAAATAGTTACAATTTTGAACATAGATATATTTTACAGTTTTACAGAAGAGAGATTAAAAATATTTTCTGTAAATAGTTACAATTTTGAACATAGATATATTTTACAGTTTTACAGAAGAGAGATTAAAAATATTTTCTGTAAATAGTTACAATTTTGAACATAGATATATTTTACAGTTTTACAGAAGAGAGATTAAAAATATTTTCTGTAAATAGTTACAATTTTGAACATAGATATATTTTACAGTTTTACAGAAGAGAGATTAAAAATATTTTCTGTAAATAGTTACAATTTTTAACATAGATATATTTTACAGTTTTACAGAAGAGAGATCAAAAATATTTTTCCGTAAATATTTACAATTTTTCCAAGGTTACTTAGCTAATTGTATGCTGTAACGTAACGATAAGTAAAAACGGCTTTAAAACAAAAACCAATATTGAAATATTAAATTGGAAAATGAAAAATAAATTTTTTTGTGACAACAGATAAATATTAAATTACTTTGTATCTGAACTAGTCCATAATTAAAAATAGGGAATAACAGGTGATAATTTTCTTTCCTTTTAAGGTCACTTTTCTTTTGTTCAGGGGTCAGATGTTTCCTGATATTATGCAAACTCAGTCTCCAGTCCTCACAGTTGATCTGTCTCCAAATTTCACTCTATGTGGTCTTGTCAAATCACTTGCTTCCAAGTTTTCCTTGGCCGGCCAAACTTCCTGCGATTTAAGACATCTATGCTTCGGCAGAAGTTTATTCAGGAGGATGAACGCTCCACATGCTCATAAGCATAACCGATATTATTTTTCTCTTCAAAACAGAGTGAAGTTATTTTTTTTTAAATAAGGGAGGTAAATCTATATTCGTCGAATACAAATACAGATTTACATCCACAATGGCATCTATGGCAATATAAATCAGACCAGATAGATTATTTTTTGATGGAAATTAATTTGAATTACATTTTATTTTTCTGAACAACATGGACCAACGTTCAACAAAATAAAATGGCTATTCAGAATGAAATATTGATTTTATACGACAGAAGCTATCAATGACAAAAGTTGAAAAATTGACTGAAGAAAAAAGATGGCCATATTCATCCATCCACATTTTTTTATGGAAAAATCTATAAAATTATGATGCATTTAAATAACTAAAAAATATCTCCATACTTTAAAATAATTGAAAGAAATGGAAAACAGTGGATGTCACTTACAAATCAAGTGGGTAAAAAAAAAGCACGAGGTATTTGCCCTTGTAGTCAGAAAGTTGAATTTCTTTGAAATCTCCATTCACCACTGCCATTCCTTTGAAGTCGGGTGCAGGGTGTTGGACTTTGGCAGCAAACATTGCTCGGGCTGCAAACAAATAAAACACGATAAAAGAAAAGGCTTAGCCAACCATTTTGGTTTCGTTTAGATTAAATTGGTACCTTCGACTTATCGTCATTATCAACATACTCATTGTATTTGGTTTAATGTCTGTTTTAAATTTTGCCATATGTTGGACGGATTTTAGAAATTGACTTCAACGTCTTTATTTATCCGTCTTTCTCTCAAATCCATCCTTATTATTACTTCCTCCAATGTCTCCCCTGGACTTCCTACATCTACTTACAAAAGCATCAAAAACCGAATCTCAAAAATTCTGAAACATAAATTTTTTTTGAAGGGGGAGGGGGGATTTATGACTCAAATGTAATACAAAAATTTTTTTAAATTTATTTTTCTATTTAAAAATTTTTTTATTTAAAAAAAAAACATTTTTTAAAGATTTTTTATTTAAAAATTTTTTTTTATTTTTAAATTTTTTTTTTATTTAAAATTTTTTTTTTTATTAGACAATTTTCTGTGTCGAATTAAATTTCCTATTGAGGTGCGTTTCTCTAATTCAGTCTGTGACCCAAATTTATTAGGGCCTTAAAACACCCGTACACATGGCAAATCTGAAATTTTTTTAGTTTATCAAATGTGTGTCCACTTTGTTACCTATAATATATCTTATGTTTTGAAATTTTTGAAATGAGGATTGATAATTTGGATAATTCAAACTCATCTGCAAGGACTCGTGCCGCAACAGAGAAAAGTGTTAAGCAATAATCAGTTCTAAGTGACAATCTTCTTGGAGGTCGAAAGTTCAATCCTCGGGCGATACTAAGTATAAAATTACGAATTACTTAAGACTTCGAGCCGGTCGTGATTGGTGAAACGAGAACAAGCTACCCCCGCGGATTAAAGAAACGGTTCCATTCGAAATTCCGTAAAGATTGTCGAGTTTGAAAAGATGCATCTTAAGAAGGTCGGAGGTTACATCGGACGAAATGTTGGAAGAATAATAGTTTTAATAATCCAAATAATACAAGTTATCGTAGTTAAAAAATGTTGAAACATATCGTCCCCCGACCCCCAAAAGGTCTTCTGATTTTCCGTTCTTGGCAAGTGGATATTTTCAATTTTGCTCTTGTAGTTTAAGATTAAAGAGGGTAGAAGCGTTGGCAAAGAGAACCCTTGGACTCGGTTGGTCAGTTAAAATTTTTTGGTGCTTATACAGATGAGGACACATATGAAAAACGTATTTCCAAATAAAATCTATTGTTTACACATACGTATCAGGCAAAAATAAGTATCCTCACCAAAAATTACAGAAAATTATCGAGTAGAATTTTAATTAAAAATAAAAATCAGTTTTATCATATTTTACCAACTGCAATTGATTTATTACTTGTTTATACAGAGTTATGCCCCCCTGATTCTGCTCGTATAAATGGTGGTTGATAAAAATATGATTTTTATTTTTAATTAAAATTTTACTCGATAATTTTACTTGATAATTTTTGGTGTAGATGCCTATTTTTGCCCGATACATAAGTATATCAAAGACTTAATTGATTTGGAACTGCGTTTTTCATATGCGCCCTCCTCACATATATAAGCACCACATTTTATTTTTATAGCATATCAACACTTGTTAAGCTATTTACTGCTGAAGCACAAAAACCTATTGAAAATCATTCTTTACACGTGGCAAAAGAGTGACCAGTTGAGGAATTAAGATTTTATTGAATTGAAGAATTTTAAGTTTAATTTTAAGTTCATGAAAAGCAACACGAAGTGGAAATGAAAAATGGAAGAAAATTACCGGCATGAAAATCTCTGGAAAGAGTTTGCGATTTTATCGCAGACGAAGCAGCGACTTTCATTACTTGTTGAAGACGGCATAACTAAGAAAAAGAAAAAATATAAGGAGTCAGCATAAAACAATCAAAATGCCTGGCTTTTATAAGTTCTTCTTTTTTAGTGGTGTGTGTGTGTGATTTATTTATGGTGTATATTCATTCAAAAATATCTATGAATTTGTCAACATTTTTAAACACAAACAGCTGAAAAACCCCTCCCCATTTTATAATCTAAAAAGTTGGTGCTTAATTAAATTAAAGAAAATATCTTAAATTTTAATTTAAAAAAAGCAAATAATTAGACTTTCTGACTAATTTGTTGTTTCTTTAGAACCGAAAGTAGATTAGATATCTTTCTTTATCTTAAAAAATCTATTATCGAATATTAAAATTGTAAAGAGTTTGTTTTTGTTAGAGATTTAAAATATAAACGTTTTTACCCTTTTTATTCAAATTTTTATTTTAATAAATGTTTTTGTCCGACCTAGGAATACTTGCTCCAGTTAATTTTTCGGGGGATGAAAAATTTGCCTGATACTTTTTCAACTCCCAAGGTCTAGGCCAGATATTTTGTATGAAATTTTAAGACATTAAATGGATCTCTGAATTGTTTGACAATTTATTGATATTTTTTGGCCAAATATTTTTTTTATTCAATCTTTAAAAAATAAACTTCATTGTTTTTTTTTCGCCCCAAATTGTACTATTGAAGAAAAAAAAAAAATGGATAAATCGATTTGTTTGAAAGTACTTGCGCGTTTCTCTGTGGTAAATAATAATATACATTATACATTATAGTTACGTTCGTAAAAACAAACAAATATTAAACAACCACACAACGATTAATGTTGCCCTGGCTGTCTCTCCTCTCCCAGAGAAATGTTTTGCTTAAAAAGAAAATAATCATTAATAATGTTTAAAAGTAAAACTTTATTTATTTAAACCAAATCTAAATTCGCTTCCAAAATAAATAGAACAAATATCGGGTCAAATTTTCCTCCCCTAGAAAAAATAGGTAGTTAATGTAATGAAAATTGTTTAAAAATACTTCAGGGATTTTCTATTTCTATTTTATACCTCAGGAAACGAAAATTTACGTATAATCCTGTGCTTCATCCGACATGTTCTCCTATAACCCTTAGCACATCTCAAAATATTAGCGAGATTTTGTCAAATATCATCGGCACTTCTGTAGTATATATGAAGCAGCAGATTTTCTGTCCTTCTACTGAAAATAAAGGGAGGTAATTAAACCGGAAGTGATTTTTTTTTTACAACATAAAAAAAAAAATGCAAGACTGGTTTGTTTTTGGGTAACAATTAACAATTTCTTTTTTTTTATTATATGAAGTAAAAAAAATTTAAATAAAAACCCTAACCCTAAAATTAAGAAATCAGGCGGTGTGCCTGTAAAAAATCTATTGTTTTTTGCGGCTGGTTCATTAAATTACCAATGTCTCGAAGATTAATCTCATTTAACTCCATTTTCTAAATACTAAATTCAACTTCCGGTGAATTCTGAATGAATGGTACTTGGAGAAAAAAAAAACGGAACTCTTCAATTTCGATTTCTTTATCGGCAGCTGCTTCATATATACTACAGAAGTGCCATATTATCTTACGGTCTTACACTTAAAGTGACATCCCCACCCATATTGACGAGATCCTTTGATGCCCACCCCTATCCTTCGACCACTCATTGGCAGAATAGAAAGTTTATGAAAGAAGTTACATTTTCATTATGGAGCGCCGAAAAGAGCCGCTCCTTTTTTATAGGAGTTGGAGCAGGAGCGGCTCCTTTTTGAAAATGGAGAACGTGAGAGGAGCCAGCTCCAATTTTGGGCTCCAAAAGTAGTGGAGTGCGTAAATCCCTGTATATATATATATATATATATATATATATATATATATATATATATATATATAAAGAACAGGAAAATAAAGATATAATATATACCTTTAAATTGCTCGATATACCAGATAAAGCAATTATATAGACAAGTAAAAGATGCGAATAAAGATTGTATAAATATAATATCTATTACGTCATCAGTTGCTCAAAACAAGGAATTTCAAATAAAAGAAATTTATTTTTCCTCCCTGAAGTCATAATAATAATGATGATGATGGGTAGATGAATATACTCATTTATAAATAAATACCAGGACAAAACATTTCCAAATTTGAAATTAAAAAAAAATTCCGATTAGAAAAATACAAAGTAAGAAAATTATTTAAGTAAAATTAAGAGAAATATAATATATGTGTGTGTGTGTTACGTAATTACATGAGACCTTATGTTATGTAACTTATTTTATGTTGGGTATATGCCCCCCCCCCCCTCTCCAATAAATATGAGTTCACATTTTGGCCTTATTTTAAAAGATGACGCGTGTGTATGTGGAGAGGGGTTAAATATTCAAAATATTTATGTATTTTTGTCGGACATTATTTAGTCGTTTATTTTTATTTTATTTTTTATTTTTAAACGTGGTTAATTCCTATTTCAGTCACGTAAATTATTTAGAATGAAATGTGTGTTCGGCATTACTTCCAAACGACTTATGTTTACTCAAACCATGTTTTAGTAAAAAAAAAATAAAAAAATTAACAGAAAAAAAACTTGTCCGGTAAAATATAGTCACCATCTTCATAAACAAGTCGAGAAAGATGCTAGCAAACGAAGAACGATAACTCAAGTCCATAATTTTCCAGTTAAAGGACCTTTAAATCGAAAAACTACTGATTTGTTAACTGCGTTATTTCGGTATCCTAGGTGGGTCGGAGGTCGGCACCCCAAATAAAAAAGGGACTATTAGGGACAATAGTTAAAATAAACGGTATTATTATTATTTTTGTCACATTTTAACCGGATTTACTTGAAGAAATTGACATTACAAATTGATTTCAATCAAGGGTAATGAACATGTGACCCTTGACCTTAGCTATTATTACCTGGTTGGACCTTTCGTCCTTTAAAGAAAGCCATCAAAATACTCGCAAAGAAATTAAAAGCGCGTGTTTTTATTCATTCATTCGTACGACCATTTTCTGAAAATATTTCATTTTTAAAATCAAGTAATTTCCACACAAGGAAAAGATATTTTAGACAAAAATACTCGAGAAAGAAACACCGGTAAAAAGAAACGAAAAATATTTCGTTTTTTTTTTGTGAAATAATAATAAAATAAATACAAAGGCTTAAAAATTAAATAAAATGTAAACTAAATTAAAAAATAAATTATTTTTAGATGAAATAAAACAACAAAAATGTATATAATTCATATTTACCCCCGATCGAATCATGGTTAAAAGATTCTCTTTTCCGGACAACGTGAAAGTAAACGAGTGATTGCGCATGCGCTGCCGATTCAAATCTGCAGTAAAGTAACGAGGAATACGACTTATTGAAATCGTTAAAAACAATGGCGTTTACTTTCATTTTGGTTTCATTCTATGACGTCCCACCCTAATCTTTTTTTGCCATTTTTTTCTACATTATTGTAAGAAAATATTGGTTAAATTGAAGCAGCCAAATCTGAAGTCGCACATTTCGACCGGGATTATCACAAAACAAATCTCCATTATATTTTTTGCCCAGTTCAATTTTTGCAGATTTAAACAATTTTAGTTCCCCTTTTCCTGCATGCCCACGTGGTAATCAATCATGCATAATATTTCTGAAGAATTCGTACGCAAGAAAGTATAAAAATAAATAAATCGATCAAAAAGAGAGACAACTCCCACCAAAAAAAAGGGTAAACATTTTTTCTAGTGGGAATTATCTCCCCTTTTGATTGATGTCATTTATTATCATGTCTCTTTTATAGAACGTTATCGATGTAAGGGAAATAACTCTAAATTTCTTACACGCCGCTAATCCGAATTCGTGATAGGGTGAGAACTTTTGGCATGCAAGGGAGATAATTTTGTTATCGCTGCAAAAAAAATGTGGTGCTCAACTAGATTATGGGAAACATTTGAAAACAAACAAACAAACAAACAAACTGAGGCATATCTGTTTGATGTACGAACTTGTCACTGGTTGAATATATTCTATACCAAAAAATCACGTAAATTAATCAAGTAGTTTTTATTTTGTAAAAGAAAATTAAATTTTCACGTTATTCGTTAAAATTTAATTTTTATTTATAAATTAAAAACTACTTGATTAATTTACGTGATTTTTGGTATAGGATGTAATTGAAGGGGGGGGGGGTGTTGGTCCCTTCCTTACATTTATCGCACGAAATGAATTGAACAAACAACAACCGAGTAACAGGCAACAAAAAAGGGTTTATTTAACAGAGGGTTGGAACTGTGTCCCAGTGAAGAAAAGAGGCTGCCGGGTCGTCAGCAAATATATTCCAAGTGGAGATGGCTGCTGCTGGAACGATGCAGGGGAAAGGCAGGAGAGAGATGTTTCTTCGTTGCTGGCCGATTTCTCTCTGCTGAATTCTTCAACTGACCAGGTGGTAGGAAATAGTCCATGAGGGGACAGTTGATATCAATACGCCCTGCAAGCCGATTGGTCAGCGTATGACCAATTTGCTCACAGGGGACGAGAAGAAATAGATCCTATTTCAGTCTGCTACAAGGATATATTCAACCAGTGACAGGTGCGTACATCAAACAGATATTCCTCAGTTTTTAAAAAAAATGTTTGCCTTAATCTGGATAAGCACGAAAAATGTTACATAAGAAAGAAAATGCCAGATCGGATTAAAGAACAGCAATAGCGTGGATCAGTTGGATAAATTCAGAGAAAATGGTTGGAGGGGGGAAATTGAGAGGGCACTTTTGGGAGTTGTCAAATGAAATATTTAACAGAATTTGATCTGGGTATCGATACTGTACTAAGAGCTTATTTAAAAAAAAACAGTTGAATAGAGAAGATAGTTAAGGGGGAGATGCCCAAGCAGGTATAACAAACAAACAAACAAACAAACAAACAAACAAACAAACACATAATAATAATAATAATAATAATAATAATAATAATAATAATAATAAAAATAATAATAATAATAATAATAATAATAAAAATAATAATAATAATAATAATAAAAATAATAATAATAATAATAATAATAATAATAATAATAATAATAATAATAATAATAATAATAATAATAATAATTTTCAAGTCTCGAGCGTATGAATTGAAGACGTATTTTGGGTAGATATACAAATGTTATATTTATTGTGAATTTTAATTTTAACTAATAAGAAGCTTCTGAGATTTCAATTCGGGGTCGGGACATAATATTTTTTGCGTTTTGAGTTGAACGTTATTACCCCCCCCCCTCTCCAAAAAGAAGCTTGTCACGTTAGAGATAGAGAACAACATTGACCGTTATTTTTCAGCTGGCGATAAACATTTCAAGTCTCGAGCGTATGAATTGAAGACGTATTTTGGGTAGATATACATTTGTAAATGTTTATGTGTATGTTTATATATATATATATATATATATATATGTGTGTGTGTGTGTGTAATTTGTTCAATATAGACTGAATGTTTGATAACTTTGCGTCAATTTATTAGACAAACATAGGAGGGGAATCTATCATCTTTTTTTATTTTTTTTATTTAAGAATATCCTAGAAAACTTATACTATGTAATTAGGTAACATATATATATATATATATATATATATATATATATATATATATATATATATATATATATATATATATATATATATATGTGTGTATGTATATATATATATGTATATATGTGTGTATGTGTATGTATGTGTGTATTAGGTACGTGCAAAATCAATGGCCGATTCCCAAAATGTAAAAACATTTTGACCCTTCCTTCACTTAAATATTCAGGAAATCAACCAGATTTTATGAAATTTTCAATATTTATTAATCCACAATCACGGAAACCATTTTTTTTTCTTTTAAATCTTGGTGAAAATATATTATTTTTTTAACACAAAATACACCTTTACTAAAGTTATAATTTTGTATATTAATAAAAAATACAATTTTTTTTTTTCATATAAAAATAAAGCATTGTAAGGTTAACAATTAAAAAACATATTTAAAAAAATATATATTTTGTATATTACGAAAAAGACCCCCAAATACCGTGTTAATAAAATCACTATAACTCGAAGAAAAATTAATTTTTGTAATTAGCGATATTATTGTTTAATCAATATTTTCACAAAAAAAAATAATATAATTGCAAAAAATATTTCATGTGATTTTAATGATTAGAATTTCTGGGAAAATAAAAAATGCGACATAATTATATATTTTCCCTTTCATACATGAACGTGTATCATCAGCGCAATTTTTTTTTTTTTTCAATGTATAAATTGTCAGTGTAGTCATTGACTTTAATTTACTTTTTCACACTTAAAATAAAAAATACACTTTATTTTAAAAAGAATCAATGTAATTTATCGTTACGACACGTTAAGAATAAATCGAGTAACTAAAGTTTTAAATCATGTAAAAAAAATGATAAAATTGACGCAGTTCGTAACGTAAAAATAATTTTCAACATTTAAAAGTTTTATTTCAAATTCTAAGAAAAAAAATTGGTAAACAGATGTCATCAATAATTAAAAACTAATACCAAGTTTAATATGAACCTCTTTTGTTAAAAATAAAATAAGATGTTAATTGCGTACACTCACAAATATTTTAATTAAATAAGCATTTCCCTTTTTATTATAACAAAATAAGGGTACTTAAATTTGTTTGTAGCGTTAAAAAGAATAAAGAAATTAATGGATAATAATTTTTCAACTTCTATAAATTATTACAAAACCATTTTTATATATAAAGTTAAAAATGATAAATTATAACATTTTTTTTTCTTCCATATATTTTGCATAGCGATAGTCAATTGGTAAACAAAGTTGTTTGCCGATTATGTGACGCCGGATTTTACTAATTTATGACTTTTGGGGGTAAATTTTCCTAACTTTTAGTAAAATGTGGGATTTTTTTTTTTTTTTAAAAACTCAATATCTTATGACTTTAATTTAATAATTATCTTTGAAATAGTTCCCAAAAACTTATATTTATCTTTCAAGGGATGTTTACAAGTAATTTTCCCAAAGTTCAAAATTCACTGCATTTTGGGGGTTTTCAGCCGCCGTGATTACATAATTTATTTATTTTTCACACGTAAATATGCAGTTTTTTTTTGTTTTTTTTTAAAAGATTACGTTTAGGCTTTTATCTTTCAAACACAAGAGGCGGCCATTTTTGCACGTGCCTGGTGTGTATATGTATATGTGTATGTGTATATATATATATATATATATATATATATATATATATATATATATATATAATTATTATCTTTTTTATTTATTTATTTATTTTTATTTATTTATCAATTATTCATTATTATTATTTATTTATTTATTTATTATTTATTTATTTATCTATTTATTTATTAAAAATTTTTTTTTTTTTTTAATTAAAAAAAAATTTTTTTTTAATCATTTATTTATTTATTTATTTTTTTTTTTTCTTCGTAAATGTTGCTTTATGTATGTGTGATAGTGCACCTTGAACCTCATGAAAATGAGAGAAACACTATCCCTGTAACAGGATCACAGGTAAACTAAGTCTGGGCCTGGTGTTGCCACAAACACTAAACCATGATAAATGTCTATAAACACAAATAAACGCCGTGGGACTCAGAAGAAAGATCTGAGTGTCATGATGGGCAGGTGCTCCCTCGATGGCCAACATGGGGGACCCGGTCCGCATCCTGCGAATGTTGGCCCTTCTCATTTCAGAAACAAGACAACGGACAAGAACCAGGTAAGTAACCTCTCTGATTCCAGGTATGACAAGGACACAGACCAGAGACAAGTAAACCAGAGCGAAAACAGCAAACTGGAAAGATATAGAAAGAAATGGACCATGAAAGAGAACAGACTGGTGATGGAGTGCTACTATAAAAGCCGCTACCCTATAGAAAGAGGCTACCGAAAACGAATGAAACATCTCTGGGACATTGCTAGTGACTACCATACAACGGAACAAAGGATAGCAGATCAAGCAAGACAGATCCTCAAGCGAGGATGGTTCTCGGAGATGGAACTGACGGAAATCAGACAGAAGGCTAATGGCGAAACGGAGCAAGAAACACCACCAAAGGAGAGACCACAGGAAGAGGACAGGCAAAACATACACACTGAAACTGAAGAGATTGAAGACTACGGAATCACAGAACCAGGAGAGATAGAAGACTGCGGAACCACAGAACCTGCTGAGATAGAACTCAACGAAAAAGAAGCAAGTGAAGTGGAGAACATAAGACGATACATGTTAGAAAACAAAACAAAACTCCTATCTCTCAGGAATGAAATAGCGAAGAAGTTACAAGCAGAAACAGAAAGAGTAAACAGACTCCTCACACACATCCCAACAGAAACTATTACAGACCTAAACAACCTGATATATGCAGGGGCAAAATCGGTAAGTATGAAACTAAGAAACGAAGAGAATGGACTAAAGAGAGGATGGACAAAACCTGGATGGGAAATCAGACTGGAAACCCAGATCACCAAACTTCGGAAAGAAGCTAAAACCGTGAACAGAAGGAAGGAGGACATGAAACGATTAAGAAGCAAAAATCAGAAACGCAAGGAAAAACTAAATGAGAAACATAAAGAAATAAAACAAAGGATAGCAGCAATAGAATGAAGACTGAGACGATACGGGTACACATCAGAACAGAGCAAACAGAACAGGACCTTTGAAAACAATGAAAGTCAGTTTTACAAAAACGTAAATGGAGAAAAAACAACGACAGAGCAACCGAACCCAACAGAAACAAAACAATTCTGGAGCAAGATATGGGAAGAACCAAAAAAGCACAACAAGAATGCCCAATGGTTGAAAAACATGAAAGATGAACTGCAAGAAATCGAAGAAGGAACCGAAACAGAAATCAACAAAGAAACGATCAATAACACCCTAAGAAAAATGGCAAACTGGAGAGCACCAGGCCACGATGGAATACATGCATACTGGTTTAAAAAATTCACGACCCTGCATGAAAGAATAGCGCAGAAACTGAGCGGATGTATCCGCAAAACAGACATACCAGAATGGATGACGGAAGGAAGAACAACACTAATACAAAAAGACCCCAAAAAGGGAACGACCCCCAGCAACTACAGACCGATAACATATCTACCAATAATGTGGAAAATTCTCACAGCACAACTGAGAGAACAAATCTACCAATCCCTGGACAAACGTGGACTGCTCCCCGAGGAACAAAAAGGATGCCGGAAAGGACAAAGAGGGGCACATGATCTACTATACATTGATCAAAAGACTCTGAAGGAGGTGAAGAGCAGACAAAATAACATAACCATGGCATGGATTGACTACAAGAAAGCCTACGACAGAATCCCCCAAACATGGATAATTGAATGCTTAAAAATATACAAGATACCAGACAGGATTATTAATCTCATCCAGAAAGCAATGGAAACATGGAGACTAAAACTGACAGCCGGAGGACAATACCTGTCTGAGATAAAAATACAGAGAGGCATTTTTCAAGGAGACTCTCTATCACCACTACTGTTTATAATAGCCATGATGCCACTCAACTACATACTCAGAAAGTGTGATGCCGGATACAGGTTTACGGATACAGAACAAAGAATAAACCACCTGATGTACATGGATGACCTTAAACTGTTTGCAAAAAACAAAAAAGAACTGGAAAAGCTGATAAACACAACCAGGATATTCAGCCAGGATATCCAAATGGAGTTTGGAATAGAAAAATGTGTACTGCTAGAGATCAAAAGAGGAAAACTGGAAACGACAGAAGGTATAGAACTCCCCAACCAAGAGGAGATGAAGGCGCTAGGAGAACAAGTTAGTTACAAATACCTGGGAGTTCTGGAAGCAGACACAATCAAATATACAGAAATGAAAGAGAAGATTGGAAAAGAATATCTACGAAGAACAAGGAAACTCTTAGAAACTAAACTATATAGCAGAAACCTAGTAAAAGGGATAAACACATGGGCTGTATCACTAATAAGATACTCTGGACCATTCATAGGCTGGACCAAAGAAGAACTCAGGCACCTTGACCAAAGAACTAGAAAACTAATGACTATGCACAATGCACTGCACCCAAAAGACGACACGGACAGACTCTACGTGAAAAGAAATGAAGGAGGTAGAGGACTGGTAAGTATAGAAGACTGTGTGGAAGACACCAAAAAAGAGCTGGAGAAATATGTAACCCAGAACACGGAAAGACTGATCACCACAGCAAGAGACACCAGCCCAACAAACAACCCCGGAAGCACTGAACCCAGAAACAAAAAGACAAGAAAGGAAAAGTGGGAAGAAAAACAACTACATGGACGCTTTATAAGACTCACAAGCGATGAAGCCAATGAAAACAGCTGGGCATGGCTAAGAAAAGGAAACCTGAACAGAGAAACAGAATCTCTGCTGACGGCCGCACAGAACAATGCGATTAGGACAAACTTTATTAAAGCAAAGATAGATAAAACCCAGGAAAACAGCAAATGCAGATTGTGTGGACAAAGAGACGAAACGATAAATCATATAATAAGTGAATGCAGCAAGCTAGCACAAAGGGAATACAAGAACAGACATGACAGCATGGGGAAAGAAGTACACCGGGAAATGTGCAAACAACTGAATTTCGAATATGCAAGAAAACGGTACAAACACAAACCAGAAACTGTACTAGAAAACGAAAAACACAAAATCATATGGGATATGAATGTACAAACAGACAAACCCATAACAGCAAGGAGACCGGATATGATAATAATCAACAAGAAAGAAAAATCCTGCAAAATCGTGGACTTTGCCGTTCCAGCAGACCACAGAGTGAAGATCAAAGAGACGGAAAAGAGAAGCAAATATACTGAACTTGCCAGAGAATTGAAAGGAATATGGAACATGAAGAAAGTCAGTATAACACCAATAATCATAGGAGCACTAGGAACAGTCCCCAAAAAACATGGAGAAAAGACTAGGAGAAATAGGAATCAAAGGGATAACTGAGACCATACAAAGGACAGTAATGATCAAAACAGCTACAATCCTGAGAAATGTCCTCGAATGCGGAAACCAACCCACATAAGCAACGAATGGAGAACAAACACATGGAAGCACAAAACAACAGAACCGGGGAAAATACAACCGCACGAGAAAGGTGCAAGCATAGGCTGACGCCACGAAAATTATGGACAGAGGGTCTAGGAGGGAAAGCGCAAAACCAGACCTCCACTGGAAGAGCGCGGACAGCTCTGGGACCTTGGGAAGGCTTGTTGCCACTCGGGCCCCAGAGGGGACCAATGGCCCTTATCAGCGGGAAATCGTTGGTAGGTGGCTGTTGCGATTACCGCAAGGTCATCAGCGGTGATGAACGAAAAGAGGTGGAGCATACTGGAGGCCTGAGGAGACTTGTTGTCACTCAGACTCCAGGGAATACCACAGGTTGTCGGCAATGGGTGACCACTGACGATGACCAGTGTGATAACTCCTAGTGAGTAAATAATAATAAAAAAAATAATAATAATAATAATAAAAATAATAATAATAATAATAATAATAATAAAAATAATAATAATAATAATAATAATAATAATAATAATAATAATAATAATAAAAATAATAAAAATAATAATAATAATAATAATAAAAATAATAATAATAATAATAATAATAATAAAAATAATAATAATAATAAAAATAATAATAATAATAATAAAAATAATAATAATAATAATAATAATAATAATAATAATAAAAATAATAATAATAATAATAATAATAATAATAATAATAATAATAATAATAATAATTTTCATTAACTCTTATCATCTACTGGCTCTGATAAGTGGTGACTCAATAGTATAACAAATAAAATAAATAAGCAACACTAATTTTATTAATAGAATAAAATGTATTCCCCCTCATGTGAGCTTAATTTTTTTTGAATTGAGAATATAGTTAAAGAAGGCATAACAAACAAATAATAAATAATTTTTCATAAAATCTCCGTTTTTTATGTTACAAAGATAACTTTTAAGCGCTTTTATTTGTCGGTTACGTTTTCTCCAGGATCGCCTTTTTACCGGTCGATTTGTTTTCTTCGCATAGACGATTAAACTTGATATAACTTGTAGCAGTCACCAATAGGGACTACTTTTTAATGCGTAATCACTGTCCCTGTGAACTGGCTTGTCCAATCAAATCACAGAGCGCAGTAATATCGTTAGTTCCCTAAGGGACTACTTATGTTCCCTTAGGGTTCGAGGAAAAAGATGAGACGACCTCCTGACACCAACTTGGACACATCACAGAGAGCACCAGCGAGGAACGAGGAAACGCTCTCTCTTCCGCCGCCGTCGCCACTTGACGACTACTACCATCTTCACCTGAAGAAATCCACGGGCGGCCCTAAGAACTCTTATATTCTTCCTCTTCCTCAGACGGACACTGTCCCACTCTCTTCTACCTATACCAAACAGTATAGGTGACCTTGAGTTAATAAAACACCTTTTTGTTATAGTTACAGAAATACTTTTCGTTGTTCCGTTTCTTTACGAGAAGATAAAAGGATAACCTCTTTCATCTCCTCATCATCCCCTTACAAATGGTGACCCGACGCTAAAAGAATAAAAAAACAGACCTTCTGATATACGAAACGTAAGGAAAAAACAGAATATAAAAAACAAACAAAAAAAAAACATCGAAAAGTTATTTCTGCGACGAAAAGGTTTTAAAACTCAACCCCACGGCGACAAAAAAAACTCTGTCGTTAAAAAAAAAACAAAGAAAAAACAGTCACAAATTGAGCAAGACACGAAACTCCGCGTTTTTGTAAACAGAAAAAGAAAAATTTCAACCTTGAGAGATTCGGAAACTTTTAAAATTCTTATTAAAAGCTAAAAAAAAAAAAAGGACAGTTATTTTTAACACCCAAAAAGAAAAAAACTACCGAAATCCATTTTTTCTCTCTCTCTCTTTCTCTCTATCACAGTAATAGCGTACTTAGCATCGAAGAAACTTTTTCTTTTCTAAAATATTTTTTCTGTCTTTAACTGAACGAATTCTTGACAGAGAAATACTTCAAAAGACCTTAGAATATAAAACTATTAACAAAAAAACAACTTTTTTCCGAATTTAAAACAAGTTTCAAACAACTTTAGACGGTCAGACTCCTCGACGCCGCGACGTATACACCCTCCAACATGGCGCCGACCAATTCTTTTGACTTCAACCGAAGAAAGTAGACTCAACAAGCGAAGAAAGAAAGCATTCTTTTTGCCTTTAACAACAAAAAAAAGACTCTTGTTTTTATGAATAATTTTTTTTAAAGGCCCCTTAAAAGAGTAAGTACATTAGTTTTTTCCTTTTACACACAAATACATACACTCAAATATATCTATCCCCTCTGTCACCATTAGAAAAAAAAATACATACTTATTATTTTTTTTTTTTAACTTCTTGGCTTTCTACACTTACACAATTCCTCTTTCGTTTTTTTCTCTCTGAAATGTGTGTCCATGACGATGTTTTCAATTTTTATTTAACTTAGATTTCTTGGTCTTGGGTCCCATTAATAAAAAAAAGAAGAGCGCTTTATCTGCTAACGCCGGAGACAGCAGTCAACAGGTCACATTGGTCATACTCTAGGCGATAGAGCGACTTGAGAGAAACATGCGAAAATTAAGCATGTCCAGATCTCAATTGCCTAGACGTCGTAATCGTTCGTCGTCCCTACACCATCGCCACTCAAATAAGCCAGGATTGTGTTACTACCACAGTCGCCATGACAACCAAGCACATAAGTGTAAACAACCTTGTTCGTTCCCTAACCAGGGAAACTAAATTCTGGGGATCCGAGCACGGCACGGTCTCCACTAGGTTCTCATGATAACCGTGCATATTTCATTAGGGACTCAATATCCCAAGCATGTTGCTTGGTTGATACTGGGGCCGCTTGCAGTATTTGGCCGCTGAAACTACTAGCTAAAAAGCCACCAGTGTCGCCTATTTCACTGCAAGCCGTAAATCACTCCCCTATTCCTATGTACGGTCAAATTTCTCGTTCTTTGGACTTGGAATTGCGCAGAGACTTTACGTGGGTCTTTACAGTCGCGGATTTACCCTACCCCATTCTGGGCGCGGACTTTCTGCACCACTTTAATCTATTAGTGGACATGCGCAGACGACAGCTGATAGATGCTAATACGGAACTTTCCGTACCGGGTATTAAATCAAACACTCCATCTGTCAGCCCGGTATTCTTTATTGCCGCAACCGATGACCCATACCAGACCCTACTCCACTCCTACCCAGAGATAACGAATCTTAATTTTGTTGTGAGTAATCCAACTCACTCAACAAAACATTATATTGAGACCACAGGAGCTCCTGTGTTCTCACACCCTCGTCGCTTACCGGCAGAGAAACTAAAAGCGGCGAAGGCGGAATTTAACCATATGCTGCAACTGGGAATTATACGCCCCTCGTCCAGTCCTTGGGCTTCCCCTTTGCATATGGTCCCGAAGTGCTCCGGAGATTGGTGTCCGACTGGGGACTATCGACAACTCAATGCCATGACGGTACCTGATCGTTACCCAATCCCACATATACAGGACTTTGCTTCGTCTCTGCACGGTTGTAAGACCTTCTCCAAACTTGACTTAGTAAAGGCTTACCATCAGATTCCACTGAATCCGGCCGATATACCCAAAACGGCGGTAACAACTCCTTTTGGAGCGTTTGAATTCCTGACTATGCCTTTCGGTTTGCGAAACGCGGCTAGTACCTTTCAACGCTTCATGGACAAAGTAGTGCGAGATCTTGACTTCGTCTATAATTACATAGACGACATACTTGTGGAACATGTCACCCATCTCCGCCTACTGTTCGAACGGTTTCAGCAATACCAGGTGAGGATTACCCCTGGTAAATGTGTTTTCGGTGCTTCGTCACTAGTTTTCCTGGGTCACATTATCAGCCCTGAAGGCATATCTCCCTTGCCTGAAAAGGTTAAAGCTCTACAAGACCTTCAACCACCCACTTCACTTCGCCAACCAAGGCACTTTCTGGGTCTGTTAAATTATTACAAACGTTTTATCCCACACTGTGCGGATCTCCTGTCTCCTCTTTTTGACCTGTTACGTAACAGGAAGAAGAAAAACGAGCAGATTTCACTAAATGATGTTCAGCTGAAGACATTCAATGAAGTGAAGCAGAAACTAGTAACAGCATCCTTGCTTGCACATCCTGTTTCCGATGCCCAGTTTTCACTGGTCGTTGACACATCGGGCACAGCTGTAGGTGCAGTGTTGCAACAGCAGCACCAGGTCAACTGCAAGCTCTCGAATACTTTTCGAGACAACTGAAACCGGCAGAACAACGTTACAGCACGTTTGGCCGTGAACTACTGGCAATGTACCTCGCAGTGAAACACTTTCAGCATTCACTCGAGGGCCGTCAATTCGTGATCTACACTGATCACCGTCCACTTACATACGCACTGCGTGCTAAGCCGGACAAATATTCTCCTCGCGAAACTCGCCACTTGGATTTTGTTTCGCAATTTACTAACGATATCCGACATATATCTGGTGAACAGAATGCGGCGACAGACGCCTTGTCCCGCCTTCCTATAAATTCTCTGTCTTCACCTTCGGATATCGATCTACAACAGATGGCTTTAGACCAGCCATGTCTGGACACTCTGGATCTGTCGTCACCTGAGTTTGCAACT
Organism: Sepiola atlantica; assembly: GCA_963556195.1. NCBI lineage: Eukaryota > Metazoa > Mollusca > Cephalopoda > Sepiida > Sepiolidae > Sepiola > Sepiola atlantica. The sequence goes on from OY744523.1 coordinate 5,998,682, forward strand.
TGCAAATTCAAATACCTGCCTGTGCCCACTTCGGACATGCAGATCATCTGTGACACTTCAACAGATTCACCTTGCTTATTTGTTCCACTGACTCATCGTAGAGTTGTTTTTGATACCCTTCACAACTTGGCACACTCCGGACTCAAAGCCACAGTGAAGCTGATTTCAGCTAGATTTTTCTGGCCAAATATAAGGCGTGATATCACTGCCTGGACACGTTCCTGTGTATCCTGCCAAAAGTCAAAGGTGCACAAGCATATCCGTGCACCCCTTGGAACATTCAGCACTCCAGACGCTCGATTCAGCCATGTTCATATTGATCTGGTTGGACCATGGCCTGTCAGTCAGGGATTTACTTATCTCCTGACCTGCATAGATCGTGTTACACGGTGGCCTGAAGGCATCCCTCTAAGTGACATTTCGGCTGAATCCGTAGTGCGAGCCCTTATATCGGGCTGGATATCGCGCTATGGAGTCCCCTCAACTATTACCACCGACCGTGGTGGACAGTTTGAATCCCACCTATTCCAGAAACTTTCCAGGATTTTAGGGATTAAACGTACCCGTACGACCAGCTATCATCCAGCTTCCAATGGGATGATAGAACGCTTCCATCGCCAATTGAAAGCCGCATTACATGCTTATCCTGACCAGCAGCGATGGAGCGAGTACATACCTGTTGTCCTTCTTGGCTGTCGCGCCGCGATCAAAGAGGACCTCGGATACTCTTCAGCCGAACTTGTCTATGGACTACCTCTATCGTTGCCGGGTCAGATGCTGACCCCGATAGATTTAACGGCAACAGATACAGCTCTGTATATAAACAGACTGCGAGCTTACTTTAATGAACTCCCACCTATGCACCCTAGGCAACAGACAATTAAATCTTCGGTCCCTAAAGACATTTCCTCGTGGACTCATGTTTTTGTGCGAAAAGACTCTGTGAAAGCCCCTCTTACTCCTCCTTATTCTGGTCCTTATCGCGTGCTTTCACGCACTGACAAACTTTTCACCCTTGACATTGGTGGAAAAAAAGACACTGTATCCATCGACAGGGTGAAAAGAGCTTTTCTTAACGCAGAAACACATGAGCCCCATATTCCCCCTACTGTGCATCAGACAATTGCAAATACACATTTACTTTTAGAAACCCCTAAAGAAAATTATGTCACCACCACACATAGTGGTCGACGAGTACATTGGCCTCAAAAACTGTCTAAAACTGTCTCTATATAGAATGAGCCGTGTACTCTATTTTTCAAAACATACTTCTCACATTAAGGATCCACACTTCTCCAAAATTACTTTTTTCAAAGAGAAGACAAACTCTTAAATAAAAATAAAAAATATATTTTTTCATTAATATACAAACATTTCCTGAAATTACTTCTTGCAGAAAAGACTTTTCCCTGCAAAGCAAAAAAAAAAAAAAAATACAAACTTTTTAAACATTTGTTAATTGACAAATTTTGTATTTTTGTTATTTCCCACTGCTACACTTCCTTTTATTTCCTGTCGGCTTTCAGCCTAAGCAGGGGTTATGTAGCAGTCACCAATAGGGATACTTTTGAATGCGTAATCACTGTCCCTGTGAGCTGGCTTGTCCAATCAAATCACAGGGCGCAGTAATATCGTTAGTTCCCTAAGGGACTACTTATGTTCCCTTAGGGTTCGAGGAAAAAGATGAGACGACCTCCTGGCACCAGCTTGGACACATCGCAGAGAGCACCAGCGAGGAACGAGGAAACGCTCTCTGTCCTGCCGCCGTCGCCCGACTCGACGACTACTACCATCTTAACCTGAAGAAATCCACGAGCAGCCCTTAAGAACTCTTATATTCTTCCTCTTCCTCAGACGGACACCGTCCCACTCTCTTCTACCTATACCAAACGGTATAGGTGACCTTGAGTTAATAAAACCCCTTTGTGTTATAGTTACAGAAATACTTTTCGTTGTTCCGTTTCTTTACGAGAAGATAAAAGGATAACCCCTCACATTCATCTCCTTACAAACTTACTGTTTTTAATGTTTAATATTTAATGTTTGTAAACGGGAAGTTTTCCGAGTCATAACCTCGACATGCAGTAGCTAAAAAACTGCATTAAAAAATTATTACGACACGCTCAACGACAACGTATTGGCGTTAAAATCAATGCGCATGAAATAGCAAAAAATAAACAACACTTTTAAATTAACATATTTTCAATATGGTCGTTTTGTAAAACAAGTCGATATGACAATTGGAAATTTGATTTTAATTGATTTTGACACTAATTAAATTGATTTGGTGCAAATCCGGAAAAGCCTCAATACGGAAAACAGATAATAAATAAATATCTGTATTACGTATGTTACCGGGACGGAACAAAGTTATCGTACACAAAAAATACGTAAATTGATCAAGTATTTTTTTTTTATCACAGAAAATCAAATTTTGTCATTTTTTTTCACGCTCGCTTGTCAAGACGCCACCTTTGCAAACGGTAGCTAAACAAAGACCAACTTTTGTAGATTTGGCCTTTTAAAAGTAGTTTAAGTTCATAGCAGCATTTTTTTTTTTGGGGGGGGGGGGAGTTATTATTGAAAATTAAATTATTTTATTACAATGTTCCTTTGAAAGTAAATTACAATCTTCAAGGCATGACTTTTTATTTAAATTCTTTTTATTACAATGTTCCTTTGAAAGTTTTCACGTTATTTTAATAAAATATATTATTTTTTTTTACTTTTATCGTTACGTTTTCGTTGTCATTAAAGGCCAAATCCACAAAATTTGGCTCTTTTCTGATAGCGATTTTTTTAAAAATAACACTGAGCTGAATAACGTCCCTTGTTTTCAAGATGGCTGGCTAACCAGCGGGCATGAAAAAAAGGTACTACTCCAGGGTTTGCGCCTAATTTCCGTGACTGCTCGGCAGCAGTGATCCGACAGCTCGCGGAAGCGTCCGAGACCTGCCGAGTCGAAAACGAGGCTGTAAACAAAACTGGACAAAAAAAAAAAATGTCTGTCGCGCAACCCTCGGCGACTCGGAGGCCCTAGGCATACGGTGGAAATAGACGAGTCTCTATTCAATCGCCGAAAAAAAACAAACAATGCTGGCCGTGTTCTTCAGCCGCTCTGGGTCTTCGGGGGGGATACGACCCCGCAGAGAACGAGGGGTTTCCTGGTGACAGTGCCTAACAGGAATGCTGAAACCCTAACTCTTCCAATAATCCAGCAGTACCTTGGACCACGGTAGTATCCGATTGCTGGAGGGCGTATAACAGTCTTTCGCTCAGCCTAACAAAACAGAACATCTACGAGAAAATATACGTAATTCCCCCTCCCCCCAAAAAAAAATATGTAAAAGAACTTGTCTAATTGTAAAATTGACTTCTTTGCTTTATGTAACACGAAACACATAAAAAAAAACATAAAAATGTTTCATTTTGCCCACGAAAACAATAAAGAAAAGAAGTTTATTTATAGTATGGCCGGGGTGGAAGTCATTTTATGGCGGGAGATTCAAAAGAAGAACAAAGGGTTTTTGGATTTTAACCACAGTCGCGAAGGATTTCGCACAAATGGTTTTGCGATAATGAATCCCCCAACCATAGGTAGTGTGATAGATGCCTGTATAACTGCATGTTATCACACCATTAGGCTTCCACCATCGGACCACGTGGGGATTAAATAAAACAGTTTAAGACAACCAAGATGAAGGAAGAAAACATTTAAACTTACCTTAAAGAAAGCGAAGGAATTAGGAAGCTATACACATATACGAATAGGCCTTTTATAATGGTTAATAAAAAAAGAAAGGAATAACATTTTTATCAACAAAACAATTTATTTAATATTTGAAACATTTTAAAGAGTTCTTAGATTCGTACTTGTAAGTGTATATATATGCGAGCATGTGAATGTCTTTTGTGTGGCTAATTTGTAATTGATCATGTGTGAAGAAATGTTCGTCAAATTGAAAGATTGAAGAAATGTTCATCGAATTGAAAGATGTGAATAAGAATACCTTTTTCTCCCCCACCCTCCACAGCTCGTTCGAGCTGGTGGGGGGTGTGTGTGTGTGGGGGGGGTAATCGCCGAGAGTTCTTGGTGCGTTCTTCCCAAAACGCTGAGGGGAAAAGAGGAAGAGGAAAGGAAAACGTGTTCTTTTATCGACTTCAAATCTCGCGTGGTCAAGCTGGCCGAAATCCTTCGGCCAACGTGATTCTGCGAGATTTCACGAGTTTCTCCCTTCAGAGGCGAAGAAGGGCCAAACAAAGAAAGAAAGGGAGAGAGTAAGCCGAACGAACCCAGAAAGAAAAGGGGTAGCTAAACAGGCTAGGACTTTTCCCCAATGCCCGTTCGTCTCATCGATCTGCCACATAGTCCCCCACCAGTAAGCGGAGCTTACCCGATAGACACTACCCTATTTCAATTTTACTTTTATGTATTTATATATAACAACAATCCTTATCAGCGAGGATTTAGCGTTCATTCCGGGATGGATGAAGCTGAAGTTATATGGGTGTTCCAGCAAAATTAGCGTTCGCGGGCGAAATTTTAATTTTTGTGCACATTGGGATTTTCCGCCACGCGAAGCTGGTATTGTTTGTAGTTTTAGCTTTCGGATGTGTATTTTTCTGCTGGAACTTAGCGTTCACCTAGAGATTCTTGTGCTGATGAAATATCAGGAGAAAGAAATGTCTCTAGACGAAGCTGGGTATTTTTAGGAAACAATCTTTAGGCCTACGTTGAATTTTGGTCGCGTTCATGCAAGTATTCTTTGGCTGATACAGGGTTTTCTCAGGTTGTAGATTTCTCACACGAAGCTGTATTTGGCTTGGGAGATTCAACGCTTGTCGCCTTTTGTTGCTTCCATTGTTCCTCGACTGATAAGACTATCATTATTATTTTTTGTTGTTGTCGGGTTGACGTCATTAATTTTTCATTAAAATTTTTTTTTTTGTAATGCCCATTGTAGCTCCATTTTTTGTTAAAATGGCGTTTGGCGGGATTTTTCATTGTTCGGCATATTTGCGCCACGTGGGAAGATTCCTGTTTTTTTTTAGACCCATCTCTCCTTGTCTCGCGAAAAGCGCTTTTTATTCCCTTTTTGTTCAGTGAAAGGATTTTTTTTGTTGTTTGTCTGTTTCGTTAAAATTTGTTTTGTGAAAGAAGTTTTTTTTTTTGTAAAAAATATTCTTGTGTTTTTTTGTTAGAAATGATTTTTGTTTTTCAAGCTTTTCTTTCCTTGCGTTGCTTCGTGAAAAGAATTTTTTTTTGTTGTCGTTGAAAGGGGTTTTGTTTGTTTTATGAAAAAGGATTTTTTTTGTTGTTGAAAGGAATTTTGTTGTTTGTTTTATGAAAAGGATTTTTTTTTGTTGAAAGAAATTTTGTTGTTTGTTTTATGAAAAGGATTTTTTTTTGTTGTTGAAAGAAATTTTGTTTGTTTGTTTTACGAAGATTTTTTTTTTTTGTTGAAAGAGATTTTTTTTTTTTTGTGATGTCAGACGCTCATTTTTTTTTTGTTAAGTTCGTAGACTTGTATTTTCTTCGTATATGAATTTTTTTTTTGTTTTACTTACTGCCGTATTCTATTCTAAGTTTCCTTCGCTAAATAAGATTAATATTTAAATTTATTTGTTTGTCTTTAAGTTTAGAAATGGTTATCTTATTTTTTATTTATTTGTATCTTAAAATTTAATCAGAAGGATTTGTATTTATGTTATCGTAGAAGGATTTTGTTAGCGTGTTAACGTCGAAGAGGTCACCAATTATGGCCGGGGTAGAAGTATGTTCATGGCGGGAGATTCAAAAGAAGAACAAAGGGTTTTTGGATTTTAACCACAGTCGCGAAGGATTTCGCACAAATGGTTTTGCGATAATGAATCCCCCAACCATAGGTAGTGTGATAGATGCCTTTATAACTGCATGTTATCACACCATTAGGCTTCCACCATCGGACCACGTGGGGATTAAATAAAACAGTTTAAGACAACCAAGATGAAGGAAGAAAATATTATTTAAACTTACCTTAAAGAAAGCGAAGGAATGATGAAGCTATATACATATACGAATAGGACTTTTATAATGGTTAATAAAAAAAGAAAGGAATAACATTTTTATCAACAAAACAATTTATTTAATATTTGAAACATTTTAAAGAGTTCTTAGATTCGTACTTGTAAGTGTATATATATGCGAGCATGTGAATGTCTTTTGTGTGGCTAATTTGTAATTGATCATGTGTGAAGAAATGTTCGTCAAATTGAAAGATTGAAGAAATGTTCATCGAATTGAAAGATGTGAATAAGATTACCTTTTTCTCCCCCACCCTCCACAGCTCGTTCGAGCTGGTGGGGGGGGGGGGTAATCGCCGAGAGTTCTTGGTGCGTTCTTCCCAAAACGCTGAGGGGAAAAGAGGAAGAGGAAAGGAAAACGTGTTCTTTTATCGACTTCAAATCTCGCGTGGTCAAGCTGGCCGAAATCCTTCGGCCAACGTGATTCTGCGAGATTTCACGAGTTTCTCCCTTCAGAGGCGAAGAAGGGTCAAACAAAGAAAGAAAGGGAGAGAGTAAGCCGAACGAACCCAGAAAGAAAAGGGGTAGCTAAACAGGCTAGGACTTTTCCCCAATGCCCGTTCGTCTCATCGATCTGCCACAATAGTTCTTCAGCTATGGGTTTGTTCATTTCTTTCATTTTTTTTTTTATAAAAATATATGCATTTTTTTTTCTTTCCGTATATTCATCGTCTGATATTGTCGTCTGCCAACCTTCCATTTTTTTTGCACGATTTTTCGGTTTTGTTTATACAGCCGCGTTTTCATCTCGACAGCCTCGTTTTCGACTCGGCAGGTCTCGGACGCTTCCGCGACCTGTCGGATCGATGCGGCCGAGCAGTCACGGAAATTAGGCGCAAACCCTGGAGTAGTACCGAAAAAAATGACAGAATTTTATTATCTGTGATAAAAAAACAGACTACTTGATCAATTTACGCAATTTTTGGTGTAAATATTTGTTCCATCACAGTCACATACATGATAGCAGTATGTCTTCATTTTTATATTTGATCGGTTTTCCGTATTGAAGCTTTTCCGAAGTCGCACCGTTTATGGTATTTATCTTCCTTCCACAGCGGAAAGATGTGACACAAGGTCGGAAAGTGGGATTTGAAAAGCCAGCGCCCTAGAGAATGAAGAGCACTATGGCCGACAAAAATTGCCTGGCAGCCCCGTCGGCATTTCCCGGTAGGGGCACCTCAGACAATTAGCAATAAACTAAACCCTTCTCAAAGGTAAAGCCTGGGAGGGTGGACCTCATAGAACTGCACAGGACAAAGTATCTATCGGAACAAATACTACACTTTGATCTTGGCCAAAAGTAACGCCAATACTATCAGCATCTTTTAAATTTAAAAGCATGTAGACTTTTTTGAGTTACTGAATATCGTTTTTTCGATAAAATTATCACGTCGGGAAACTTTATGCTTACCTTAAATGTTTAATGTTATTGTTATTGTTGTTGTTCTTTTAATTATTTTTTTTTACCAATACATGTTTTTTAAATTTATTTATTACTAACAATGTAACCCTGCCGAAACCCATTTCACTCTAAATAACAAACAATTAAATCCATTGGCGTTAAAAAAACTTTCTTACGAAGTTACCTCCCTTCGACCGAACAAATTCTTAAAATTAAAAGCAACGCATTTTTATTCATCAATTAGCTGTATTAACCTCCATTCTTTAATTTCATTTTTGCATCGTCTTTTAAATTATTATTATTATTATTATTATTATTATTATTATTATTATTATTATTATTATTATTATTATTATCATCATCATCATCATCATCATCATCATCATCATCATCATCATCATCATCATCATCATCATCATTATTATTATTATTATTATTATTACTACTACTACTACTAAACTATGCCGTTTGCTTTTCGTTACGAAATTATTGTTATTTTTTAATAGGATGTTGAAAGTAAAATTGAATTATTAAGGTATCGTTTTGTCATTAAATTATAAAATTGAACCTAATTGTTATAAAATTAATTAATTTTGTGAAGGTAATTATGTTTTAATCTCTATCTATAAAATGATCGAATGTAAATAGCTTCAAAAACCTTAAATCTTTTAATTAATTGAGGGTATGCTAAGTATTTTAATTCCAGTTTAAATACTTTCTATTCGACAGTTTAAATACTTCCAAATTTCTTTCAACGTGCGAAGGATCATAAAGTAATTCATTCATTTTTTTAACACTAGCAACAAATGATTTAAATGAGTGACTTGTTTACGAAAAAAAACAAAATGCATTGTGGTGGATTTAATTTCCTAATCAAATTAATTTTTTTCGATAGGATTTAAAACAAGTTATTTTGGATACTTTATGCAATTTTTTATTTCAATAAATAATCCGTCAATAATAAAAAAAATATAACAATGCCTAGATGCTTCTCGCATCTAGGCATTGTTACATACATACTCAAACACACGAGAAGTGGTTATACAGTTTTATTAATATAGAGATGAGTATTTTCTCTCTCAACTCACGGTAAATCTGTGGTAAATATTTGTTGAAAACCTTTTGTTTTAATGACTTTATTTGTAAACTCGTATTTATCCGGTGTTGCCTGGGCAGAGACATATTGTTGAGTGGAGGGCTTAAAGTAAAATAATTGAAAATATATTAAAAGTCACATTTTATTTCAAGATACACAGCACTTCCACTTTTTAATCCTGTTACCACCTCCCAGGATGTGGACTAAGGGTTCGATTTGTGCCGGTTTAGATTATTAAGCAGACCAAAACCAAAACCTTGTTCTGACAAAAAAGAGAAAATAAGAGTCATGTGATGTGCTTACGATTTCGTCCGCATGCTGAAATCATTTTTCGGGCTTGAAATCAGTTTTGGCTCCAAAAAGTAAATTCACACTTTGATCCGATCGCATAGCATAAGTAGATCAGAATTTCAACATTCCTGAACACAGAGGAACAAGACAGTTGAGCCAGAAACAAGACAGTTAGTTAACATGACATTATGCTTAGCTTCCCTGTCTCAAAAGGCAGGAGTTACAGTCAGTCTATGAATGACTATGACTATATATATATATATATATATATATATATATATATATATAGTCATAGTCATCCATAGACTGACTGTAACTCCTGTTACTGTGTAACCTGTGTGTGTTCCTGTGTGTGTATAGTTTTTTCCTTTTAATAATTCTGTTTTGCTCTGTTTAAATTACATTGTGCTCTGTTATTCTGATTCTCAACACAAAATTGAAATCTACACACTATATATATATATATATATATATATATATATATATATATATGGGGACTTTCGTATCACTCGTTCGTTCCATACAAGTTGCTATCTTTCAGATCATGCCTTGCTTCGAAGTAAAACGTCTTTTCGTTTACAGCACAGACGAGTGAAACGCTCCTCTGTCCCTAAACAGATAAACATTCTACCATTAAAGAATACCGTTCAGCGGGCAGCACTGTCGGCCCGTCTTGATCGCTCATTGGATTCTGTTGAGATAACCGATGATATCGAATCTTCCTGGAAATCCTTGCGGGACGTAATTCACACATCTGCATTGGAGGTTTTGGGGTTACCTGTCCGTAAACATCAGGACTGGTTCGATGACCAGAATGTTGAGGCCCAGGAGTTGATCAATGAAATGCATAAGGCTCATAAAACCTGGATTGATGATAAGAACTCAACACTAAAGAGGAAATTGTACAAGGAATGCAAAAGTAAAGTCCAGAAAGCATTACGGCAGATGAAAGAGGCATGGTGGTCCTCACATGCCAAATTGATGCAAGAAGCATTTGACAGAAAAGACTTGAAAGTTTTTTATGAAGGTATTAAGAAAGTTTTTGGACCACACGAATCTGGCGTTTCTCCCGTATCTGCAAATGATGGCACACTGATAAATGATAGAGCGGATATATTGAATCGCTGGAAGGAGCACTTCAAAGCGGTCCTAAACAATACTTCCACAACTGATGAAGAAATACTTTCATCTATCACTGAACGACCTGAGATTCCTGAACTCTCCTTCCTTCCAGCGATACATGAAGTTTTCGTTGCTATTAGGCAAATGTCGTCAGGCAAAAGGTCAGGGAAAGACACCTTACCTTCAGAGGTGTTTAAGTACGGTGGCCAGACACTAGTGAAGAAGCTGCACAGTCACTTTGAGAAGATCTGGCAAGGTGGAAATGTCCCTCAGGATTTCAAAGATGCATTAATTCAACACTTGTATAAGAATAAAGGCAATAGAAACATCTGTGACAACCATCGAGGCATCTCACTTTTGTCAATTGCAGGGAAGGTCTTGGCAAGGCTTATTCTCAACAGAATAATTAAACACCTTGTTGATGATATCTATCCCGAATCTCAGTGCGGTTTCCGTGCTGGTCGGGGTACTGTTGATATGATCTTTTCCCTCCGCCAGGTTGCCGAGAAAGTTCGGGAAAAGAACGAGGAGTTGTATATGGTTTTCATTGACCTTACAAAGGCCTTTGACACAGTAAACCGCGAAGCCCTCTGGAAAGTGTTGGACAAGCTGGGAATACCTGACAACATGCTGAATGTAATTATTTCTTTCCATGATGGAATGAAGGCATCGGTTGTTTCAAATGGAGAGTCTTCAGAACCTTTCAATGTGACAAATGGTACCAAACAGGGTTGCGTAATGGCACCTGTGCTATTTGCTTTGTTCTTTTCAGTTATGCTGAGATATGCTTTCGCTGATATAGATACTGGGGTGAAGTTTAAATTTAGAACAAGTGGTGGTCTCTTCAACCAGCAACGTTTCAAAGCTAAGACCCTTCTTCGACAAACTGTCATCAGGGATCTTTTGTTTGCAGATGACGCTGCACTTTGTGCAACATCTCGGGAGGAAGCGCAACTGCTTGTGGACAGGTTTTCGGCTGCTTGCAAGGCTTTTGGTCTGACAATCAGCATCAAGAAAACAGAAGTGATTCACCAACCTCGCCTCATGCCTAAACAATTCAGGGTGTGAAGCAACGGCCACCAGTAAAGCAACGACCACCAGTACACTGTTTTCCAGATACTCCAATCCAAGTGGACGGTAAAGATCTGAAATATGTGAAAAACTTCACTTATCTTGGGAGTAAGATAAATTGGAGTGCCTCCCTTGATGACGAAATCTTTAACCGAATTGCGAAAGCAACCACTGCCTTTGGAAAACTGCGTCATCGGTTATGGAAGGACAAGGGGATAAGTTTGAGAACAAAAGTACTTGTGTATAGAGCAGTTGTGCTAACATCACTGCTTTATGGATCGGAATCATGGACAGTCTATCGCAGCCACATTCAGAAGCTTGATGTCTTTCACAAAAATTGCCTTAGAACGATTTGTGGTGTCACCCTAAGAAATCGGATGTCTAATGCGGACCTATTTACATGCTGCGGTATTGGCGGAATTGAAAGCTTTTTGATGCAATCACAACTGCGTTGGGCAGGACATGTCTTACGTATGGAAGATGATAGAATACCAAAGCAACTGATGTACGGCGAGCTCAACAGTGGAAGGCGAAATGTGGGTCGACCGCTGCTTCGCTTTAAGGACAAGTTGAAGATGAATTTGACATCTATCAATATTGCTTATCGTGATTTTGAACAGCTTGCTTCTCGACGGAAGGAATGGCGATCTGACTGCCAGAGGGGCATCAGGCGGTTCTCTGTAACTGCCATTGATCAACAGCGCGAAAGACGTGAAAGAACAAAAACATCTACAAGTATCCCAGCCGATTTTTCTCAAGATCTTCCTTCTTGCATCCATTGTGGGCTGGTTTGCAAATCTCTCGCAGGACTCAAATGCCATTTACGATTGAGTATATCCATCGTAGACTAAACAAATTTTGAGTTGTTAAGACCTCATACGTCGAAATCGACGGGAGAGTCCATGATATATATATATATATACATATATTTCTATATATGTATGTATATATTTCTATATATGTATATATATACATATATTTCTATATATGTATATATATATACACACACATATATATATATGATGAGGCAAGAGTGCTTTATATTAAGGGGCGCTTGCTTGACTCTCCCCACCTGTCGGCCTTGTGCCACATCTTCCTGCCGTGGGAAGGAAGTGAATACTTGGAACTACCCCAGTCTAATACTGGCAGCCAGACAGACGGTCAACCATTCTCTTTATGTGCTGTATTTATACTTTCTTAAACATACTATGTTTCACTTAATCACGAGTCGGTGTCTTCTCTCCAGACTCCTTATGGGGTCACAACAATATCCAACACATGTCACCATATAAAAGCGAATATGATGATGAGTGATGGTGTTAGAGACTTTTAAAACTTGAAGAAATTGGACCATCCAAATATGTTAAATCAACCAAAAACATATTACTATGGTGAAAACTGAAAATACATGGTTCAGGTTATCGGTTTATAATATGATTCATTTCGTCTGGGTTTGCCGCCATTTTAACATGAATTTAACAAATTCCAAAATAATTGTAAAAAAGACAATTTTGGGGAACTATTAGATGCAAGATTCAACAGAATTTGTATCTTTTGCATCAATCGTGTAAATGGCTGTGCAGGAAAAGCAATCTTCTTTTTTTTTTAATTGTTTTATGAGGGTTGAACTGAAGTCAGAAAGGGAAAAGCCGAAACAAATAATAATACAGGGTGGCACGCATGGTCGTTACAAAGTTTTAGGCCGGCGAAGATGAGGTGTTGTGAGGGATGAAGAATGGTTTCAACGGGATGGGTCAACTCCCCCACACACTTCATATGACTTATTGAATAGCGGCGGGGGACACTTTGGTGATCATCTCATTAGTAGGAGGTGTGATCCTGAATGGGCTTCACACGTACTGAAACTTACCCCCCCCTCCAGATTTTTATCGATGGGATTATTTCAAAGATAATCTCTATCCAAATAACCCTGACCAAATTAATGTTGAATCGAACCCTAACCCTAACCACAGCCCAAATCCGGGCAGTGCCAAGAGAGGAGTGTGACGTCAGAGTTATTGATAATTGTACACGTCGTATCCAGGTGTGCTTATCACTAAACTGCAATAAAAAAAAGCCTGTGGGACATTCATGACTGAAACTTGGTGGACAAGTCAGGCATAGACTGAAGTTTGTTTGTACCAAATATGGTTGGATTGCACAATGGATTGTGAATTTTATTCACGATTTGGGGGAGGGGGGTCACCCTATAATAACATACCAAATTCCCGTCAAATAAGGTGACTCTCCTCCCACTAAAGTCATTCGTAGGCTAGGCGCGCCAGGCCTGACCCAATATTTCCCAATGCCACCGACGAAACAATAAGCAGTTTTATATTTATTTTTTATCTTTTAATTTTCTTAGGTCACTCACATATTATTATTTTTCTCTAAATTCTAATGTGTAGTATCTGAATGTGCTTAATTCCGTGTTTGACTAAAATGTGTTTAATTCTTGATATATACTGTCTTATTGCCTGTCTATTGATTTCCCACTGAAGAAATTCTTGAAATCACATGCTGGCCTGAAGTTTTGGCTGTCTTTCTCTTATTTGTACTTACTTGCGAGGGAAACCTATCTTCAACTTTCTGTTCTCTCAGCAGTGTACAGTGAACTTATCCCATCTACACCCACACACACACGCACACACACACACACACACATATATATATATATATATATATATATATATATATATATGGAAGTTTTTGTTCTTTTTTCTTTACCTGTGGGGGCTCGGAAATACACGACTAGTACACGGGCGCAGGCTATTTTTACCCCTCTCGGTGTGTTGGACCTGTAAGACCTTGTCAGGCCATCCATCTAAGAGAAGGAAATCTCTGACAATAAAACCTTGCTACCAACTACTTACGCTGTGGCAGTAAACCGTTGGGGAGGGAGGCCTCCTTAGTCCTGATCGACAACCTTCCTAGAGTTGGAATATCGAACAAAATATCCGCTTTGCAAACCTACAATTGCTTAAGGAGTAGATAGGTTCTGCCTATCGCCTGCCCTTGCACTCCTTCTTTGTCTATTAGCCAAGCGCAGAGGTACCAGCCTCAAAACACTCAGTGCCTAGCCTTGTTTCCTTACTAGGACAATGAACGCCGTTTTTCTTTCTTTCTATTTGAGCAACGTGGGGAAAGTTTTTTGTCACTAAGTCTTACATGACCAGTCTGGGTCGCTCTTGTTTCGACAGGTTGAGGGTACAGGTTAGACAGCTTGTCTAGCTGCTGTTTCTGACTGACAGGAAGGAGCCCAAACTCTTGGGTAGCGCTAAGAACGGCTGCTTCATCATCAGTTGCATAATACCGTGTGTAGTTGTACGTGCCATGTCACGCATGGAAAGGGACCCTACAGTTATCTCCGGTGGGCTTTCCCGAGGCCATAACCCCCATGGAGCAGGTCGCGACTAATGGACTGGTTGTGTGAGCTTATTGGCACCTAACAAGCACCCACCTTGCCCAACCCACTATATAACAAAACAAACATGTCATTACAAAAAAATAAAAGCAAACCTAAACCAGACACTCAACAAAAAACATCTTCATCTCCGCCCTTGAGGCTCGCATTCACAAATATCCGAGGACTTAGAACCAACATCAACGACGTAGAAACCTTTCTCCTGACAAACTCCCCGGATTTCCTAGCACTAAGTGAAACGAACCTTCAATCCTCAATCTCCTCTCACCACTTTGACATGACTGACTACCTCCCACTCTAGCGTAAAGACTCTGACAAACACATGCACGGGCTAGGAGTTTATGTTCGGAACACCCTCCCCCTGACTAGAGAACATAGGTTAGAATCAGATGACCAAGCCTACATGTGCTTTAGATTGACTTTACATCACAGCGTTAGTTACTTATATTTCTTATACCGTTCCCCTTTGACTCAGGAATGTACCCTGCTAAACTCTGTCTCTGAAAGCATAGATAGAGCACTCTCACTTGACTCGAATGCCGAGATACATGTATTTGGGGATTTTAATGCACACCGCCATGACTGGTTGGGATTCTCCAGCTTTATTGACGCAGCCGGCAACTCTACGTATAATTTCTCCTTAGCTCACTCCCTCTCTCAGACTGTCGATTTCCCGACTCACATCCCCGATCGAGTAGACCAGCAAGCCTATCTTCTCGGCATGTTCTTGTGTGACGAAAGCCCATAGTCCGCTCGGGAATGCTAATCACATTGTGGTAATGATTTATATCACCCTAAAAACTAGTCCAAAAGTTGTTGAGCCGTCGTTCAAAACAACGAGATACTACGAGCAGGCTGATTTTGAGTCTGTTATGTTTCTCTCAATGAAAACAGAGTAAACGCGTTTATTCAATGTTTTATTAGAACTGCCATTATTTACAAACACGCTGAGTCAGCCCAGCCGGAAGTGCCCGGTGTTTTGTGTGGCTGATGTCGCCTGTGAACATATGTCCGGTGGTTTTCCAGTATACATATGCTCTGAACGTATGTACATTGCATCTCCCCCTCTAAGATCTATTGATAATGGACGAAGGATGGTCTGGGTTAGATTGCCCTTATGACCCCTTTTATGACTGAGAATTATTCTGCTTTTAAGAAAAGGAAAGAAAAGCTTCCAAATTTTTTATTTTATTTATTTATTTTTATTTTATTTATTTATGTTTTTGGTCAGTAAATTCTCGTGTTTTTAGTCGGGACTGAAACGATTTGTATGACTAGTTCGTCGTGGCAGGGCCGGTGATGTCAACATATGCGAAGGAATTATGCAGGCCTGTTCCCTCCCGGGATGTTGCGTCTGAAGGCATGTTCAGTTCCGCCTCCCTTGGTTCTGATTTGTTTCTAATTTGGGGTTGAGACACTGGTCCCGTGATTCAAGGACGAGATCTGACTTGATCCTAGTGACGACGCACAACCCGGCCATCTTCCAGTCTGATCAAGAAGGACAAAGGGGATACTCTTTCCACAACATAACCAACCAACCACATGGGCCCAGAACCAAAGTTCTGAGCAAAGACTGGTTGATCCTCATCAGATGAACACATCTGAGCAGATCTGTCATGATGGAATTTCTGTTCTTCTTGACTGTGGTACACATTGGTTGAAATGGCAGGCCTCATACGGTCCAGATTGGTACATAATGTTCGCTTCATTAACAACTATGCCGGAGTAATTCTCGTAGTTGTATGTTGTGTTGTCCGGTATGTCGGCAACAAACGTGATATCGTTGTTTCCAGAGTTCCTCCTGACATCCTGTTTAATCCATTCTTGACCAGTCCAACTGAACGTTCAGGTAGGCCATTTGATGCCTGATGATGTGGACTTACAAACAAGTTTGTGTCTGATACCATTTCGTTTTATGAACTCTGCAAACTCTCAACTGGTGAAACAGGAACCATTATTGCTCACCAGAATATGCGGGAAACCATAGGTCGCAAAACAGCGCCTCAATCGTTCGATTGTGGTGGTTGATGTAGCTGTGCTTGTTGTGTGCACGTCGATCCATTTTGAATGTGCGTCTGTGATGACCAGCATGCTTTGGCCGTTATAATCTGCATAGTCAACATGGACACGTTGCCAAGGTTCCGTTGGCCACTCCCAAGGGTGTCTTAGCAGGTAAGCCTCTGGAGTATTGGCATGGGTAGCAGTTGTTTACCCTCTCTTAGATATTGGCATCTATACCAGGCCACCACACATAGTTATGAGCAAGGGCCTTCATCTGAACCATCCCAGGGTGGCATTGCTACTTCAGACGGTGGGGAATTACCACACTCAAGTAGCCACCCTCTTTCCACACTCAATTCATTTTTTCGAGCATGGAATGGCAAATAGCGAGGATCCTGTTAAAGATCTTTCCTTCCCAATTGCACTGCTTGGACGACCTTGGAAAGAATAGGATCCCTGCGAGTGTATGTGCGTATGTCGCTTGAGTCGCCCATAGGATTGTCAAGGCGGTCCATGAGATGTATAACACAACCGGGCGTTGGAACATCAATAACCTCCTGTAGAGACAGACGACTCATTGCATCAGCAGTGACAATGTGTGATCCAGGCTTATACTCAATTACATAGTCATAAGCACTTAACAATAGTGACCATCGTATGATTCTGGGTGGTAAGGTGTCGGACTGAAGAGGCTGATGAGTGGCTTATGATCCGTGATGATGCAGAATGCACCGCCAAAAGAAGTGCAAACCTTCTATATTTCAAAGCTAAACTAAAGACATGCCGACCCCTCAATATTTCACAGCTAAACTACAGAAGTACCGAGCTTTCTATATTTCACAGCTAAACTACAGAAGTACCGACCCATCTATATTTCACAGCTAAACTAACGAAGTGCCATCATCTCTATAGTTCACAGTTAAACTAGAGAAATACCTACCTTTCTATATTTCACAGCTAAACTACAGAAGTATTGACCCCTGTATATTTCACATCTGAACTACAGAAGTTTCGACCCATCTATATTTCACAGCTTAACGACAAAAGTGTTGACCTCTCTATATTCTACAGCAAAACTAAAGAAGTGCCGACTTCTCTATATTTCACAGCTTAACTAATGAAGTGCTGACCTTTCTATATTTCACTGCTAAACTGCAGAAGTACCGATTCCTCTACATTTCTCAGCTAAAGTTATGCAGATATTTTCGTTTCGGTTTGAATTCGATTTCATTTTAAAGTCGCGCCTTCCCTAATCTTTTACAAGTGGAAGGTTATAACGTACGTACAGACATGCAATTGTCTAATTAATAAGATGCATCCAAAATATGTGCGCAAATCTAACTAAATAAGCGAGATATTCAAATAATACGTACAGTACAATTGAATGCCGAGGGTAAATTCTACTAACTTTGGTCAATCAGTAGCGACAAAGACTGCAGGCTTTAGGTTCGCGGTTTCGATTCCCACTGTCGGCGTCAAGTTTCTTTATTGTTTCTTTATGTAAAATAAGTTTTTTACGTTTATAAAAAATTCTGCTGATGGACAGACAGACATCCAGACAGACACACAGTCAGAGAAAGTATACGTTATATTATAAATGGATGTTTATTCTGCTTTTTCACATATTTGATAGATTTAATCGATTGACTTTTAAAGGAAAATGTCAGTACTGAAAAAAATAGCCCCACAAAATTTATTTTCAGTTACAGAAGAACTCAATGACTTATAATGTACATTTATCCGGCTCTTCCGAACACGAGCCTAATCATAATAACAAACAGTTACAATAATATATATGTATATACTCTCAATGTCTTCTTCTTGTCTTTTTCACTCGTCCCTTTTCACACTGTTTTTATCCTCGTTTCTTCTTCTGCAGGCTTATCGACACTTACATTTTTTTTGGATACGCGTCCAGGCCTGAAATATTTTTATCAATTGCGCAGACGGCTTTATAATATATTTTTTGTAACCATACCTTCGATGAGTGGATCTGTTTATTTGTTGTTCTCCTCCCTGAGCGAGGTATTTTCGCTAGTGTGCCTCTCATACTTGTTGAGACTTAGAGATGAAATTAAAAGTCACCAAACAGACATACTTTTCTTGTTATTAACAGGCAAATAATTTAACAATGCTGTCCCGACATGACGATAGGTTTGTTGAGTCGCACCGCTAATCACGTTATAATTAATTACATAATTGTTAGCCAATTATATCAAGTTGTGAATGTCACATTGTGGTGGTAATCTTCATCAACACAATAAAATAGAGAGAGAGAGAGAGAGAGAGAGAGAGAGAGAGAGAGAGAGAGAGAGAGAGCGAAAGAGATGGAAGGAGGGAGGTTATGAGGGAGAGAGTGAGTCAGTTTGTTAAGCACATTGCTTTTTATATTACAAGTTCGTTAATACATTGTTAATACCTGCGCTTCTTTGGTCGCTCTTTCAAGACCAATGAAAGTTCTTTTCCAAGAGTTCTTTGTTTCTCACATCTGACGTAATTTCTGTTACATAACAAGGTCCGTGTTTTAAATGGAAAGTTTGAGCGACACTTTAAGGGTCAGAGGTGACCCCAGAATAGTAGTCAGCTAAACCACGTGACTTCTGGACGGAGATTTGTTTCTTGTCTAGCGACACTTCAAGCAGAAAAGACGTGTTTAAAGTGCCGTCCCCAATGGTTAGGGTTGGGGGTCGTACACAGTGTAACTATGTGCAACGGGACGAGCTACCCATCTATTTTTTTCTCTCTCTTTCATGCAAGTAACCCGCTTCTCTATTTCTTTTGTAACTGTTCTTCTCTTTGTAAAAAACCTTTATTAAAAACTAAACATCGGCGTCCGAGTGATTGTATCCATAAACAAGCAAGAACCTGGGTTCCCGACGTCGACAAATGAAGTTTTGTAAAGAAATATTTGGGTTAATTGTAAAGACTTGTTCGCTGTCAGTTGCCCGTTGAAAAGTCGTCTCTTCTTCTGATTATTATCTCGCTGTGATTTCGCAATCCAATCGACGTGGCTTATCAATGTGAACCGTGTGCAAACGCGATTCATGACAAAGCAATGTCGATTGCAATTAACGTGTGCCGTCGATGTGCCTCGTATCTGTGACGAAAATTGGGTTATGAAAAACATGTGAAACCGTTTCTTCGCATTAAAATACGCATTGAACCGATTCTTAAAGGGGAAAAGAAGACAACAATGAAGAACGGGCATTCTTAACACGCGTCCATTCAATATGCTCGTTTGAAACTTAAACGTGACAAATAAATCAACAGACAGAGCCTCTTATAGAGATTCTTGGACGCACATAAAATTAGATGCGTCCAGTCAATCTCAGCGTTTAGTGACGGAACTGATATTTCAAACGTAAGCGTGACGGAGCACAGAAACGCTATTGTAAGCTTGAGCATTGCAGACCAAAGAAAATTCTGTGGTAAACTTAAGTGTACCAAGCGGCCCGACGGACATAGCATCTTATAGATCTGAATAGACGCATATGATTTTAGTTGCGTCCACGCATCTAACATAAGATGCGTCTATTCATTCTGCACGTTTAATGATGACAATTCTATTTCAAACTGAGGCGTGACAGATCGACAGACACCTTGACGGACGTAGCTTTTCATAGTGAAGCAAGGACGCATCTCAAAAACAGTAAACGATGAAGTTTCAGTTCTTAACCACGTGTCGAGTGCTTAACTTTAGACTACCGTATTTTTCGGCATCCAAGTGTAACTAGGTCATCCCATTTGGCTCGGTGATTTACCAAATTCGAAAGTTAGAATGAAAGACAAACAGACACTGAACTGACAGTTTGAGTAGGTGTGGTTGTCCTCAACAATCAGTTCGACAGAGGATGGGCTATTGTGGTTTCTTTCGGTCCTGCTTTGTCATACTGAGATATGGTTCTATTCAATCACAGACGGTTCATCCTCCCAGGCTTTACCTTCTATTTGAGAAGGAGTTAATTTCCTGCTAATCGACTAAGGCGCCCCTACCGGAGAATGCCGACAGGTCTTCTCAAGAATTTTTGACAGGCCAGAGGGCGCTAATCATAGTGCTCTGGCTTTTTAAAAACCACCCTTGACCTTATGTCTAACCTGTGTCACGACGGGATCTCCGTTGGGGAACGACGGAAACGCGCACGTGGCAAAGATAATTAAAAGAAAAATAAAAGTCCGGAAATTTGGCTCGTATGATGATCATCCCAGGTTCTATAATCAATGACAGAACGCAGAGGATGGGTATTTCTCCTGGTTAAGACCGGCGCATAGATTAGAAAGAAAGCGAAGCATGCACAAAACAACAACACGAACGCCAAGACAAAATGTAAACAATATTTATTTATAGGATACTAGAAAGGAGGCAAATATATTAATAAAAAACAAAAAAAAAACAACAACATTAACATGAAAACAAAAGTTTATTATAAAAAGGGGAGGATTGTCTATCTTAATCTTATGGCAGCAGGATTCATTTCCGCACAAATGTATACATATATATATATATATATATATATATATATATATATATATATATATATATATGTATATATATATATATATATATATATATATATATATATATATATATATATATGTATAGCACTAGGGGCAAATGTCCGAGGAGAAGTAATCAACAAGTTGTCAACTTACGAACGAGTATCTCGTTCATTTGGGAATCGGTGTTCTTGGCAATTCATAGTAGGCACGCGTCTCTGCGCCATGTCGTTTTCATTTCGTGAACATGTATTTTGGGGATTTCTCAGGAAAGGGGTTTTGTCTCTCACTGAGATTCATACACATTTTCCTCAGGAAAACAATTCCGGGTCGCTCATTCCGCATTCGAATGTCCATTCCGTTCGTGTGGATATTTGAGAGTATCTCGGGAGAAGCGTATCTCCCGGCTTTCGGGTGCGTCGCGCGAGGTTATAATCTCATTTCAAAAGTCACTGCCTCTCTCGCGCGGCTGTAGTTGGGCGTGTTACTCTCTTGACTGTCCTGTCATGACGCATCTCTCTCGCGCGGCTGTACTCAACGCCCGTTATTCTCCCCTTCCTCGCGGGCAGCTAACTTCCCTTTCTTCTTCCTCTTCTTCTCCTTCTTCTTCTTGGTTGTGTCGGCTAAAAATAGATATTATCACACTGGGCTCTGTTGCTAGTTCCAAAATATAGATGATGACATCGCCCCTCGAACAACGGAAATGTACACACAAGTGATGAAAAACGAACCCTGCTTGAACATATATGTATATATCCTATCGATGCATTCCGTAGTTTTCTACTTTTAATTTCGATCGGTCTCCCTTCGTTTGTAACACCTGCTAGAGAGGGGTTAAATAAATGTACAAATCTCTTGTATTTGTTTTGTGGGATCGTTTTTGGAGGAGAAATATTTGTATTTGTTGCTTTGGTTACATCATCGGTTTTGGGTATTTTAATTTTATTTTTTAATTTTATTTTTACTTTTATTTTTTAATTTATTTTTTAATTTTGTTTTTTAATTTTATTTTTTAATTTTATTTTTAATTTTATTTTTTAATTTTGTTTTTTAATTATATTTTAAATTTTTATTTTCAAATTTTATTTTAAATTTTTATTTTTTAATTTTATTTTTAATGTTATTTTTTAATTTTATTTTAAAAATTTTGTTTTCTAATTTTATTTTTTAATTTTATTTTTTAATTTTATTTTTAATTTTATTTTTAATTTTATTTTTAATTTTGTTTTTAATTTTGTTTTTTAATTTTATTTTTTAAATTTATTTTTAAATTTTATTTTTAAATTTTATTTTTAAATTTTATTTTTAAATTTTATTTTTAATTTTATTTTTAATTTTGTTTTTAATTTTATTTTTAAATTTTATTTTTTAATTTTATTTTTAATTTTATTTTTAAATTTTATTTTTTAATTTTATTTTTTAATTTTATTTTTTAATTTTAATTTTAATTTTATTTTTAATTTTGTTTTTTAATTTTATTTTTTAATTTTATTTTTTAATTTTATTTTTAATTTTTATTTTTTAATTTTATTTTTAATTTTATTTTTAAAATTTTATTTGTAAATTTTATTTTTAAATTTTGTTTTTAAATTTTATTTTTAAATTTTTATTTTTAAATTTTGTTTTTAAATTTTATTTTTAAATTTTTATTTTTAAATTTTGTTTTTCAATTTTATTTTTTAATTTTGTTTTTTAATTTTAGTTTTTAATTTTATTTCCTAATTTTATTTTTTAATTTATTTTTTAATTTTGCTTTTTAATTTTAGTTTTCAATTTTATTTTTCAATTTTATTTTTTATATTTATTTTTTAATTTTAATTTTTAATTTTGTTTTTTGATTTTGTTTTATAATTTTATTTTTTAAATTTTGTTTTCTAATTTTATTTTTTAATTTTATTTTTTAATTTCATCTCTTCTTTTTTTTGGTGTTTCATTGGCAGCAATTTTTCAATAATTTCAATATTTTTTATTTATTTAACTTTTTACTTTTGTTCACTTCAAAAAAGGAATTGCCATTGAAGTGTCAGGATCTACAGTGATAGGGGCCAAATTTATTGAGGAGCAATCTGGGAAGGGAGTTGGAGAGCAAGATATTTATTCACATTACATTTACATCTCCGCATCTTGATACCGTTGGGGAAACATGGAGCAGGCGGCCCAAGGAAAGAAGCTATTAGAGTAGAAAATATTCCGACATCAAGGGACCTCTACACTGAAGGGGTGGGATTTTGCTGCTGGTGTATTTACGTTCAGAGGGTACAAGTGTTCTAAGTGTATCGGAGCACATTCCGTGGAAATATGTTTAAATTGCAGCGATGCAACAGAAGCTGGATCTTGGCATACAGTGCGGGACCTATTAGGTTAGAAATTAGTTTTGAACTTTGTCAAAGGTGGAGAAGCTAGTGGTTGGTGCACCAGCCCAGATGTGGCAACAATACTCCATGCACATGCGAATGCTGGCTTTATAGAAATACAGGATACTGGCAGGTGCGAGTTTTCTAGCCTGGTAAAGAGAGCCTATATTATTTGCAGCAGACTTGGCAGCATCTTCTATGTACTTTTTCCATTTCATGTTGCACGAGAATTTTAGGCCAAGGAGTTTAAACGTTACACTCTCGGGTCGGGTGGCAATCAGTGGTTGGAAAGGTTTCTTCTAATTGTTAAAGGAAAGGAGCTACCGGCCAATGCCAATCGGTGAGCGACATTGACACTCGATTGATTTCTCATATTAACGATCCTTTTGTCTTTCCCTTTCATTCAATTCTATTTCCTTTACACATCACATATTTTCGGAGATCGCGATTTGCACATCTTTTCTCTTTTTCGCATTCGTCGTCAGAATGGGATGGAACTTTCCAAACACTTCTTGCCTTCTGCATATGACCTTGTGCTGCCAAGGAAGTTGCTGTGTAAAGCCAACTTTTTCAATTGTAAAGTCGAGTGTTATTTCTTTATGGTCGAGTTGAATATCAGTTAGTCAATAAAGTTTCATCCTTCCTTTTTTTATTTTCTTATCTTTTTGTTTTTGCTGGGAATAGGGAATCCTACCGGATGCCAGACATTCACCCGCTATTTCAGAGACTCCAACCGAGAGATCTTTCAGGATTCTAACCCTTCCTTTAAGCGCAATTATTTGTATCTCTCTTGCACTTAGTTCACCAGGTATATTCGTCAAGAAGTATTTGAAATTCTTTTTCATGAGCCCGGTTGCTCTTATAATTACTGAAATGATGGAGATCTCCCTAGGATTCCAGTTTCTTTTTATGTCGTACATAAAACGTTACTATTTAGTTATATTTTTCCTCTCAGCTCTGTTTAAGCCAGCATCATTAGGGACACTGACTTCAACTAGGGTTGCTACTTTCTCCTTTTTCTCCCATATCACTATGTCAGGTTTAACAGCTCTGTTTTTAGGTATGTAGATATATGGATTGCATAGTCATAGTGGATCGTGTATGACTTATTTCCAACTGTTCTTTCTGGTATATGCTCCCAGGACTTGCTATTACACTGGATATTCAATTTTTTTCAGATTGTCCAGTGGAGATATTTACACACTCCGTTGTGTCGCATTGTATAATAGCCACCCCCAGGAGAACCTTACAACTGGATGTCAGGTGGCTCGCACTCTCTACTTCTGTGTGGTAGAACCTGCAATTCTTGTCATTGCTGAGGTCGCTCATCTTCTTAAAAACATTGGTCATCAAGTCTTGATTTTGGGAAGCCATTATCATCCTCTCTTGATCATAGTGGAGTGATTCTCTTTTGAGCCAGTCTACAGAGCCTTCCTTATCTATATATTCCTGGAATAGTTCTTCCAGAAAATATTTGGGACGTTGTTGGTTGGCCTATTCTTCCAGTTTTCTATTGTGGAAGGTTTTGATTTATTTCTTACGGCTCTTTGAGCAATTTCCGTGACAGTCTTATCCAAACTTTTTGGTCAGTTTTATGATGGAGGTTTATGTACCATCATAAGGTTTGTGTTTTGGGAGCTCATCAGATATTGGCTAATGTTTACAATATTGGCTCGATGTTGATTGTTTATAACTGAGAGACCCATAACACTTGATCCTCTAGGCAGATGCAGCCTTGGTAGACAGTCATTTGTGTACATTACTCTGTGCAGTGTTAACATCTTTTTGTTTTTGGTGTCTAACCTGTTAATGCCATTTTGTAGCCAGTCAATGATGCCAAATCACTGGCATAGCAAGTTGGTTAATGGCACTTATTTTGTTTTTATTTGTAAGCTGTATTTTGCAGATGTTTCTTACACAGCTTAAATATTCTGTCAATTTTGATCTGATCTTGACATGTTTAATTGAATCATTTTCTTCTATTCCAAAGTATTTGTATTGTTCCTGCTCTTCTTCTTTTGATGTTAGCTTCGTCATCAAGTTGTATATTTTCTACGTCGACCTTCTTTCCAGCTGTGAGTGAGAACTTGGAATATTTATCCAGGCAAAATTTAATTCCAATATCCTTGGGAAAGGCATGCACAACCTGTCATCTATAAAAAGTTTGTTTGAGTCTTGGCTTAGGTTGAAAGTACTTCGGCATTTATTTAGTAGTGTTGCATACCTCCCCTCTTAGATGAGGCCCAACGCCTTACAGTTCACAATCAATTTAATGTATGAGATCATAACGAACATTTTTTGTTTACCTTGTGCCTCACGCAATTCTGCAGCTTGTCGGTTTTCCCAATGACTGAGGACACCTGCAATTAATTATTTCACAACCACAAAAAATGAAGAACCATCGATTTTTATCGATTTGAAAAAATACCTTTTATTGACGGTGTGTGTTTACCATTTTCTTCTACCAGCGGCGGGGGTGGGAGCTCATTCCCGGCTACGGATTTTATCTCAATCATCGTTGGTGTACAGACATTCTTGCACGTTTGTCGCCTTCAAAACCTCCCCCCCCTGACGGTTGTTTCTCCTTCTTACTGTCACCCATTGACGTCACGTCCGCTCCCAATACAAGGGGTCGAGATGACATTTGAAGGCACTCGCTGACCCGATGACAGGTGTCGTATCAACGTCGACCTGTGAATTAAAATCACAAGATGAATACTAGCAAACGTACCCACTTACTATGTAACGATTATAGCTTTGACGTGACGTCATAGATTTATTATGTAACAGTAGTTTACTGAGTGCATCTGATACATGGCATCTGTTCAGTCTTGAAGAGCTAATGGATACCCCCTATAAACGTGGCTGCAAAGGGTTGCGCAATCTCAAACCACACATCAACTGAGTCGGCACTTCTTGATTCCAGTGATAAAGAGAAATGCAGGACGACTGGAAAGAATGTCGAGATAAGCGGAGAGCACACACGGAACCCACTATTCCAAAATGATCACCAATTTTAGTACTGACCATGCCCAACGTCACTTATCTTCGGTGATCTAACGGGATTATGCCGTACCTAGAGGACCTTTAGCCAGGCAAAAGAGTAAAGGAGATAAGCTGTCTCCTTGGAAGATTCCTCTTCGGATCTTGATATCAGGGATTGTTATTGTTACATTGTCTTTTGTTTGTATTCTTTTGGAAAGTGCTGGTATCTGGCCTTCCAGCCCCTTCACAACGTTTTTAAACTGAAGATGTTCTTCAGCCGCCCCTGCACTGTAGAGGCTGCAAGGAATTGTTTGATCTGAGACAATTCCTTTCTGCTTTGATTAAGTTGCTTTTGAAACTTCCGTTTCCAAGATGATGATGTTCTTGGTACTCTTGACTTCTATTAAACTTGATTTTTGACAATTGTAGCAGACATCACCTGGTTCAGTTTTCTGAGGGATGTTTTAGCTTGTACAAGTTTTGAAGAGCGATGTTTGTTCTTTTTATTACTGCCTTGGTAGCTCGTGAGGCTTTGATTTTAGGCAGTTGAAGTCTTTCATCCTGCTTCATCATCCGGATTTCCTCAATGGTGTAACTAAGTTCTTCCTCCAGGGTCAATAGTTCATCATCTAGTTCCGGCAATTCCAGAGGCCGTAGTAGTGGTTTTGGTGAAGGTGTTGGCCGTGTGGAATTAGTAGAGTAGAAAGTGGACCATGACTTTACTTTCGGCAGCTTCCCTTATTTTTTATTTTAATCCTCATATTCCATGAGCGATGTTTCTGACAAAGGGGGAATAATTACTGTTTTCTGAGTCGGAATTTATCCACATAACGCTTACTGTTCGCTAGATTTTGACCGTGAAGTATTATTTTTTTAGCCCTTTACATCAAGTGGTTTCATTTCATAAAACATATAGCTAGGGTCAAGTGAGAGGCTACCTGGTGATTGTAAACAGACAGTTTATGGTGGTGGGGAGCCACTTGATAAAGGAGATTCTAGTGGTGAAAGGGGATCTATGCTGTTCGGCTTGATCCACGGATGAATAGTGATATGATTCTGGCTGTACTTGTGATGGCGTGTGTTGATCTATGATGAGAATTTTGATGGGAGTTTCCAGTGGATTTTTATTAAATTTCTAAAAGGGCAGCTATTTCTACTCTCATAGACTTGCTCGGCCTCATTGAACACCTTCTCCTTCATGCTGTCTTTGGCAGATTATTTTTCGGCAGGAATATTTCTCTTGCCTGAGCAGAAGTAAGAGAATATTTCCCTCCAGGTCTCTGTCCTCTGTTTTTGTTTGCTATGTTTGGCTTGAGCATATTCCGTGTCCCATAACAGTGTCCACATTTCTTCCCTTTCCCCATCTTGACTCTTGTTAAGTTGTTTAAAAAACATGTCGGCTGTTTAGTTACGTAACACAAACTTCTTTCGAGTTTCTGGTCAAATCTATTACAACAGACGTCATGCAAAAATTCCAAAATTGTCAAATTTATGCAAAAAAACACCAGAGATTCACGTACAAATCGTATATATTCTGAATTAATTATCGCTTGATAAAGATGTAACAGTGTCTGCCGTATCTGCGAAACAGAAGAGTTGACCTGGAAGTTTTCTCCCTCTGCAAACTTCGACCGTGACCTCACGGTTGAGGTTCAAGTAATTTTTCGATCTTTTTATTTTTCATGTCTGAATTTTAAAACCTTTAACTTTTTTTGTTTGTATCAGAAATATTATTTGCGTTCTTTATTCAAATTGCGCAATTAAAAGCGCCGATCAACCGATGGAAATTAGACCCGCCGTATTTGTCCCCAACAACCATCAGAAGATGAGGAAGCAAGATTTTACATGACTCGTCACAACACGACTGCCGATTTTTGTCAAATCTAAACTTATTTATTACTTTCTCTCTCTTTTGAACCCCACCGCAACTACACAAGCGCACGTTCATATTAACACACATAATCTATTTTCTTTATCTTTTTTTTTTTAACATAGTTCACCCCAAACAAGGCAGGCCGCTACTGTACACATAAGAGGCTACTGAGAAAAAAAGGGTGAAGGTTTTTTTTTGGTGGGGGTCAACCTAAATTAGGAGCTGCGCAGCGAGATGTCTGTTTACATTCGTTTTAAATTTCTGCATGTCAGTAACGTCAGGAAAGCAGGGAGCAGGGAGGGAGTTCCAGAGTCCAGCAGCACGAGGAAAGACGCTTTTGGAGTAGAAAGCTATTAGGCATCTGGGGACCTTCACAGTGAATGGATGGGATTTGGCAGACTATCGGGTTGGTCCAGTGAATTTACGTCGTGGGGGTACAAGAGCAACAAGTATAATACAACTTGAATAAAGGAGAAAGCGTATGTCCGGTCCGTATGAAGTGTTAGCGTGACAGGCTGGCCAACCGATGGACAGAGTCCCGTATAGAGATACATACATGGATCTAAAAATTCCATTTGAAACATAAGAGTGACAGACAAAAGAAAATGATATCTTAAACTGAAGCCTGACAGACCAACGGACCGACAGAGTCTACAATCGAGATCCTTACACACATCTAAAAAAGAATGAACAATTTAGTAATGTTTAAAGAAACTCGTAAACTTATATATAAAGTCGAGCATGCATTTCTGTTTGTTAGTCTGTTATGTGTAGAAAAATTAACCGGATGTCTATTTCGAGTAATCTTCGGTATATTTTTACTAACGAGTCAACATTTATCAAGGCTAAAAGCCACTCCAGGATAAGAGTTAATGCGATCGATAGATCGTCAGTTGAATGATGATAATATTATGAGAGGAGCAATAATAGATTATAATAAACTTGTAAAGTATGTAAATTTACTTTTGTTTTATTATTACATTCTCCCCTCTCTCTCTCTCTCTCTCTCTCTCTCTCTCTCTCTATATATATATATATATATATATATATATTTGTTTTTTAATGTGAGATGATATATAATTTCTATAATAAGAATACGCTGCAGTCCACACACACCATGAAAGTCACAGACTGGAAACCCATGACTCGAGTTTTGCCGTCCTTTGGGCTCATCAGTAGGATACATCTGAATTTAGGATTCGAAACCTGAATCACTTGCATGTGAGACGAGTACTCTGCCACCTGAGCCACCTGAGCCACCACGCAACGTACAAGAAAGTCTTTCGACCAACACAGATCAAGCAAGCTGCGGCGAAGTCCGACTGTAGAATGAACCTACTCTTCTCAACAAAGGATGTCGTCATCCAACTTACAAAGAACACAAGTAGGATATTACACTCGCTGGGATGATGTCATCCAACAAGCTAACCCAACGAGCAAATTAATATTAAATTTTTTGTGAGATGATATATAATTATTTCAACAATCAGACTAAGCCGCAACCCACGCACACCATTGAAGTCCACAGACAGGAATCCCTAGACTTGAGTTTCGCCTTCCTTACCGCTCATCAGGTGACAAAGTACTCGCCTCGCATGCAAGTGCCTCGAATTTCGAATCTTGTTTTCGGATGTGTCCTACTGATGAGTTCAAATGAGCACAAAACTCGAGTCTGTTTGTAAGGGCGTTGTCTGATTGTGGAAATAATCATACACACACACACATATGTATATATATATATATATGTATATATATATATATATATATATATATATATATATATATATATATATATATATATATATATGAAATTAAAAATGGAAAAGCGGAAGACCTTTTCGCTCAACGTTTCGCCCAAATTTCACGTGGGCTCTGTCAAGAGCGTGAAATTTGGGCGAAACGTTGAGCGAAAAGGTCTTCCGCTTTTCCATTTTTAATTTCATACCTTCGGATTATTTTTATCCTTTCATATACTCATATATATATATATATATATATATATATATATATATATATATATATATATATATATTTGTTTTTTAATGGTAAACAACTGATGATCCCTTAAATAATGTTATAAGCAAACTAATATAATAACTGTAAAAAATAAATTGACTTACATGAGTGATTTTCCACTGAACGACTTGGGACTAAAAAGTTTTTTATTTAAAAAAATAAATTAAAATTAAATTTTTTTTTTTTATATAGTTTTAATGGTTGAGAAACTTCCGAGACTATATATACATATATATATATATATATATATATATATATATATATATATATATATATATATATATATATATATGTGTGTGTGTGTGTGTCTGTGTGTGTGTGCGCTTGTGTAGCTAGAATAATTGTTATAATAAAGTAATATATTTTGGAACTTATTTTTGGTCGAAAATTGATTTTTTTAAACAACTAAAGATGTAAGGGCGCCTCAACGGAGACTCTCTGTTTACTTGGATCTTTCCACAGAGCCAATCAGATCCGTCTAAATGTCTCTTTATCCATAAAATCATCAAGCCATGAATATCGATTGAATCCGAATCCGTCCAAACTTTCAGATTTGTTTTCGTTTCGTTTAATTTAATTTAATTTTATTTTCACTCATCCCATTTTTTCATCGTTTAAATTTAACGCTTTATTAGTTCGTCAAATAAAAAAAAATACAAATCCATTTTTGACTGAAAAACAATATAACACGCCACCAGAACTCCAATAACAACAGATGCGAAGGGGGAAAAACACATCCGTAAAATATAAATGAACACCGGTCATAAGCTTCATTGTACAAGCGAGTCATCTCTTATCAAGGCCCAAAGGCACTCGAGGATAAGGGTTAATGAGTTTTGCAAACACCGTGAGGATTGGAGACGATAGTTGGATCTAGTCAGAATTTGATCGTTTAAGAGGATGGCTGAAGAAGAATTTTAACATTGGGCTTGAAAAGAAAGCAGCCCCGTTATATTGTGTTCAACAAACTGCTTTCGGTTGTTCTGTTTAACTCCAGTTGAAAAGAAAAGATAATTATTTACAGTGGTTGTAGCTAGACGAGTTTAGTTTTAAATGTTTTACAGGGTGGAACCATAGATTGGAGCTCAGTCGAGCACCTACCATGAAAATAACGATAGATTAGAGAAAGACTAGCAACGTCTCTTCTGTGAGAAAGAGGCAGTAGGGAAAGGAAGACGACGACATCCCATCTAGTCGATTTTGTACTCTGTCAAGACAGAAAAGGGTGCTCTGAGCGACACCTCCCCAGATGTGGCAACAATACTCCATGTTATCTGGCTCATATGCAGGTAGAGCATTGCGTCAGTAGTAATACTTTCTGGAGAGGCAGATTAAACCATTTTTCAAGTGACCTTAACAACAGATTTGACGTAAGTTAAAGTCGGTCCTCGAAGCTTATCAAAGCAGGATGCTTCCTCCAGGAGAGAGACGTTCATTTCAATTAGGTTTGACCGAGGATGCGAGCGTCTGTGGTGAAAGGAGAAGAGCTTTGGTTTAGAGGCGTTAAATGTAACCAGCCACCATTCCTCTATTGCACCACGTGATCCATGTCAGAAAAGAGAGAATCAGAAAGCTCTTGGTCATTAATGCTTATCGAAGTGCTGCCATAGATGGTTGTTTCATCTGCAGAGATTTCAACCAATGATCTTAGAATGGGATTTGGGAGATCATTAACCATTGAAGTAATTTTTCTCGAAATAGTTAAAATATATTAATCGCTATTATCTTATTTAAAATGTGCGTTGCCAAGGCGTTCTAGAATATAATAATATCTATGCTACACACAGCTCTCCGGGCAAATTATGTGTTGACTTTCCTCATATATTACTGCTCGATAGCTTTCATAACAAAGGATAGATATAGAAATATGTTTCCTTTGTGATATAGTCCGTGTTGTTAAAATGTTATTTAAAAAAAAAACTTTCGCTTTTTTTTTTTTTAATTTTATATTTAGTCCTGTTTAATATTTCCTTTTTGGGGATAGCGCCCCACAGAAGGTGGAAGAGAATTTACTCACTATATGTTAAGTCCTCCCACGTCACTCAGATTCATCAGAATAAAAATTAATGAGGCACATTCATCGGTTTGCACCGGAAAATTTGCGTTGCATGGCGGTAAAAATAAGGGGAGACCACTCGTACTTCTTGACTTTTTATTTTTTCACTGTTCCTAATTACTTGTCTCCTCAATTAAACAAAAGGTCAGTAGTGTCTATGACAATCAAATTGCGTAAAACAATTTACAACGGAGAAACTAATTGTCAATTTAATTTTCAAATTTGGTTTATTATTTAAAAAGTGAGAGTAGCTTCCCTTGATTCACAAGAGTTTTTAAAAATTTATTTATCTAAACTAAAAGAAAGGTGTATTATTTGGATTATTCGGACTACTATTCTCATCTTCGCTAAATTAATATGGAGCACTCTACCGACTCCGGCTTAAAATATGTCTAATGAATCTGCTTTCATATTTCGTTAGATTTAATTGGGACATTTTATATTAAGCTCAACTAAAAAAGAAACGCTCGACCATTTTGACATAAACTTAAATCTAAAACAATCACCTGTAAAAAAGGTGTAATGGATGTCGATGCAGACTATAGAATTGGTTAAGATGAGTTAAAATCCAGCAGAATCCAATCCATTCGCTTACACAAATGAAAAATATATGGATAGAAATCTTAAGTTGCGACATTATTCGGAAATGCATGGACTAAACTCTCGTCCTTATCTTGATAAATGATCTCCCAAATCATACCCTTCTTCTTCTTTCGTGTGAATCAGATGATTCTGGTGTTGGCATTAGTTTCTCCGATGTTTTTCTAGTTAGAAATCTTTCTGGAAAGACATCGGGTACTCAGGGGAAGGACCACGAGAAGGTTGCCAACATCCCTAAGTGAAAGTGGTACTGTGGAACCGTCTGGATTCGAACTTGGAACATCCAGGTCTTCAGTCCGTGTCGTTATCCACTTAACTACCGTCACCTCCCAAATCATATCCTGACATCTATGAAAGTGACACAACCATCTATGGCAGCACCTCAAAGAGCATTGATGATAAAGATCTTTCTGATTCTCTCCATTCTGACTTGCAGCATTTGATTCAATGGGCAAAAGTGGCTGGTTATTTTTAACGCTTCTAAAACCAATTTTCTCTCTTTTCACCACCAACGCTCGGATCATCATTTCTCCTCAGTTGAAATGAATGACTCCATTTTTGAGGAATCCCCTTTCTTTGATAAGCTCTGTTAAGTATCGAGGGTCGTGTTCCCCCGATTATAAACGTGTTTAGTAAATCAAGCGATGTTGCATGCAAAGGCGGAGTAATAATTAATAAACAAATATGAAGTAGTTCAAATAACGTTTATTGAACGTGTGTGTACGTGGAATGATGAAGTGTGTGATGTATGCATGTGTGTCGATGGAAAAACAGTTCTTGAAAAGGTATAAGAAGAAATGAATCCGGCGTAGGAAAAGTCTTTGAAAGCCGTAACACAAAGAAAACGAGTTGTGAACTCTTACCGTTGTTTGCCCACGTGTGTTGGTAGTTGTTATGCCGATTGAGAAGAGAAAAGCGTTAGACGAAGCGCTAGTGTATTAGCGTCGTACTGTCGACCAGAGAAGAGTGAAACGGAACGCTAGTGTCAGCGTCTGCCTGTCGAGGCCAAAAGGCAAGTGAAACGGAGCGCTAGTGCCAACGTTGTTCTCCGATGCTGGTCAGTGAAAAAGAGAGAGATTTTCCGTTTGGCTCCGGGTTTTATAGTCCGAAGGGCAGATAACTCTGGTGTCGCTTTACGGCGCCACCTGTCGGTGAAAAAGCGCCACCTACCGGCAAACCGGTGTAGTTATG
Organism: Sepiola atlantica; assembly: GCA_963556195.1. Classification (NCBI taxonomy): domain Eukaryota; kingdom Metazoa; phylum Mollusca; class Cephalopoda; order Sepiida; family Sepiolidae; genus Sepiola; species Sepiola atlantica. The sequence goes on from OY744523.1 coordinate 6,032,721, forward strand.
TTTTGAAAGGAGGAGGTAACTGCTACAAGGACTCCCCCCCAGATTGAAAAATATTGAAAATATTATTCAATATGAACAGTTGTAGATGAGAAGCATTCTTTGTGGGTATGTCTGTTTTGCTGTTGAAGATTAGAAAAAGTAGTGTGCACGCTACTTATTTCTGTATCTGTATCTGTATTGAATGATTGATCGCAAGTGCATCTGCGGGATTGAGTGTTTGTAACGCATGTGGATCTGTGTGTTGTTTGGGTCTGCATCAAGTTTGAGCGCAAGTGAGTTTGCGGTCGAAAAATGTTGAGTGCAAGTGAATTTGCACTTGTTGGTGGCGTTGTTCATGTTGATTAGTCTGCGTGATGCGGAGCTGATGAACGAACGTTGAATTGTCAGTGTTGTCCGGGAATGTTTGGTGCTTGGGTCTGCGTGGTTGTTGATGAGTGAGCACAAGTGGGTCTGTGCGGTGTTGATGAGCGAGCACAAGTGAGTCTGTGCAGTGTTGATGAGTGAGCACAAGTGAATCTGTGCAGTTGTTGATGAATGAGCACAAGTGAATCTGTGCAGTGTTGATGAGTGAGCACAAGTGAATCTGTGCAGTGTTGATGAATGAGCACAAGTGAGTCTGTGCAGGTGTTGATGAATGAGCACAAGTGAGTCTGTGCGGTGTTGATGAATGAGCACAAGTGAGTCTGTGCAGGTGTTGATGTTGTTCATGTTAATTAGTCCGTGTTGTGGAGCTGATGAACAAACATCTAGTTGTTGAGATTGGTGGTACACTATGGTCAAAGTCGGGTTGTGGGTGACGAGCGCAAGTGGGTCTGCACAGTTGTTGTTCATGTGAATTAGTCCGTGTCGTGGAGCTGATGAACGAACATCTGGTCGTCATGATTTGGTGGTGCACTATGGTCAAAATCAAATGCACAAATGTCTGCAAGTGAGTTAGCAGGTCCAGATACAAGTGGGTCTGTACTGGTGTTGGTGTGCGTCGTTCGAGTTGATGTGTCCTCCTGTAGACAAACGAACGTCCAGTTTGTTGAGTATTTTAGTCGTGCTTGTGCAAGTGTACTCGTTTTGAACTGGTGCGATTTCTTCCATAGTGTTGTCGGTGATGTCCGGGAATGCTTGGTGCTTGATGAATGTCTGGGAAGATGTGGTTGTTCAAGTTGATGTGTCCTCCTGTTGATCAACGAACGTCCAGTTGTTGAGTGTTTTAGTCGTGCTTGTGCAGATGTACTCGTTTTGAACTGGTGTGATTTCTTCCATAGTGTTGTCAGTGATGTCCGGGAATGAGCGCACGTGGGTCTGCGCGGTTGTTGCATCTTGTGTTGAAGAGGGTTGGTAGGCCTTGAAGGGTGATGTTGATGCCTGCTGAGCCTGACTTTTTACAACCAGTATTAAGTCATGAGGCTTGGTGTTGTTGTTCGCGTTTGGCTGAGTTCCTTGAGATGTCCAAAATCGTGGTTGGTGAGGTTTGGTCAATGTCATCTTCTCTACCAGCCGCTGCCCGTGTCCACAAATCACGTCGGGGTCACCACTTGTTAAGTATCGAGGGTCGTGTTCCCCCGATTATAAACGTGTTTAGTAAATCAAGCGATGTTGCATGCAAAGGCGGAGTAATAATTAATAAACAAATATGAAGTAGTTCAAATAACGTTTATTGAACGTGTGTGTACGTGGAATGATGAAGTGTGTGATGTATGCATGTGTGTCGATGGAAAAACAGTTCTTGAAAAGGTATAAGAAGAAATGAATCCGGCGTAGGAAAAGTCTTTGAAAGCCGTAACACAAAGAAAACGAGTTGTGAACTCTTACCGTTGTTTGCCCACGTGTGTTGGTAGTTGTTATGCCGATTGAGAAGAGAAAAGCGTTAGACGAAGCGCTAGTGTATTAGCGTCGTACTGTCGACCAGAGAAGAGTGAAACGGAACGCTAGTGTCAGCGTCTGCCTGTCGAGGCCAAAAGGCAAGTGAAACGGAGCGCTAGTGCCAACGTTGTTCTCCGATGCTGGTCAGTGAAAAAGAGAGAGATTTTCCGTTTGGCTCCGGGTTTTATAGTCCGAAGGGCAGATAACTCTGGTGTCGCTTTACGGCGCCACCTGTCGGTGAAAAAGCGCCACCTACCGGCAAACCGGTGTAGTTATGTTTTGAAAGGAGGAGGTAACTGCTACAGCTCCTAGGACTGACTTTCACTCTGGACCCGAAATTGAAGACTTACATCAAATCTGTTGCTAAGGTCGATGGAAAAATGATTGGATTATTCTATCGCTCTAAAAAGTACCTCACCCTTGAAGCAATCACTACTTACATAAAATGGTGTACTACTGCCATATCTGGGGAGGTGCCGCTGGGAACAGTCGTTCTTGTCTTGCCAGAGTACAAAATTGACTTCGCAATCTAGTGGGGGATGATCTCTTCTCTTCTATACAAACCCCTTTCTCACGGCATTTCTTGACTCTATCGTTATATTCATGGTAGATGTTCGGCTGAGCTCAAATCTCTGGTTCTCCTGTTAAAAATTCACAGCAAACACCCCTCTAGCTGAGACCACAGCAAAAAACTTTCCATCCCCCCCATCTCTCCCTGTACATAAAACCAAACAGAACTTCCCATTAACAAAATTTCCTCTCAGGAACCTCCAATCTGCTGAACATAATATCACGGAACTGCTTCCCAACTGACTACAACATAATCGTTTTCAAGTCCAACCTTAACAAACATTTGTTTAGGCGTCTTCTTGCATAATCAAATCATGCCCATTCCACCAATCGTATCCAATCCTCTCATGGTGTTGTTCATCGCCCAACAGACAATCTTTTTAACCTTTATCCTCGAGTAGCCACTGAGATTTGATAATCCATTAGAAAAAAATGTCCATCTCCAGCTATGGGTAAACAAAAGCAACTTATGTTTAATTAATCGTGTACAATGACTCATTTACAAGCGGTATTTTGTCTCGACATTAAATAACACAAGATCGAATCTTCTTAACATACGCCCATTTAATCTGCGAGTATAGCGATGAAAATGCTATTTCAAACTCATGCGTGACAGACCAACAAAATTAGTATTTGAAAACTAAACTTGACAGACACATCGACAGAGCCTCTAGAATAAAATGCGTTCATTCAATCTACGATGGAAATACTATTTCAAACTGAAGCATGGCAGACAGACAGACAGACAGACAGACAGACGGACCGAGTGCCTCGTAGACATGAGAATTCGCATCTAAAAGGGGTTGATATGCCGTAAAGTAGATAAACACAAGCAACATTCAAATATGGCGTTATTCAGGTTTTGACGTTTCATCATTTCTTTGCTTTAACAAGAATGGATATTTTCAAGATGCGTCCATCTAATCTGGGCGTTTATTAATGAAAATGAAATTTCAAACTTTAGCGTGACGAACCAAAGAAAATCGTATTAAAATAAATTCGAAACCCTTGAGTCAATCCAACCCCATATTCAGAGATATTGTCATAATTAACACATTCATTTTAACAACGCTTAACTGTGTAGTTAAAACATATTAAGATTCATTGCGATAAACGTGACAGATAGACAGACAGACAGACCGAGCACCAAATAAGCCTGTCCTAAAGATACACGGACGCATCCACGGAAACACTACGTTAACTTGGATCTTTCCCCAGAGACACATCAGATCCGCTTAAACCTCTCTTTATCCATGAAACCATCAAACCGTGAATATCGATTGAATCCAAACGTTTAGATTTGTTTCTTTTTCATTCGATTTTATTTTCACTCATCCCCAATTTTTATTTGACATCGATTAAATTTTAACGCTTTATTAATTCATTGAATAAAACAAAATAAAGATCTCCCTTGCCTCCAATAACAACAGATGCGAGGAAAAAGATACATAAAAATAAATATTGGTTCCGATCGCTAAACTTAATTCTACTTTGAAGAAGAGGTTTTTCTCGAAATATTGGAAAAAATATTAATTATTGTATTTTGGAACTTTTGAGGCGAGTAATGATATTTTGTATTATTTGGATTATTCGGACCACTGTTTTCATCTTTGATATACCTATGGCGTAACGGATAAAGTGCTGATTAATAATCAGTTCTAAGTGACAGTCTTCTGGAGTTTGAAGGTTTAATCTTCAGCACTGGCGATAATAAGGACATAATTAAGAATTGCTTAAGACTTCTATCTGGTCATGGCTGACAGAACAAGAAGAATCCACCCCCTGGATTAAATAAAGTGGTCAGTTCGATATTTCATGCAGATTATCGAGTTCTACAAGACGCATCTGAAGAAGATCGGTGTTTACATCGGCTAAAACGTTGTAAAAATAATATCGAAGATGATAATAGTACTTCGAATTATCCTAATAATAATACATATATCAAATTTTATTAGCATCTGAGTTAGTTTATTTAATTTAATTAGTGCACTTTTAAGGTATATATATATAATAATATCTATGCTACCCTCAGTATTTCGAGCAAATGATAACACTTTCTTCTTTCTACGCTGAGCCATGTTTGGCTATACCTAAAGAATTGTTGCAGCATCAAGAGAAACAGACAGAACTCAACTTTGGTGAACGCTATCTAAAGAAAAACGTAACATACCACGCAGTTAGGATTGTTCTATCTATGATATAGATGACCCCCGGGCAACGCTAAGTAAACACACCTGCTCTATCTATGATATTGAGCACTACCAAATATAATACCGCATTATTACTATTATGGCTCCCGGGCAACATCGAGTTAACAAAAACATACAAGCTCTTTCTCCCGGGCAACGCAGCGTTTAAACACACCTGCTCTATCTAGGATATTGAGCACTATATCACTTACCAAATGTAAAATTGCAATCTTACATTTATTGCTCTTGTTTAGAGTGCTACTGAAACCATCCAAATTAAATCAAGGATGCCTCCAGAGCGCTACTAAAACAACCCTTTCCGAGTTTCTTGCCACTCTCCCTCCCTAGTCCAAAGCAAAGCTTAAGAAATGTTTAATAATTTTGAAAGAAAATTCCGAGGGGAAAGGAATACATTGAAATTACAGTGTTTTCTTTCCAAATCATAACTAAAAAACTCGACCCCCCTAGCGAATTCCGCCCGATAGCGCCTCCTAGCGGTGCATTTAGAGATTCATGAATACTTCCATTAGCTTCCCCGGTTAATTTCACATAAGAATATGCTTTTGGATTTTATGTGGATTTATTAACTTTTTTCTATAGGGCATAGACACATATCGAGTTTATATATATATATATATATATATATATATATATATATATATATATATATATATATATATATATATATATAAATATAAGGAATATACAAGGAACCACGTGTTAAAATAAATTCACCCATTATATTGATACAACAAAGGAAACAGCATATAGGCAAATCTATGAAAACAGAACAATAGAACAGGATATAGGAAGTAACACCAAAAAGTCAATTGCTCGTGGGAAGCCCAACGATTGGCTGAGAGAACAACAAAGAATCTGATTGGTTTACTAGCTAGCCCTGTATATAAAAACACCCGGCAAAAATAACTCCACGCATTTTAGCCTGAAGATTCCCCACCAGGGATGAAAGCAGGAGCCTCTGTGTAGCTTAATTGCCATAAATATATTTACATAGCTTACTATATATATATATATATATATATATATATAGTACATGTATTGTATTAGTTTCTGTAGATGTAAATCCGTTTAAACTCAAGTGTTTATAAAAAGTGCTCAATAACAATAACAAGTAGAGCTGTTTATAAGTATAAATTTTTATTTATACAAACATTATTGGTTACATATGTGCATACATGTTTCGGTTGCACTCTTCGCAGAAAGTCAACCTCATCAGACCAAGGATTCAGAGAAATTTTTTGAAACTGTTTTATATACTGAAAGTATATTCATGCGCACGTACGTACTTTAAATATATTTTTGCATGAAAGTGGATCTGTGTGTGTGTCCATGTTTAGATGTGTGTGTACATTGATGTCTGTTTTTTTATATGTACTTGTGTATTTATTAAATCTGTTTACATGTGTGTATTTTACTGATAGATAGGATACTTATACCTAAATGTGTTTGTAAAACTTGGAAAGTCAAACAGGGGTGAAAAGGTAACGAAAGCTAAGGAGGTAATACAATTAGGAAAAGGATAGGCAGATCATAAAAAAGATGAAGAAGAGTCAACAAGTAAAATAGGTAATTCGATACTAATTCATAAGAAATAGAAAATAACCAATCCCAAACAAAGATTTATTTGGGGGAGAAAGGTCTACAAATCCATCCCATTTCTCTGAATCCTTGGTCTGATGAGGTTGACTTTCTGCGAAGAGTGCAACCGAAACATGTATGCACATATGTAACCAATAATGTTTGTATAAATAAAAATTCATACTTATATATATATATATATATATATATATATATATATATAGTCATCCACATACAGACTGTTTCGCTGTTTCACAGCTCATCAGTGCGGCTAGACCAGTTAGTGCCTCAAGCCGGGATCGAAACGCTGACAGTCGGCGATGTTAACCCCTACGCCATTATACGACACTGACCGAATGTAAGTTGTATCTCAATGTAAACATTGCAAATGCCGGAGCTCGAATTAGTGTTTACCTAATGAGCATTGCCCTTTTTACGCTAATGGCAGTTGGCGATACCCTTACAAACATAAGCTCTACCGGGGGGGGGGGGAGCTTTATATAGTCATCCAGATACAGACTATTTCGCTGTTTCACAGCTCATCAGTGCGGCTAGACCAGTTAAGTCTCGTATATATATATATATATATATATATATATATATATATATATATATATATATATATATATATTAAATTCCCGAAACAGTTTTTCATGGTAAACAACTGATGATCCCTTAAACTGTAAAAAATAAATTGACTTACATGAGTGATTTTCCACTGAAAGACTTGGGACTATAAGTTTTTTTTTTTTTTAAATATAGTTTTAATGGTTGAGAAACTTCCGAGACTATATATATATATATATATATATATATATATATATATAATAATGGTAATAATCCAGGTGAAAGATATCCACAGGGTGGTAATCCAGAGAATTTTAACTGGGTTTATAAAAAGTGCTCAATATCAAAATAGAGCTTTATGTATGATAATTTTATTTACACAGACATGTACAAAATCTGCGACACTGGCATGTCGATGTTTATAGTAACTGTTGATCGATAACATCGACATGCCAGTGTCGCAGATTTTGTACATGTCTGTGTAAATAAAATTATCATATATATATATATATATATATATATATATATATATATATATATGTATATATATATATATGTATATATATATATATATATATATATATATATATATATATATATATACGAGACTTACCTGCTTCTAGTTTTCGGTTAGATGTAGTTATCTTTTTTTCTGGTATTCTTCAGTTAACGAGCTGCTTAGTCAGACAATGTTTCGTTCAATAAAACCTTGTTATGGAATACCAGAGTTGCCAACTTATTTCAATTTGCCAAATGAAACAAGTTCAATATTATGAATAAATATTTGAAACCTGAACGTTTCGATACATTTCCTAATACAACAGCATCGTTGGTTTAGGAGCTTCTCGTCGTTCATACGGAAAATCATCGACCCTAACGTCCATAACTATCTCGACAAGCTGAATACCCTAATAAATTGCATTTCCTCAGCTGTATACGAATGCATTTCAGAATATAATACTGCAATCAACCGTCTACAGGAGTTATATAAATAACCAATAAACGAGGTTTTTGCCCGGCATTCGCTTGTTACGCGCGGACAGGAAGAGGAGGACAATATTAACGAGTATGTTCAAGAACTACACTTTCTACCAAAATTCTTTCTTCTTCTTCTCTCACAGACGTTAATCTGTTTCTTTAATAAGTACTATTATGGCATGTGTTCTTCATAATTGTGTGATTGATTCTCTACTTTTGTTCGTTTCAGCTCGTTTGACTCGTTGGTCTAGTGGTCGTCATCCTTTCGCTGTTAAGATACCTCATTATAATACATCTTCATATTCAAGTAGCTTCTTTCTAAGAACTGCAAGCTTGAGGAACTCTCTTCTTGCTGACTGTTTTCCTCCTACCTATAGCCTTGGTCTTTTCAAGTTTTCAATACTAAGGTCAATAGGAATCTCATGTTTTTGCGTTAATCATCTGTCGTTCTTTTTAGCACATGCCATCAAGTGGCTTCATATCTTGTCTGGAGCGACTTCCATAAAAAAAAATCGGTCTACACTCCAACATTATTCGATCACATTGTCAGGTTAGTGTTAGGCGTAGTGTTAGGGTTAAAAAAAACCCCATTTAAACATGACCATTGACCAAGCTAAAGCTATGACACCCAGAATAAATATTCAATAACTCCTGATAATACCTTTTATGCAGCTTCAGCTCATACCAAACCTAAGTGTTTTCTTCCACGGAGTATTTCGTCATGATAAAAAGCGTATATTTTTTGTTTACTAAAAAGTTACCACTCATCAAAGCCAAACTCCACTCGAGGAAAAGAGTTAACGAGATTCATGGATTATCAGAGATGGATGAGGGATATCATGAGAGGACTGAAAATAATGAATGGAATGAACAAAATCAGTACTTATTGACAATAGATTTGAAGACGACCATGTTGTAGTCTGCATGGAACTAGTCGCGTGGTAATGTGTTCAACAGATGTGCAGCGAGAAACGGCACTTGTTTCAAATGTAAAAGAGAAGGTTATTTATCAAAAGCATGTCGGCCAAACCCCACGATGACATCTGATGCAACCTTAGCGAAAAAGGCTGATGAAAACGAACAATACATCCAAATAGACCACCTCATACACCGGTGCTGGAACTGCTCTAATGGATACAGCGAGATCAGGATCGTTTATCTTATACCAAGAAACATAGAATATAGATGAAACCTGGAACTGGTAACGTATCCATGGCGCCATCGTCACTTAATAACTATATTAAAAGACAGTAGACATAAACCTACTGGGCGTACTTACCTGGCACGCTAGGAAGTAAGTGTAGTATCTGTTCCGATGGATACTGCACCCTATAGACCGGTGTCGTCTTGTCCTTTGGGGCTTGATTCCACCTGTCTGTGGGTTTGTCCTGTGCAGTTCTAGGAGGTCCAAACTCCCAGGCTTTGCCTCCCCTCTTTGGGGGGAGTAAGTTTATTGCTTACTGCCCGAGGCGCCCCTATCGGGAAATGCCGACGGGGCTGCCCAGGCAATTTTTAATGGCCAGAGTGCTCACTTTCTCGGGCGCTAGCTTTTCAAACCCCACTTTCCCGACCCGACCTTGGGTCACATCTTACCTTGTGGGAGTAAGATAAAACTGGCTTTGTGCCTAACCTCCCGGAGAGGAGGTAAATAAACATAAACCTACTAGGCGAATCCTTTCAGTCCTTCCCAACCTCTGCTCTGATATTATTCTTAGCCAAGATTTTATGTCACAACGTTCCACTATATTTTTTGCCTTCGGCTTCACTATAAGTAAAATCGATTCTCTCTATTGCTCCAAACATTTTCTTACACCTGAGGCTATTCTCTATGTCTACAAATCTATTTTCATTAGTGCATTTAATTTATTGGGTTGTCCGGGAAGTTCTGACCAATTCCGACAGTTATGTCTTAAAGAATGCAATGCGCATGAACCCGGAAGTTACGATATTTTGTACTGGCATGATTCTCTTTTTATGGCATTAGTTTCCTCGATAGAATCAAGTACTCACAGGACGGGCCAGGTGATGGTTGTTAATATCTCTAATTGTACTATGGATCAAACAGGAACGCAACATCATCAGTCCACGTCAGCGATCTTCTCCACCGCCGCCGCCGCCGCCGCCGCCAATATCACTTGTGTCTTAAACAGATATAAAGGTAATTATTTATGAAAATCTAACTTCTATAGTTACCGATGACCGAAATAACTTTTATTTTTCTCCAATTCTCCAGAACACTACCCTAGTCTAATAATCCCTTTTCTTCCTGAGATTCTCATCGATGACTCTGCGCTCGAGGAAAAAAATGACCCTGAAACGTCTTGGTCTTTCTCTCTCATCAAATCTTTCTTGGAGTTCATACATTAGATCCATTGCTCTTTCTGCTTCTCGTAAGGTCGGTTCTCTCTATCGCTCCAAACACTTTCTCACACCTGAGGCTATTCTCTATCTCTACAAATCTATTATCGTACCATTATATGGAGTACTGTTGTCATATTTGGCCTGGTGAATCTCTGTCACATTTGGGGGTTCTTGATAAGGTTCAGAGCGTATATAATATTTGGTTAGCCCCACCTTTTAATCTTCACTGCACCCATTCCCTCTCTCTTACACACAGACGTGATGTTGCTTGTCTTAATCTTTTCTATAAAGACTATTATGGCATGTGTTCCTCAAAATTGTCTGATCTATTCCCTGCTTCCTTTGTTCCAGCTCGTTTGACTCGTTTGTCTAGTGGTCTTAACAATTTCACTGTTTTGATACCTTGTTATAATACAGCTTCCTATTTCACTAGCTCCTTTGCAAGAGATGTGGAAGTCTCTTCCTGCTGACTGTTTTCCTCTTACCTATAGCTTTTGTATTTTGAATGCTAAGGTCAATAGGCATCTCCTGTTTTTGCGATAATCATCTTTTATTCTTATGAGCTTCTTACATCAAGTGGCTTCATGCCTTGTCTGGAGCGATTTCCTTAAAAAAAGGATCTCCTAATTTCGCAGCCCACTTTCGTAGCGTACCCCCTGCTTCAGTGAAACACTTTATTTTCACACATTGATAACAGATTGTAAACGTCTTACGACTAAGTCAAAAAACAGATTTGGAGAGGATGATAATCGTTTAATACAGACTGAGATTAAGAAAATGATTCGGAGAGACGCAATCCAAGAAGGTACATCCCCTTAGATGGAGCAAGTATTAATGGTAATCGACGAGCATCAAAGAAAACATCGTAGTTGACTACAGTGGGACAATTAATAAGTTCACTAGATTAGATGCGTATCCATTACAAAAATTGACTTATCTGAACAAGGAAACAGAACAAAATATAAAATTTATAACTCGTCGGATTTTAAGAACGTTTGTCACCAGCTACTAATTAGAAATAAGGATAACATTTTTTACGACCTCTTTAAAAAGTTTACCAATTCTAAAGAATTTCCTTGGAAGTCACTAATGAAGTTGCGCGTTTCCAAAGGGTAATCGATAAGATTATTCAGGAAAATCTGCCAAAGACAACATTGTCGCAGTTGGAAATAATTAACAAGAACACGATTAGTACTTAGACAATTTTCAAAAGATTGTCATTACTTCACCCTTAACATGGGGAAAAATTTATATCCTAAAAAACATTTTCTTAGTTATAACATAAAACCGGGTTTATCCAATAAAGAGCGTCTACGGCTATAAAGATACATGTACCTCAAAATACGGCTATAAAGATACATGTACCTCAAAATACGGCTATAAAGATACATGTACCTCAAAATAAAGCTATAAAGATACATGTACCTCAAAATAAAGCTATAAAGATACATGTATCTCAAAATACGGCTATAAAGATACATGTACCTCAAAATAAAGCTATAAAGATACATGTACCTCAAAATACGGCTATAAAGATACATGTACCTCAAAATACGGCTATAATGATACATGTACCTCAAAATACGGCTATAAAGATACATGTACCTCAAAATACGGCTATGAAGATACATGTACCTCAAAATAAAGCTATAAAGATACATGTACCTCAAAATAAAGCTATAAAGATACATGTACCTCGAAATACGGCTATAAAGATACATGTACCTCAAAATACGGCTATAAAGATACATGTACCTCAAAATAAAGCTATAAAGATACATGTACCTCAAAATGAAGCTATAAAGATACATGTACCTCAAAATACGGCTATAAAGATACATGTACCTCAAAATACGGCTATAAAGATACATGTACCTCAAAATACGGCTATAAAGATACATATACCTCAAAATACGGCTATAAAGATACATGTACCTCAAAATACGGCTATAACGAAACATGTACCTCAAAATACGGCTATAAAGATACATGTACCTCAAAATACGGCTACAAAGATACATGTACCTCAAAATACGGCTATAAAGATACATGTACTTCAAAATAAAGCTATAAAGATACATGTACCTCAAAATACGGCTATAAAGATAAATATACCTCAAAATACGGCTATAAAGATACATATACCTCCGAATACGGCTATAAAGATACATGTACCTCAAAATAAAGCTATAAAGATACATGTACCTCAAAATACGGCTATAAAGATACATGTACCTCAAAATAAAGCTATAAAGATACATGTACTTCAAAATAAATCTATAAAGATACATGTACCTCAAAATAAAGCTATAAAGATACATGTACCTCAAAATACGGCTATAAAGATACATGTACCTCAAAATAAAGCTATAAAGATACATGTACCTCAAAATACGGCTATAAAGATACATGTACCTCAAAATACGGCTATAAAGATACATGTACCTCAAAATAAAGCTATAAAGATACATGTACCTCAAAATAAAGCTATAAAGATACATGTACCTCAAAATACGGCCATAAAGATTCATGTACCTCAAAATAAAGCTATAAAGATACATGTACCTCAAAATACGGCTATAAAGATACATGTACCTCAAAATAAAGCTATAAAGATACATGTACCTCAAAATAAAGCTATAAAGATACATGTACCTCAAAATAAAGCTATAAAGATACATGTACCTCAAAATACGGCTATAAAGATACATGTACCTAAAAAAAAGCTAAAAAGATACATGTACCTCAAAATAAAGCTATAAAGATACATGTACCTCAAAATAAAGCTATAAAGATACATGTACCTCAAAATACGGCTATAAAGATACATGTACCTCAAAATAAAGCTATAAAGATACATGTACCTCAAAATAAAGCTATAAAGATACATGTACCTCAAAATACGCCTATAAAGATACATGTACCTCAAAAGAAAGCTATAAAGATACATGTACCTCAAAATAAAGCTATAAAGATACATGTACTTCAAAATAAAGCTATAAAGATACATGTACCTCAAAATACGGCTACAAAGATACATGTACCTCAAAATAAAGCTATAAAGATACATGTACCTCAAAATACGGCTATAAAGATACATGTACATCAAAATACGGCTATAAAGATACATGTACCTCAAAATAAAGCTATAAAGATACATGTACCTCAAAATACGGCTATAAAGATACATGTACCTCAAAATAAAGCTATAAAGATACATGTACCTCAAAATAAAGCTATAAAGATACATGTACCTCAAAATAAAGCTGTAAAGATACATGTACCTCAAAATAAAGCTATAAAGATACATGTACCTCAAAATACGGCTATAAAGATACATGTACCTCAAAATAAAGCTATAAAGATACATGTACCTCAAAATAAAGCTATAAAGATACATGTACCTCAAAATAAAGCTATAAAGATACATGTACCTCAAAATACGGTTATAAAGATACATGTACCTCAAAATAAAGCTATAAAGATACATGTACCTCAAAATAAAGCTATAAAGATACATGTACCTCAAAATACGGCTATAAAGATACATGTACATCAAAATACGGCTATAAAGATACATGTACCTCAAAATAAAGCTATAAAGATACATGTACCTCAAAATACGGCTATAAAGATACATGTACCTCAAAATAAAGCTATAAAGATACATGTACCTCAAAATAAAGCTATAAAGATACATGTACCTCAAAATAAAGCTATAAAGATACATGTACCTCAAAATAAAGCTATAAGATACATGTACCTCAAAATACGGCTATAAAGATACATGTACCTCAAAATAAAGCTATAAAGATACATGTACCTCAAAATAAAGCTATAAAGATACATGTACCCCAAAATAAAGCTATAAAGATACATGTACCTCAAAATACGGCTATAAAGATACATGTACCTCAAAATAAAGCTATAAAGATACATGTACCTCAAAATAAAGCTATAAAGATACATGTACATCAAAATACGGCTACAAAGATACATGTACCTCAAAATAAAGCTATAAAGATACATGTACCTCAAAATAAAGCTATAAAGATACATGTACCTCAAAATAAAGCTATAAAGATACATGTACCTCAAAATACGGCTATAAAGATACATGTACCTCAAAATACGGCTATAAAGATACATGTACCTCAAAATACGGCTATAAAGATACATGTACCTCAAAATAAAGCTATAAAGATACATGTACCTCAAAATACGGCTATAAAGATACATGTACCTAAAAAAAAGCTAAAAAGATACATGTACCTCAAAATAAAGCTATAAAGATACATGTACTTCAAAATAAAGCTATAAAGATACATGTACCTCAAAATACGGCTACAAAGATACATGTACCTCAAAATAAAGCTATAAAGATACATGTACCTCAAAATACGGCTATAAAGATACATGTACATCAAAATACGGCTATAAAGATACATGTACCTCAAAACAAAGCTATAAAGATACATGTACCTCAAAATACGGCTATAAAGATACATGTACCTCAAAATACGGCTATAAAGATACATGTACCTCAAAATACGGCTATAAAGATGCATGTACCTCAAAATAAAGCTATAAAGATACTTGTACCTCAAAATACGGCTATAAAGAGACATGTACCTCAAAATACGGCTATAAAGATACATGTACCTCAAAATACGGCTATAAAGATACATGTACCTCAAAATACGGCTATAAAGATACATGTACCTCAAAATAAAGCTATAAAGATACATGTATCTCAAAATAAAGCTATAAAGATACATGTACCTCAAAATAAAGCTATAAAGATACATGTACCTCAAAATAAAGCTATAAAGATACATGTACCTCAAAATAAAGCTATAAAGATACATGTACCTCAAAATAAAGCTATAAAGATACATGTACCTCAAAATAAAGCTATAAAGATACATGTACCTCAAAATAAAGCTTGTCTGTGTTAATTACTTGGATTATTCTTTTCATACTCCCTGACAAAACCTTAAAAACAGTTGATTGATTCCCCTCAATTTATAATCAGTAAAAACCTTTGAAATCGCGTTATTATATCCGGAAAGTAGCAACTGATGCTTCTGATATTGATGACATTGTAGCGAATTTGAATCACAGTCAATAGCATTCCTTTCACATACAATAATGACACCAATAAAAGCATTCTTCTGTAGAATATGACGCTGGTGTGATAATTGAAGATGTAAAAAATTGTCACATTCTTTAGCAGCACGACGTTTTGTGATAGTCACAGATCAGCAAGTTGTTAATTTCATGTTTGATACAAAACCGCAATGGGAAGATCAAGTGTACAATAAGGACCCCAGTTCATTAACACAACACGCGGAACATATTCCGAAAGTCACCGGCGTCTTCCGGTTCGTCTTCCGGTTGACCTCGCAATACACGTGGTCGCTATTTACAAAACAACTTGTAAATAAAATAAACGAAATATATACGCTTTTTTAAAAATCGGCTGACTTGTAATCTTTCGTTTTGAAATAAACAAAACAATTTATCGTTTTTTTTTTGTTTTACTTTTATTTATTAAAAAAACAAATTTTAAACGCTGAACATTCTATATTTCGTGTTGTGTATTTTAAGAAAAAGTGTATTGCGAGGTCAACCGGAAGACGAACCGGAAGACTTCCAGAACATGTTCCCCGTGTTGGGTTAATGAACTGGGATCCTTATTGTACTCTTGATCCGAACAAACTTACTAACAAAAAAAGCTTACAGGAAATACACGAAATTTTTTTTAATCGGAATAACTAGATTTGCCATTTTGTTAAAGTAAACAATCTTCAATACTCTATTGACCTTCAGTAGGTCACCTTGTAAAAGAAACACAACCAATGGAACTGCCCAGTATTGAGTTTAAGGGACTTTTTCATTCTACTTCAAAGAACTAGTATTTACTAATAGTAATAGAGGTGTATTCACGTTTCCATTTCGCCGTCGCATGTGAAAACATAACTACAAACACAGTAATCGGGTGTGTAAGTCAAATATTTACAGTATTTGGCATCTTTGCATACATCCATTTAGATAGAAGAACATCATTTGTATTAAATGATCTACGCAAATACCTAGCCAATCTCGGAATAACTACTAGACGAACCACACCGCATCACCCTCAAGTAAATGGTCAATGTGAACAGTACAATGGAATTATCTGGAAAGAAATCTTAACCTCAAAGGAAACTCCGAGAATCAGAATGTGAAACGGTGGCCCCTAGAGTATTGAACTCTTTCTATTGCTACCAATTCCATATCACACGTAAGACTCTTTTCTTACCAATCGCTATGACCCCCAGTGGCCATACTTTACCTACTTGTTTATCTGGGTCAGGTCCTTTTCTTTTGCCTCGCTAAGTTCGCATTATTAAGTATGAACCATTGGTGAACGAAGTACAAATACTAGAAGCAAATCCACCATATTCTCATATGAGCTTCACCAACGGACATGAATCTACGTCATCTGTAAATGATTTAGCACCAGCAGGGAATTTGTTGCAAAGCGAAAAACAGTAAATGATGGTCTTAGAAAAGATTTACATGATTCTACATCCATTAATAAAAGAAGTATGACTCATTAATTAATTCATTTCTCATGAATCAGAAGATCTTGTTGTTGGCATTGGTTTCTATATCTTTCTAGTTAGAATTCTTTCTAAAAAGACATCGGGTAATTACGAGAGGGACAGCGTGAAGGTTGCCAACATCCTAAGTGAAAGTGTTTATGTGAAACAAACTGGATTCGAACTTGGTAAACCCAGGTTGTCAGCCCGTTTCGTTAACTACTTAGCCACCATCACCTACCGGCGTATGACCGAAAGACATGAAGAAGTTAGTAATGATCCACAAACTGTTGTTGATCCAGAGATCTCAATTCCTTCATCTCGTGATCTGGAGACTACACGTCCCCATGGAATGTCTAGATATATCCAGGGGATCCCTGCAAGAAATTTGATATTGGGAAATATTGTTCTCCTCTTAGTCTTGAGGTACAATGGGTATCTTCTGTGTGGGTAGTCTATAGTTATGCAA
This sequence comes from Sepiola atlantica, assembly GCA_963556195.1. NCBI lineage: Eukaryota > Metazoa > Mollusca > Cephalopoda > Sepiida > Sepiolidae > Sepiola > Sepiola atlantica. The sequence goes on from OY744523.1 coordinate 6,049,898, forward strand.
GGGTTGCAAAATTCCAACTTCACCTCCCCAGGGCCGGTATTGCGAGAGTTCAGCAACAAGTAAAGTTTAGGATGAGTGTAAAAAATGCCAGAATAAGTAGAGAAAGACTGGTGTTATTTCGAAGTTGCACACCCAAGGATTGGGAGTCTAGTCTGCCCTACTATTTAAACCATAGTTGGGTGAAGGATATATGGATTCATACTTTTCCCAAGGATATTAGTGAAAGTAATGCAGTAGATTTGACAGTACTCTAACTCCGCCCGTCAGGTGCACGGTTCACACCAGTACCCACACCACTTCCTTATAATATATAATACCATCGAATTAATAAACTTCTTTGCTTTTCTTTTAAAGCATGTGCTCATACGACAGTTTCCCACGCTTTTTACGCAGTCCTTTGCATTATTGTTGCACTCTGCAAGATCTTTCAAGCTGCACTGGTTGTGCAGTAAAGGGCAGACAAGGTAGTGTTGCATCGGATGGTCCTTCTCCCCACATTTGAAGATAGTTTGGTCTGTTTTGTAGCCCCATCTAGCTATAGTAATTTTTGATCGCTATATTCCAGTTCTCAGGCGGTTGAGTGTTTTCGATTAGATCCAAGGTGCTTCTGAGTCAGGAGAAGGACTCCAGAAGGGGGATTCCCATGTCAGTAGTAGGGTGGCAATTCTCTAGCCTTATGGTCCACAGTTGTAGCCTGGTTTCTTCCTGAGATGTTGTTAGCGGCTTGACATGGCTGAGGAAGCTTCTCCTTGAATCTAGTCGTTGGGCTGTCGATAAACTGAGACACACATTCATAAAAGAGTCAATTAAAATCATTATTCATTCGTAATGGGATTTCCGATTATTATTTAGTAGATGCGACACTATTTTCTTTCAATCAAAGCGTCTCCTCATCTTTTTCGGACTAATTCTTACCAATTCCACGTGAAGCTGTAGAGATTAGTCCATTGTTTTAACACGAATCTTCCGTTAGAAGATGATAAATTAGAACCATAACAAAATTATATTATGAATAAATTAACTGTTCATGACTGTTGTTCGAAAAATATACCAGACAGTACCATCTTTGGTAATATCTGGGATCATTAGGAGTTTCCAGTATTCAACGCCAGACCCTCATAGTCAGACGACTCAGTTGGTATTTATCAACTATGAGTTTTTTTTTTAAAAACAATTAAGGTTCCATTTAATCATTGAGAACGAGAATATGACGATCATCTACATTATTAGAATCGGTGGTAAATATGAAAAAATGAGACATGTTTGATTTCTTGTGATTTTTGTGGTATTTTGAAATCTTGTCGGTTAATACTATTAATCGTGATAAAAAAGAGCGGCAGTTTCTTTTCTTAAATGAATGTTCGTCGAAAACGTATTTGCATCAAAATGGCTTGAATCCAATAAAATATCGCCTTTTTTTATTTCGAATTAAGATTTAAAATTTCTTTTCTTTCTTTAACTTAACACACACACATCGAATCCTTTCAAATCAATTTTCCAATTGTCAAATCGCCCACAGAATATTCAGTTTCTTCTTTCTAATCCTTTCATTAACAAAGTTTCCCACGAGAAGATAATGGTAAATATTTTATGACAATATAAGTAAAAATGCAGTAAGAAATGGTCATTGTAATCATTAAGTTTCTTTGAAAGAAGGTTATTATTTGATTTTCCTATTACAAAACCCTAGAAAATGCAGCAATTAGCAGGTACTTTTGTTTGGGAATTCTCCCCGGTAAAAAGTACATTTATTCTTTAAATGAATTACTATAATGGAGATTTAGTGTTGGTGTGTCTGTAATAAAAATCAAGAAATATGAAATATGAATTAAAATGGATTGTGCTCCGATGAACTAGCTGCCCCAGTGCTCCCTCGACGTAAGTACACTAGACCAACCCGACAATCAGCTAAATCTCATTCACTGTGGAGCTCCCCAGATGCTGGAGACACTTCTATTCTACTAGCTTCTTTTCTCGTGCTGCCGGCCTCTGGAACTCCCTCCCTGCCCCCTGTTTCCGCGACTGTACCGACATGCAGAGGTTTAAAACTAATGTAAACAGAAATCTCGCTGCACAGCTCCCAACTTAGGATGACCCCAAAACTTTCACCGTAATTCTCAGTAACCCCTTACGTCTACAGTGGCGGGTGAACTATGTTAAAAAAAGGGACACGGTTTAAATACACGATAATTATATTTACCTACATAAGTACACTGATATAATAATATATGTTTTTGAACACTATCGTTCCTTAAAAATAGTATTCATAGTGTATTTAAAAACAAACGAACCGGTAATACCTGGTGTGGTATTACAGGTAATATCAAATTCACAAGCGCTCCTCAGCCGTATGAATATCTTGGTCATTGGAAAATGACATACAGCGCCTAACATTCCAAAATGATCACCCATCTGGTACTGGCCAGGCTCCATGTCGCTTAACTAGATAAATAGAGAGATAGATAGATAGATAGATAGATAGATAGAGAGAGAGAGAGAGCGAGAAAGATATATATATATATATATATATAGAGAGAGAGAGAGAGAAAGAGAGATAGATAGATAGAGAGAGAGAGAGAGAGAAAGAGAGAGGGAGAGAGAGAAAGAAAGAAAGATAGATAAATAGAGAGAGAGAGAAAGAAAGATATATATATATATATAGATAGATAGATAGATAGAAAGATATATATATATATATATATATATAGAGAGAGAGAGAGAGAGAGAGAGAAAGAAAGAGAGAGAGAGAGAGAGAGGGAGAGAGAGAGAAAGAAAGAAAGATGGATAGAGAGAGAGAGAGAGAGAGAGAAAAAAAGAAAGATATATATATATATATATATAAAGATATATATATATATATATAGAGAGAGAGAGAGAGAGAGAAAGAGAGAGAGAGAGAAAGAGAGAGAGAGAGAGAGATTTACTGACTAGGAGTCATTATAAATGATTGCTTTAACAAACATCCTCTAATTTCCAGCACATTCTGCCTCTTTCTATAATCGTTACAAATCGCTTTCTGTTATCGCAACAGCCGTTTTCTATTGGTTTATCGCTGATAACGACCGTCAGTATCCTCTAGAATTCGAGTAGCTATAAATCTCCCTAAGATTCCAGTTTTCCCGCGGCTTTTAAATCGAGGTCTGAATGGTAATCTCTCTCCTCGGCCTTTCCATCCCCTGACCTTTCACGACCAAATTTGTGCGGTAACAGCCGAAGCAGGTGCTACCATTGTTCAGATTATGACATTTCTAGTTCATTTGGATTCGTGCACTATTCTGTCCATATATTTTTGTTCTGTTTTGATTTCAACTTACTTGTTGTTAGTTAACGTTACCTGATTATGTGGGTTAGTTTCTGCACTAGAAGATTTTCTTTAATATTTCAACTGTTTGCATCGGTATCGTGCGTTATGTGATTCCAATTTCTCCTAGTCGTTTTTCCAGGTTTTTCGGAGCTGTTAATAGCGCTCCTACAATTATCGGTAAAACACAAAAAATGTTCTTCATGTTCCATATTTTTCTTCTCTATGGAAAGTTCCATGTATTTGCTTAGTTTTCCTGCTCCCTTGATCTTCAACTTGTGCCCTGCTGGGACAGCGGAATGTAAGATGTAGAATTTTTTAATATTTATTTTTTACTTCTTGTTGATTATTATAACGTCTGGTCTTCCTATAAATCTCCTTAGACTTCTCGCTAAAATCTTTGAATCATTAATCAATCTAGTGATAGTTCACCACCTTGAAAATGCTAAACTTCTCTTGTTCTATTGCAGACTTCCTAACAATAATCTCTGAATACATATACAATAAACGGCATAAGGCAGGTAAAGCTAGGATTGTAGCCATTGACATATCCAAAATCTTTGACAAGGTCTGACATGAAGGTATTCTCAGGAAAATCAACTCGTACGGTATTACCGGATGACTATTTAATATAATCAGATTTTTCTTAGGTAAAAGAAAGATCCAGGTTATTCTCGATGGATGTACATCTAAAAAACACCACATCAATACAGGTCTTCTACAGGTGTATATTTGTTAATGACACCTGTTCTCGACATACAGGTAAACGAATACATGCACATCGAAGGTAACGGCTGCATCATTAGAAAATAAGCTCCAGTCTGTAGTAGAATGGGACAAAAATTTGATGGTTACAATAAATACAACAAAGACAAAACATAATTATAAGAAACCTTTCCAAACCACCGTTTGCCATGGATGACGTTCAAATTTCAACCTAGCATTCTCATACAACATTTATCGGAATAAGTACATAGAAGATGCTGCCAAGTCTTCCGCAAAGAAGGTTGGCCTCTTTCTACGGGGACAGAAAACTTCTCACACCTGCTACTATCCTATATATCTATAGAAGTATTGTTGCAACATCTCGGCTAGTGCACCAACCACTAGCTTCTCCCTCTTAGACAGGGTACAACAATGAATTTCTATCTTTATAGGTTCTGCACTGTCTACAAAGCTCCAGTCGCTGTCACATCGACGCAGTTTTACATACCTGTACTTGTTTTACAAGTACTTCCACGGAATGTGTTCCGACGAACCCTCTGCACTTGTACCCACCTGACTAGCAGACCTCTTTCACGGTAAAGGTCACGAGATGGTAGACAACTTTCTACTCTAATAGCCTCTTTACTCAGCTTGTCTTTGGAATTCCCTCCCTGCTCATTGTTTCCCTGTATGTGAATATAATGTGAATAAACATCTCTTGCTGCACAACTGCCCACCTTGTTTGAGGTGAATAAAAGCAAAAATAAAACAAAAAATGATGGAAGCTGCATTTATTTATTTTTGATTTTGACTAATTATATAACCAGTAACGACACACGAACAGGTGTCTCCTCAGCTTTGCATATTTTAATATATAAAATGTTTTCGAATAATATCTCAAAATTGAAAACAATTTGAAAATAAGAATACATCAGCAAAGCGAACAAACAATTAATTCGAAATTAGAAAAACGAATGTCATTTTCATTAAAGTTAATGTTTTCTCAATAAATTATCTTTAATTAAAATTCATATCGACGTCGACCAAACACTGTGAATAATTTGAAAAAACAAAAACAGCTCAACTTTATTCTTAATAAATAAAAAGTATTGTGTATGAATAAATAATTTGAAAAAACAAAAACAAAAACAGCTCAACTTTATTCTTAAGAAAAAAATAAAAAGTATTGTGTATGAATAAAATTCCCGAGCTTCGAATTTTTATAAAACCAACAAATTGGATTCTCACGGATTAACAATTTGTTCAGATTCGTCTCGGCATTTCTGTGAGACACGTTTTTCACTCGCTTAGGGTTAGTGTTAGAGTTACTATTAGGGTTAGTATTAGGTTTAAGGTTAGGGTTTGCCATGTTCAAGTTTGTTTCAGTAAATCTTAATTAGCATGAACACGTGCAAACATTTCACGTTAAATTCAAAATTGCAAGGTCGAAGAAAAAGTAATTTGTAAAGATGGTATAGATTTTCGTTTTGTAGAACTTCGAAATAATCTTACATTTTAAACTTGGTATGAATGGTCACGCCACCGACGCTGAACTTTACTGCGAGCAACTTGATCGAATCTACGCTGGTTATAAAATACCCAACTTGCACGAACTTTCCGTCAACCTAATAGTTTCAAAAACAGTGTTACCTCAAAGAGACTTACTTTCAAATTCAAGTTTAAAAAAAAAAAATAATGACCATGCCTCCCCTCTCCTATTATTTATTTATAAAGAATCGTAGACAAAATAAACAAATGACACTTCTCTCCCCCTTCTCTCTTTCCTCTCTCTCTCTCTCTCTCTCTCTCTCTCTCTCTATATATATATATATATATATATATATATATATATATATGCATTTCATATATATATGCAATGGTTCCTTCAAAACTTGAACTCTTTACGTCAGCTGCCTTTAAGTAGGATTAATCTCTCGTTGATTTACCGAGTTGTTATCAAAGACATTGGAATGTGAGTTTGAAATATAAATCGGGTTCCGGGGTTCGAGCCCGGTGACCGGTGTGAGTAATTCTTCTATACACTGACGATTCCTGTAAGGATGAAACGTATACGTATGTAGATAAAAACAAATATTTATAATTAATTAATTATATATATATATATATATATATATATATATATACATATATATATATATAATATACATACACACACATAAAGAATGTGCAACTAAGCTTTGTATGCCAATAAATCTGATTATGTGCCTAACAGCGAGGTTGGATTGGTGTGAAAAGTAGTGATTAAAAAAACGAATTGTTTTGGTCTGCCAAACTTAAGTTGAATATAGAATATTTGTCGGGTTGATTTAAAAATGTTCTATAAAAAACATTCTCTTAGGCTGCCAGGATCAGTGCAATTCGTTAGCCTTAATTTTTAAATCCCTTGACCATCAGATGCGCGTAAGGGTAGCTGTATGAAAATGGTTAGAGAATCGGATGGTTAAAGGATTGAAATACCCGGTGGTGGCAGAGATAATTGAAGTATACAAGCAAGAACTCCGCAAAACGGGTATCTCATACCGTATGCGTAGGAAAAACTGAGGCCTCCGAAAGTGTTCCTTATTCGCATCGCCGTTATGCATTATCACAAAGCTAGTATGTGCCGAATGATGGACTACCGAGAGCTCAACCATCACGTAGATTAGGCCATGGTCATTTCGAATATCTGCGCAGCCAAACATGGATAGAAAGCTTCATATGCATCCATGATTGACCCGAAGAGAGCGTACCTTCAAGTACACATGTACGGACTATTTCACACAAACACTAAAAAGTTTCCTCGAAATGGCGCTGCATAAAACATTTCTCTACAGACAATGCTGAAACGCAGCTATATTTACGTAAGCCGCACTAAATGTTTATATAATAAATATCGTTGGAATTATAAGTATTTCACAACGAAAATACTGGTGTTATTAAAGACAAAACACGTTTTGAGCAAAAACATGTGCCTCACCGAGATGTGAATCATTCTTCTTAGATTTGATTATTCTGCAGCGGAAGAAATTGCACACAATTAATTTTAAAACATTGCCTCAAAATGGCACTGTACATCAAAAAATTCTCCACGAATAATTATAAGTTAATCAATCTCGAAAGGAGAGCAAAGATAATTTACGAACATTTGAAACATAAAAATATCTGGAAATTGAGACGAATGGTTTACGTATATTTAATTCATAGCCGAAGATACGTTGAAGTCCACACATCAGTTTTAAGTGACTTCGTGTATCTGTAAATGTTTTACATTTTGAAGTTGTCTCAGCAATTCCATTCTTACTATGGCATAGTCTCTATCGATAACTAATGCGTCACCGGTGAAGCTCTCTAATACTGTGTGTTTATTATTGGGATAAATTATATAAACACAGACTAGAAATTGACAAACGTATCGATCTTTATTACTTATATTTTAGAATAGCTATAGCTCTACAAAATGATGCAACATTTACTGAAATTGGTCAATTTGTCGAGAAGTTATTATCTCTAAAGTAAACTGCCCCAAAATCAAATATCGAAAATTTTGAATTAAAAATGGCGGCGAATTGACCATCAACCGATACATGTCACCTACTTTTATGAACGATAAGATGATGTGTTTATAATATTTGAAGTCAAAATATCCTGCCGTTAAAGTGCTCATTAATCTAAGGCAGATAAAACGCTAGATGTAGATTTTGCAGAAATAAAAAAAATAGTAATCAGCTAAAACAGGGAATAGAAACGGTTGATTATACCAGAAAGTTGATTGTTAGTTTTTACGGCATATCAACCCTTTGTTTGGTTATTTTATTCCGAAACGTGCATGTTTTGCATAGGAATGGACTGTAGATTAATTGGTTTTCTCGGCATATTGTTTTGTTAATGAATAACGATAAATTCTATTTAACTTATAGATAAGGTTCGCAATGGTATTTTCAGTCAGATTAAACGTTTCTTAATATTCTGTCATATTGTGGGTGGAGTTTAGACAACAATCAGGTCTGCAAATCCAGTAAACAATAATATACACACATTTTGTCACTCATCCACTATTTTTGATCAGAGACATCGGTAACAGTAACACACGTTTGTATTAAACGAATACCACTATCTGAACCCCCAGGATTATAATCTGGTGAAATGTCAAGACAACGGTTAATCACTCTAGTCACAGGTTTTACATAAGTAAATTAATTAATTTTTTTATGGAAATCGCTCCAGACAAGGCATGAAGCCACTTGATGTAAGGAGCAAAAAACAAAATACTACATCAAGGTTACACACTAGCCAACGATAAGTGTTAGATGGATAGATTCCGACCCAGCCATTCTCCCCCCTTTGTCAGAAACAGACCTTATGGAATATGAGGATTAAAGGACAAAATAAGGGACGTTTCCTTTTCTGAATCAAGTGCTCCTTCTCTTCTCTTATGTCAGACCGGTTTCTTTATAGAGTTTGAGAACTCGGCTTACAGCACTTTTTGAACGTTTCACACGTTTTCCGATTTCTTCTATTGTCAACTTTTCCTTTCTTAATTTGACGATTTTTGCTTCGTCGCTTAAATCAGTTTTATTTCTTTTTAGCATGATTGATATTGCGTGACTTGCAGCAGTGATGATAATTAAAGTTTAGAATATTTATTTTCATCCTTTTATACAAAAACACCCTACTGTTTTAAACTTTAAACGATTATTTTTCCTTAATGTTCCTTAATTTTGGACACTTGAAATATGTAAAATGGTGGATAACTTAAAAAATATTATTTTAATTCATCTGAAAATCTCAGTAAAAGTCAAACTACATAATGCGTATATTCAGTGAAATTTTCACAAAATTAATATATAATTTTGTTTAGATTCAGAAGATTTAATTTTTGTTCATTAATTTTGGGCAATACTGTATATATATATATATATATATATATATATATATATATATATATATATATATATATATATATATGATAATTTCATTTACACAGACATGTACAAAATCTGCGACACTGGCATGTCGATGTTATCGATCAACAGTTACTATAAACTGAGATCTCATCAGGCAGAGTTAGAATCCGATCTTAACCTCAGATCATATTTGGTTCTCTCCAAATATGATCTGAGGTTAAGATCGGATTCTAACTCTGCCTGATGAGATCTCAGTTTATAGTAACTGTTGATCGATAACATCGACATGCCAGTGTCGCAGATTTTGTACATGTCTGTGTAAATAAAATTATCATATATAAAGCTCTATTTGGATATTGAGCACTTTTTATAAACCCGGTTAAAATTCTCTGGATTACCACCTTGTGGATATTTTTCACCTGGATTATTACCATTATATATATATATATATATATATATATATATATATATATATATATATATATATATATATATGTGTATATATATGTGTATATATATGTATATATATATATATATATATATATATGTATATATATATGTATATATAAATGTATATATATATATGTATATATATATATATATATATATGTATATATATATGTATATATAAATGTATATATATATATGTATATATATATATATGTATATATATATATGTGTATATATATATGTATATATATATATGTATATATATGACCCTTAAAAACCTCATCGCGTACATTTAAACATCTGTATATGTATATGTATATATATATATATATATATATATATATATATATATATATATATGTATATATATATATATGTATATATATATATATGTATATATATATATATGTATATATATATATATATGTATATATATATATATATATATACTTACTGATTGACCACCGATTATCAAGGCCCGGAGGTCACTCAAGGATAAAGGTTAGGATGGTTGCTAGTTTGACGTTGGTTGTCGTCATGGTGGAGTTGGAAACATTGGGTGGAATGGGCAGAGGATTTCTTAAGAAGGTTTCGTTTTCAAAGACCTAACAAATATCTGTTTACATTAGACTTGAAGACTACTTAAACTAAAGAAAGATCGAAAGTTTTAAATCGTGAAATTTTGATGTCAGATCGATTAACTTGTTTTTGAAGAACTGAGAAAAGATGGGGCAAGGTAGCCAGGCAATTTACACATCGGGAAGTTTTTTGTCCGTGGTCGTGAGATATGACCACATACATCTACCCTTGATACACAGATTGTATCTGCTTGATGTTCGGTTTGAGGACGGACAGTGTACAATTGAGGCTTGATTAGTACATGGCATATTTATAGATATGTAATATCTTTAGCTATTGTACTCTCTATATGTAAATTGATTAAAAATATTGATAAAACTAAGGAAAGAAAAAAGATAAATATTTTCTTTTTCTTTCTAATAAACTGATGCTTTAGTGAGTGTGTTTTGAGTTGTACTTGGGACTAATTTTTTGAAATGTTGACTTTTATTTTGAATGTCTTGATTTTGTATGAATGAAAAAAAGTTGGAATCTTCGGTATGTACATATTTAAATTACGGATGTGTGTAAGACTTTTAGCCCAGTGGAGTCAACGGGTATAATGAATCAAAGACAACAAACGCTAACATGTGGATTGGGCAATTGAATTAGTAATGACATTACACCAAGGTCATATATAATTTGTTTATGTGTATGATTTTAAATGCAGGAGTTTTGTGAAGAAAACCCGTGTTAAGATTTTCTTTATTGAAATTATGAATGGGGACAACGTTTGAGAAACAAAGTAAAGGTATGGAAAGTAATCAGAGAGATTTGAGTTCGGTGTGGACTGGAGGTATTGCCACAGGACCAAGACCAGGGGGCATCGACAGAAATTGCAGTGACTGGGTCAGTGGGGGGTTGAAGGAATTGGCTTGTACCAAATAACCCTAGGTCTGAAGATTCCGAGTGAACGACGCGAGTGGATGTTCCTGGAGCAATGATTGGAGATGAATCTAATTGGTTTAAGTTGGTGCATCATCCGGGAGAGTGGACGTTCCTGTATGCGCATATCACCTAAGCCTAAATAGTCCCCTGTTGTTATGTGATGTCCCATGGAATCACCATGAAGACTGAAGACACTACTGTCGCCCACACATAATGCCCAGGTTTATAGTGAAGGGGTTGTTGATTTCTCAACCAGTCAAAAACCTCATCTAGCTAAATAACTGTCATAGATTATATATGGAAGAAGTAGATAAAGGAAAGTGTTACTTTGCTTATGCAATTCACGTTCTGTGCGGAATGGATATTAGTTGTGGTGGATACTCGAAAGAACCCTTCTTGGCTGTCATGCTCATATTGTTTTAAAGATTGTGACCCAATGGGTCACTCGTAGTCTAGTATATACGAAGCCTGTCTAAAAAGTATCCGACCTTAGGCCAGAAAAAATATTTCAAATACCTGACGGGGTTGGGACCTTAATCTCCTTCAAAGTAAGCCCCTTGTGCTTGCACCACCGATCCATCCACTGCCGCATTATCTCTTCTCTAGTCTCAAAATGGGAGCCTTTCAGTGGCGTCTTCAATTTTCGAAACAACCAGAAGTCACAAGGAGCCATGTCTGGAGAGTAGGGAGGTTGGCAAACGACTGGAATTCCATGTTTGACCAAGAAATGTTGGATCAATAGGGATGAATGTGTGAGGGCGTTGTCGTGATGTAGTTGCCATTTTTGAGAAATTTTTAAATGTTAAAATTATGTAAAAGTTTTTATTTTATTTCAGAAATGTTAAAATAGAATTATCATGAAAACATTTTTGGAGAAAGTTCCTGAAAGTGTGCAGAAGATATTTGGGCTGTTGAAAAATTCTAAAATGGTAGAATTATTGATGGTTTATGGAGAGTTCCTGCAGTTTTAAAGAAGATATTTAGCCTGTAGAGAAATTCTAAAACGCTAGAATTATAGAATTTTGTTGTTGTTGTTGTTGAGATCTTACAGGTTTACAGAATATATTTGGGCAGTTGAGACATTTTAAAATCGAAGAAATAAAGAAAAAGATTTTCAGATGGTGTCCTCGCCCGACATGCAAAATAATGTATGCAGCGTCCCCACGTCGCGTTAGATTCAGCAGGTGTTTGGATCAGATGCGATGGGCGTAACACAAGTTAAGGAGTTGTTACACTGATTCAAAAATGGCGACACATCAGTGGAGAGTGAGCAGTGTTCTGACAGGCCCCAAACTGCTCGGAGTGCAGCTATTGTTTAGAGGGTGCGAAAAAAGAGATGATGTTTCCGGCAGTGGATGGATCGGTGGGCTAAGTTTGCGCAAGAACACGAGGACTACTTTGAAGGGGATTGGGATCCCAACCCCATCACGTATTTGAAATATGACGGTTTGAAGAGTAGTTTAAAATTTCGGGAGTAAAGGTATTTTTAGGGGGGGGGGGGCTGGATTTTGTCACCAGTTTTCATATGAGTTTTTTTGCTTGCCGTTATTCTTGTTAAGACTTCTTAAACCTTTCCCATCTCCCTTCCTCCAGTTTTTGGAATGATATGTTTTCTTATTACTATTAAAATAACTACTGCTCTGATGATCAGCAACTAAAGTCTATATGTTTCTCTTGACTGTGTTGTGAAACGGGCGTAAGATTTAGAAAAAGTATAACATTTTGGAAAATAAATTAAATTTCATTTATGAGACAAAATAGGACTCGAACCTTGGAACACGAGTCATGTTTTCAACTCAAATTCCGACGCTCTAGCCCACACAGCCACTATAAACAACTCGATAAATCAGCGAGAGATTACACTTATTAGAGGCAGCCGATGTCAAAAGTGTTCGACTGCAGAAGGAACAGTGGTTATGTTAATACTACTCACTACAGTGCCCAGCCTAGATAAGGGGCGACAAATCATTATAAATATTTGTTTTATCTACATACGTAAACGTTTCATCCTTACGGGAATCGTCAGTGTAGAGATGATTATTCATACCGGTCGCAGGATTCGTATGGAAATGGTTTAATTGGGAGGAGATATGTGTTGACCCCAAGAGAATGTTCATGAGCTGATAATGATAACTTCTCCCTCCTCCGGTTGTGTAAAAGATTTGACAAGGAAGAAAATATATTAATCAATTGTACATTGCTCAGGAATGATCGGTAAAAGAGAATTTACTAGTTCCTGGGCAGATAGTAATAGATAATGATGACGATTGTGATGATATGAATAATAGGGAAGGTAATTATGATGATGGTGATGATGATGATGATGATATGTTAGAGAGGCCTAGAACCAATTGAGATCCCAGCGATTTTGAGATGGTGGAGGGCAGCTCAAGATGAACTGGACCGGTAAATGCTGACTGTCTATATGAGTAATGAAACCACGATACAACTGAAGCCCCCCCCCCCAATTGCATCTGCATGGTTTCGCAGCTGTAAAAAGAGGACTAGTAAAAATTGAATAACGGGAGTATTGTTACCACATCATGACTGGTGCATCATCCACTTGTCTCTCTCTCTTAGACAAGGTCCAAAAAAGAGTCGCCAACTTGATAGGCCCCTCACTATCCACCAAACTCCAGTCCCTGTCCCATTGCCGCAATGTTGCTTCCTTGTGCTTGTTTTACAAGTACTTCAATGTATTGTGCTCTGATGAGCTTGCTGCTCTGGTGCCCCCACGACGCAAATTCACTGGACCAACCCGACAATCTGCCAAATCCCATCCATTCATTGTGGAGGTCCCCAGATGCCGTAGAGCTTTCTACCCCAAAAGCTTCTCTCCTTGTGCTGCTGGATTCTGGAACTCCCTCCCTGCTTTCCTGGCGTTACTGACATGCAGAAATTTAAAACTAATGTAAACAGACATCTCGTTGCGCAGCTCCTAATTTAGGTTGATTTCCGAAAAAACTTTCACCCTTTTTCTCAGTAGCCCGTTACGTCTACAGTGGTGGCCTGCCTTGTTTGGGGTGAACTATGTTAAAAAAGTGTGTTTACAGAGTTGAAGAAAAGACAAAAACATGTACCCCATTGTTAGAAAGAGACACACAATAAAAAACAAAACAAATACACAAATTAACAAGAACAAACAAACAAACAAACAAACAAAAAATAAGCGAACAAAAAGGGAACAACTATCTTTTGTAAGTTTCGCTGCTGTAACGCAGAAGTAGTCGAAATTAAAAAAAATCAAAAAAGAAATTTAAAAAAAGATATAAAAAAAAGAAAAAAGAAAGAAATAAAAAAAAGAAAGAAATAAAAAAAAGAAAAAAAGAAAATTTTAAAAAGTTAAAAAAAGAAATTTAAAAAAAGAAAATAAAGAAATTTAAAAATTGGAAAAAAACGAAATTTAAAAAAAGAAAAAACAGAAATGTAAAAAAAAAAAGAAAAAAAAGAAAGAAAAAGGAATTTAAAAAAGAAGTAAAGAGAAATTTAAAAAAAGAAAAAAAAGAAATTTAAAAAAGAAAAACGAATTAAAAAAGAAAAAAAAAGAAATTTAAAAAAATAAAACAAAATTAAAAAAGAAAAAAATTTAAAAAAGAAAAAAGAAATTAAAAAAAAGAAATTTAAAAAAGAAAGAAATAAAATTTAAAAAAAATCAAAAAAAGAAATTTAAAAAAAGAAAATAAGGAAATTTAAAAAAAGAAAACAAGAAACTTAAAAAAAAAAAAAAGAAATTTAAAAAAGAAAACAAAAAGAAATTTAAAAAAATAAAAAAATTATATTGTACAAAAAACAAAAAATGTAGAACAAAAAATGAACAGCTGTAGATGAAAAGAAGAGAAAATCATTTTAAAGAAAAATGACGCATGCGCAAACGAACATTACATCCTGGACGTTTATTGATGAACTGTTTAAATTTTCAGTTGAACTGTTTTTTCTTTTTTACCTCCTCAGGGTTTTCCTGAAGTGATTTTGTTTGCTCTTTTTCAGCAGAATTGAATGAGATAGGTAGGGATGTAAACATGCACAAGACAGCACGTTTAGTGTGGTATGTTTTAGGTGCATGCGAATTGCAGACTTGCTACGGGTTAGAGATGTTGGGCCAAGAAAACGGGGTACATAAGACATTGAAAATATCTTTGTTTTGTCTTTTGAAATAAAATTAGTGCCTTATTACACGTGGCTTCATACTGGGAGTAACATACTTGATAAAAATAATGTCCTAGATTGTCTGCAGATACCCCCTTTTGAGTGGACACTTACAAGCCGTTATCTCCAGTGGACATCGGTAGCCGAATGGGGATAACTAAGGAAAAGACCAGAATATGAGATTTCCGGTCAAAAGTAGATATGTTCCAGCCTATCGGCAGGGAAGGAAATTAGTTAGAGTCGGAAGTGTGAGAGTAATTTGGATGTGTGTGCTTCTTCAAGAAAGATGAGCCCTTGGCTCTTAACTAACAGATTGTACTGACATGCAGAAATTTAAAACTAATGTAAACAGACATCTCGCTGCACAGCTCCCAATTTAAGTTGACTCACCAAAAAACTGTCACCCTTACGTCTACAGTTGCGGCCTGCCTTGTTTGGGGCGAACTATGTTAAAAAAAAAAGAAAAAAAAGTGTGTGTACAGAGTTGAAGAAAAGACAAAAAATGCACCCAATTGTTAAAAAGAGACACACAATAAAAACAAAACAAATACACAAACTAACAAGAACAAACAAACAAGAACAGACAAAAAAAACAAAAAAACGAACAAACAAAAGGAAACAACTATTTTTTATAAGTTTCGCTGCTGTAAATTAAAAAAAAGAAAAAAAATTTTTTTTAAAAGTAAAAAAGAGAAATTTAAAAAAAGAAAAAAAAGAAATGTAAAAAAGAAAACCAAATAAATTTAAAAAATAAAAAAAAAAATAAAAAAAGAAGAAATTTAAAAAAAGAAAACAAAAGAAATTTTTAAAAAGAAAAAAAGAAATTTAAAAAACTCAAAAAAATCCTAGTGTAAAAAAAAAATGTAGAACAGAAAATGAACAGCTGTAGATAAAAAGAAGAGAAAATCATTTTAAAGATTTTTACCCGATCAAATCAAAACATAAATCCAATGAAGACTTATGTTTTGATTGGACTTATGTTTTGATTTGACCAGGTAAAAGATTTTTGTTCAGAAACGAGTACCATTTTGTAACCTCCCAAAAAGATAAATCTCTGTGAATTGTTTTTCAACTGTTATAGCTTTGCTTGGAACAAGAATTCTTTGTTGCAGCACTGACCGAATCGAACAACAACTTTGGACCGACACAATGGCGGGACGACCACGGCCTATGCAGTGCACGCATACATGCATGCACATAGATGGATACTGAAGTAGATCCGTGTCCGTTTGCATGCACACATAAATCATCCTCAAATTACATTGATCTTGTGCCAGACTTTACTTAATTGCTGAGATCGCTAAATACTCTTTACACAGAGCGTGTCTGATAAGTAAATGTATGAACATATTAGAGGTCTTTTTTAGGGAGGTCAACTCTCAGCTAATATTAATGAACATGTCAGTAGCCATACGAGGATGCTTTATCTCGTTCTGAAGGATAGAAAGAAAGAAAGAAAGGAAGAAAGATAAGAAAGAAAAAAAGAAAGAAAGAGAAAGAGATAAAAAGAGGGTGATGCCAATAGAATCTATTAACCAGATATCGTAGTGCATTGCAATCTTTCCAGCGTGTTTCTGGGCGAGCAAAGCACAGAATATAATTTGCATTCATTTCACGATAATCAAACGCATTCTCATATTCATTTGTGTCGTTTGAAAATCAAAAGTGAAACAATTTAAATTGAGGAAAAGCTTTGTCGCCATTGAACTCGTCGGGTGTGAATTCTTTGGGTGGAGAGAAAAAAAGCCGTTCAAGATAGAAATACGAGTTATCGACAAAAAAATAAAAAACTTCTCAATACAATCTTCACTTAAATGAAACGGATTCACTCATTCATTTTCTAACTCTGAAGACTTCAATTGTCTATTTATAATTTTACTATGGAAGTCGGGATTTATACACATATTTACACCACGAAAGTTGAACACGGCTGAAGGAAAAAGAAAATTGATCGTTTTACATTTAAACCATATTTTATAATTTTGACAAATCCTAAAAGTCGTTGGCAGGTTAGGGTTAGGGTTAGGGGTTAAAAACAAATTTGTTATTTGCAAAGTTCATAACATTAAATTGCAATAAAACGAATAATATTTCACTTATTGTAAGAAGAGATTAATGGTCGCGTGTTATTTCTGAATGTGAAAAATAGTTTTAGAAATTTGCGCAACATTTCTTTACATAAATATAATATTCATACAGAAATGAATTCAACACAAATGTGAAATCTGAAACAGAAAATTGTAAAAAAAAAATGTTTAAATTCTTTTCGTTTCTCAATTAAATTTTTACGAGAATTGTTATCGTCTTTCATAATTTCTAAGCTTTTGTTAATTAAAAAAAAAACGAACAATGAGTGGAGAAAAGGAAGAAAGAAACGGTAAAACCGATGAATTTGAGAATCTAAAAGAGTCAGAAGTAGAAATAGAAGAAGTCGAATTAAACGCTTTACCACCGAACACATCGCCGGATCAGGTGGAATCTGCAACGGACAATGCTAAAGTCGAATCGGAACATCCGGTGTATTCGCACAGCGTTGTGGACGAGTTGCAAGCCAGTGAGAAGGACACTTTCTTAGCGAATAACGTGTCGGATGAAAAAGATGAAATCAATTCCCTTTCCGAAATAGAGAACGGTGGGAATGTTCCAGAAATCCTTATTGAACAGGAAAAAGATGAAATGATTTATAACGTCATGGATACACCCCCGCCTCATCTAAGTCTCATGTATGCCTTCCAGGTAAGAAAACAGTTCTTTTTTTTATTTGATCTGATTAGAATAACAATCTACTACATACACACCTAGCTACATCACGTCTCAGACTGGCTCTAAGGTAAACCATTTAATGGTATCATGCCAAATTAGGCTGATCCGAATAACGGATTATTTAGAAGAAACCCGATTCATTTGGAATAATGGTTCGGTTGTATTCGAATGGGCCGTGAGACCGAGGTTCAATCCACGGTCAAGTCATAGCAAAGACTAAAAAATCGTACTTGATGCCTCATTGTTAAACACTCAGCATTATCAAAATAAAGAATGAATTATAAACATAGTTTCTTCTTCTGACAGGGGTGTATTTAGAGATAGTGATTGTTTACATATATAGTATGAATTCCTTTATTTATACAAAAATTGGTGGCTACATATGTGCACACATATTTCAGCTGCAATCTCGTTCGAAATCCAGTTTAAGTAAGTTAAAGTTAAGTAAGTTAAAGTTAAGTAAGTTAAAGTTAAGTAATTTAAAGTTAAGTAAGTTAAAGTTAAGTAATTTAAAGTTAAGTAAGTTAAAGTTAAGTAATTTAAAGTTAAGTAAGTTAAAGTTAAGTAAGTTAAAGTCAAGTAAGTTAATGTAGTAGCTCAATAGGGGATGCACCACCAGAAATCAAAATATATAATAATAATTTAGTTAATGTTCCGCCCTTCTCTACATATTGTTTTATTAGCCAATCGAGACGTCATCGACTACGGTCAATTTATTTAATATTTTTATTTAAAAGTGCGCTTTGCATAGTGGCTGTAGGCACAAATAATGAACTCACCAAGACGAGTTCAAGATCAAGTCAGAACGATTATATTTACATTCGGCTAATAACCTTAGAACAGATATTAACTCCTAATTCTGCTAATATATTATGTAAATATTGTTACTAACCTTGTTCTACATACACATCTGAAGAAATATGCGACCCGACAACTACCGCAACTGTTCTACATCTACTAACCCATGCATTCTTATCCATTCTTTCATTATCATATTTAGTTTAACATTTGTTTTATATGTTGGCATATGTTGGAATATTTTTTAAAATTTACCTTCAAACTAACCTATCTCCGTCCAGGTCTTTATACCCTTTTCTCTCCAATTCATCCCTTCCTCCCATGTCTACCATGGCTTTACCCTACCAATTGACCCAGCTACCTCAACTGTTCTACATCTATTAAGCCAAACACTTTCATCTATTCTTTCAATGTGACCAAATTAACGAAGTCTCCTGTTTTGAACACATCTCCTTCTACTGTTCAGATTTAATCGTCCTCTGATATCATCAGATCTAAGCCGTCTTCTCATATCACTTCTCTCCATGCCATGCCTACTAGTCAGGTTTTACTTGCATACATCATCACACTGCGCACGCATGCTTGATAAACTCCATCCACTCCTAATGCGTGTAATCATACCAACACCAGCTCCTCCCTGTGCTCCAATCACCAAGGTAACACAACTTCTGGACAACCATAATAACCTTGCCATTAAGAAAAATACTTTCTCCACATCTGAGTTCTCATTCATCTCCATTGTCTTACACTTCTTTCAGTATTGTAATAATATTAAAAAGATACACCTTCCCAGGAAACGTTGTATGACTGGTATGAGATGCGTATGTTTAAGTGAGTTGAGCAACAGACATGTGATTCCAAATATCGTAAATAGATTCTCGGATGAGTAACGATATCACAGGACATTCTGAATCACGCCAAGTGTGGTTGTGTGTAGTATATAAAAGTTAGAAATAAAAGCACGCGAGTAGATAACGCCAGAACGCGAAACGCCGATTTAGCCTCTAAAAAATATTCTTCCTAGATTTTTTTAGCCAGTTTTAAACTAAAGATACACAGCTAAAACATCGTAAAAAATAATATTAAGGAGAATATTTTGAAAAAATATTTTGAAAACCGGGACAACGCATTTATTTATGTTTTTTTAAAATAAATAATTTATTTACTTTAAAAACTTGAGTACTTTCGGTGATATACACCCTTGTCAAAAGTATAAGCATATTTTTTTTCCTCTTCTTTTTTCGTTTAATCCCTCTTGATTGAGACATATTTATGGCTGAAACATCGTAAAAGAAAAATCTTTATGTTGTAAATATGCAAACACAGCTAGTAACGAAAGACTTATACTTGTTTTAAATAAAGCCGTGTCTCTTTTTTTCCTTACCGACAGCCTGTGCGTATAACATTAAAAAAGGCTCAACAAATGTATTGGATTTTATTAATAACGAACAAAAATATGCCCCTTCCAGTCGCATCATTTTGCTAGGATAGGAGGATGTTATGATGAACGAACTACATACACTGACCCTCAAAGTAAGAAGTAATGCCTGGGAGGTTGGTATCATTACAACAGAACACTGGGAGGATATTCAACATAAAAGGAGAATGAACAGCAGAAAAAATTCTGCACCCCCAAAAAAGGAGAAGGTAATACCCGGGAAGATGGTCTCATGACAACAGGACCGATACTACATAAACCCTCCCTCTAAAGAGGGTGTAATAACTGGGAGAATTACCCCCATCCTTTTAAAAAGGAGGAAGTTATTCATGGGAGGACGGGCTTATGATAACAAAACCGAATACAAGGATAGATTAAATCATTTTTCTTTCATTCATTTAATAAGAAGTAATGCCTGGGAGGATGCCTAATTAAAACACATTTCTTTATAGTTCTTTGGACTTTTGGCTAAGATCAAAGTATAGTATTTTATAAACAATGCAATTTTTGAGCCAGTTTAAGGATATCTTAAGTAGGACGGCCCCTAGAGCAAATGTGGTATTGTGGTGACTGAGATGATTCTAGTTAAGAGTAGGATAGGCATTTTTATCACGTTAGACAAAGGATGACCAACGACATCCAGTTTCCCCAAACTTGTGATGACCTTGTGCCTAATTTGTTCTGAATGTAATTTTTATATTGCGTGCAAATAAATAATTCAAAATGAAGTATCTGTCTCAGCATTACGGCGACATCAGACGTTAATTTAAAAATAATATGGCGTCGTTAACGGAGGAGAGGAAGAGGAAAAAGGGAAGGGGACACCGATAGACAACCACCCTCTTTCCCGTTTTGCCGGACAATAAGAATTCTTGCGATCTATGCTAAAAAGCTTTTCTTAAGTTATGCTTTTTTTTATTAAATAATTTTAATTAATTACTGTTAATATCGACGAAACTATTGGGCATATGTAGATAAAATAGTTCGATAAAATTAGAAATGAATAACATCAAATATCAATTAATTATGAAATAATTAAAAAATAGATATGCACATTTTTTATCTAATGTATGTACTGGCATTATTTGTCTCTACTATATATAGAGTATTTCAAATGTCTACATTGTATTATTTATTTAAACAATAGTAACTTGTTTTGTTAGTAATATGTATATATATTTCAAATGTGTATATTGTATTATTTATTTAAATAATAGCAACTTGTTTTGTTAGTAATATAAGACGGATAATATATATATATATATATATATATATATATATATTTTTCAAATATTTGAACTTTGTTTTTTTCGAAAGCCAACTTATCTATTTGTATTTCTCCTCTGATGATTAGATCTCGATCTTTGAAAAGCCTTGGCTTAAGGAAAGAATAATAAACACTAGTTTATTACTGAATACACCTTGCATTGAACAATTGAATTTTGAAATAAATTTGGAAAATCGTCGCATATTTATTACTCTTTTTTCTTCTCTCTCTCTCTCTCTCTCTCTCTCTCTCTCTCTCTCTCTCTCTCTCTCTATATATATATATATATATATATATATATATATATATATATATATAATGTGGGGGAAACGCAACGTGAATTGAAAAAACAAAGATTGAGCGAACACAAAAGAGACATAAAAAACAATAAATCTCTTAGTGAACTTTTCCCTATGTATTAGAGCACGATCATACTTTCAAATTTGAACAAGCCAAAATCACCAAACACATTCATAACAAAGCTCGGCGAAGACTACTGGAAACAACACTAATCTCAGCTTCCAACACCATCAAACAACGAAATGGCTTCTACAATCTATCTCCCTTAATAAGCAAAATTATCCTGACCGAACAAAAACTAAACATAGATCATGGCTAACCCTTCTTCTCATCGTTCTCAATTGTACTTATATACAAGTCCCCGCATACACACTCACGTACTAACTCCTTTCTCACATATATATTCATTCACTACGAATCTAAACCACTTAACCACAAATAACAGCTTTACCAATGAACATAATCTAGATATCCTCACAGATATTTAGATATTTAAACCCCTTTTGCCCTCAATTTAATTTCAAACCATCAACACAGCCTGCACAAAACTATATTTCACCTATTTCTCGTCAAAATTAATATCACTTTTCTCTTTCTCTTTCTTTTCCTTCCCTTTATTGTCATGTTCACAGCACATTTCAACACATTCCTTCTAACTCACTTATATTCCCACATTCCTGACAAAGCCAGCTGGTCAATACTCCTACCCTCCAACATTTCACACCTAACTACAACAAAATCTCCCCTCTCCCCTCACCCATCTCACCCTTTCGACTACTTCTTTCACACTCTTACCCACCCACCCCGTCTACTTTCAAATTATCTTCATTTCTTCAAATCTTTTCCTAAAACTATGATACTACCTACATACCAAAGACACAGAGTTCCCCCCCTTCCCTCTTCTTTCCCCAACCCCTCAAAATCCATGCTACACCTCACCATGACAAAAACCTCAGCACTCCTCCCCTCTCTCCCACCCTAAGACAAATTCACTAACACTCCCACCCTTTTCACTCACAGCGGTCCATATTCATTTCACTCTCTGCCACTGACTGACTTCTCTCAGCCAGGACCTTGGTCCAGGACCTTGGTCCAGCTACTACTTTTTCTCATCAACCCATCATGTCAACCCAATATTTCGATGTACTTGCATGACATTTTTCTTAAAATTATCATCATGGCAATAAAAATCTTGGAGACGATCCACGTTCGTCTTAAACGTGCCTCCCTTTGCAAGCAAAGGGAATGTCTATTAGGACTAGATGTGATCAGTTTTTAAGATTCATCCTCCATTGTACATATAACATAACGCTATTTTATTTTCTGTACTCTCTCTTTTCACCTCGTTTTTTTAATCCCCTTTTTAAAAATCCCTCGATACAGCCTTTGTTAAGAGAGGGCGAAACCGGTCAGCTGGCATTTTTTCTCTTGATAAACTTTTAATCATGAACGATAGAATTCGTCTTCCCTTTATGCTTGCAATAATATATATATATATATATATATATATATATATATATATATATATATATATATATATATATATATATATATATATAATTATATATATATATATAAGGTGAGTCAATGAAAAATAGTTAGACCTGTAAATGGAAACAGATCAATATCTTCAGTTGTTCAGAACAAGGAGCATTTAGTAAATAAAAATATTTATTCTTCTTCTCTTCTAATTGCATTCCTTAAGCACGGCTTTTCAAAGATTAAAATCTTATCATCAGAGGAAGTAGAGATTGATAAGTTGACAGATAAGAACAGTCAATATTCAAAATTTGGAAAAAGTTTGAAAAAAAGTTCTTTTAAAAGGTTTTAAAAGTTCAAACGGGTGTGTTTCAATGTAAATGAAAGTCACCAAACACGGAGATCCAAGTGGTATGGGGTTCAAATGTAATTGGTAAATCCAGAAGAATCTGCATGAAAATCCAACGGCGAAGATTCCACCCAACTCCTTAGTCCTTAGAGGGGGGATCAGACAAAATTAGCCATATTAAGAAAACGCATTTCTTCCTGTTTTCAAGTAAACAGATCCAAAGGCAAAATGCAACGAACCAAAACTCAATGAAAAATCCGAATTGTTGTAAAGTGTGAAACTTACTTGGAATTGTGGGATATGTAGGGGAAGGTAAGAGAAATAAAAAAGTGGAAATAGCAAAGGAGGTGCGGGGTTAGGAACCGAAAAGACAAGAAAAAAGGAGGTAAAGACAAAAAACAAAAAACAAAAAAGAAAATGAAAAAACAGAAGAAAAGGAGAGAAAAAAGAAAAAAGAAAAGAGTAAGGAAAAAAGCAAGAGAGAATGAGGAGGGGGGAGGCGCCAATCCTATGAGTGGGGAATGGGGTTAATGACGTTTAGGCAAAAGAGGGAAGAAGAATAAAGTCTAGGGTGGTCAAATTAAGAAATGTTATAAGTTCTGGTCAGTACTGGGAAATTGAATTCCCGTGGGATTTAAAGTTTAGATTAAATGCAGATAAGCTTCAGAGGTTATAACTTGAGGTAGATTTTGCTAAGATGAATAGACTTATTGGCGGGGCAAAAAGGAAAATGGCTGTGAAGATGGTTAGATAAAGAAATAAAAAACTTGGGTGGGGAGATGGGGTCGGGAGGGTTTATGGGATTATAAGAGATGAAGAAAGGAACTGTTTTCCCCGTAATGGCTTTAAAAGTCCTAAGGATTCAATAGATATCTATTTAGAAGAAAATTGTTCTGAAGGATTTTGAACTAATTGTCATTCTATAAAATAAATTGACAGTGTAGGTTGTCAAAATATGGAAAAGAGAGGAATGGTGTTTTAGCAGATACAAAGTATATTAATAAAATTAAATAGTGCATAAGCAATAGTAAGTGAGAAATAGAAAAATAAAATAAAGGATAGAATAATAGGATGAGGAAAATAAAATATAATTTTAAAATGGGGATAAATAGGTATATAGCTGTATAGCTGCACTGCTGCCCTCAACCGCTCGGGGCAGTACTCCACTTCTCCCCATGTCAATGAGCATCCCATACAATCGGGCAGGAAATGTACACAGGCACATGCGCGCGGCCAAGTGAACATAATCACATATACATACAAATGCACATGTAAAATCCACACATGTATACATACATACCCGTATATACATATACACATATATACATATACACACGCATCCACAAAACCAAAAGCATCTCAGTATCCTCGCACATATTCACATCAGGCACACATGTCTACAGAAATCCGTAGCACTAATATATACACTCGAGATTTCTGGCGACTATATACATATATACACATGCAAACATGCATATCCGCAGCACTAATACAGGTACTCAAGATATTAGGCAAGGTTATAATATTATAAGGGATTGCAAATCAGCACCAAGATCAAAGACAACCGCAAGGCAGTAGTTGGGCAGCAATGCAGTTCAGCAATAGATTAGTGAGTATTAAGGGATAGGTTAAATGTTCAAACTAGAGAAATTGGAATTAGTAGATAAATAGTGAATAAGAGAATTGGGTGTTATGGGGGAGGGAAAGTACGGTTAATTATTGCTAGGTGTGGGGGGGGGGGCAAAAAGTTGGAGTATTTGAATTTGCGTTTGTGTCTGCAATGGGAGATAAACTCGTTTTTAGAATTAATAGTGTTTAAGGATTTATTAGCCGTGGCTATTGTGTAAGTTTCCATAGTGCAGAGGCTGCAACGTGGAGAGCCTGAGGTGTATGATCTAGATTTTTTCATGACAGACCAATGCAATTTTAGGTTTCTGACTAATTTAGAGAGCGAGGTGCTAGAGTTATCGTTATTTAATTTAAATGATTGTATATGGTTTGAGATTCTTATCTTAATTCGGAAGGCGCTCAAACCTATGTAAGTGTGAATTTTGTGGAAGGATATTGGTAGCTGCTTGTAAGGATGAATCTGCAACTGTATTAAGTTGGGGTGTTAGGGGAGGACCAAGAGCAATCGGGGTGTTTATGCTGTTTGGGTCGATTTCAGAATTACTTGTTGAGCGTGAGGGGTAAGAACTAAGGTGGTTATTGTTAGTACTATGGGTTGGCTGATCATTGGGGCAAGAAGCAGCACGCAGTGGTTGCAGGTCTGTCACGACGGGGTTCGATGTAGAGTCAGAGTTCTGTCGGAATTCCCTAATGGTGCACGCGTATATAACATCACTATGAATGCAGTCACCATTTAGGGGGCAGTCTCTAGGTCTACCACAATTACATTTATTTTGGGGAGAAGGGGGGAGTTTGTTGGGCAGTTTTTTTTATTATTTGAGGAAATTATACTTTGCGCTATGTTGGGCATAGTGGAGTAGGATATCTTAATAGAGTTTTTATTTAGTATTGTGCTATATTTATGGGGGTACCTAAATAATTTGTCTAAGATTTTAAAGAATTCTTTTGGGATGTTGGTTTTTACATTGCAGTTGAAGGGTGGGTTAAACCAGATATTATTTTTCCTTCTTGACTTTTTATCTCCCTCAGATTTCTGGTTAGTATTTATAGTTTCCAGGTTATCTGTATTGTGAGAGTTAGGATTCGAGGGGATATATATATATATATATATATATATATATATATATATATATATATATATATATATTACTTTACTTCGAATCAGCTGCTACGAACTCTCATAACGTAATCAATGACGAACTTTTGATAATATTTTCAACTTTTTCGACCATTTTCTATTTACATTGTATATTTTTTATATTATCTTTATTTTTATATCTTTTCAAATTATAATTTTTGTTAATTTTCCTTTACCAACTTATCTGTTTACACTCCTCTGCCGATAAGATATCATTCTGAATATGTTCCCTTTCTTCAAAATCGTCAACGAGACAAGACGAAACTTATCCTCTTGGAACCACGTGTGAATTTATTTGCGATTTTAACATCAGCAAAATGAGGCAGGAAAAAAAGAAAGAAAGTAAATAAGTCTTAGTTAAGATTGTCTTACGGCGAAAGTTTCAGATACATATATTTATGAAAATTATTTTATTCATTTAATAAATATATATAAGAAAAACGTTTCTTGTTTTTTTTTCAAAATTCTATAATACATTTCATAAAACGTTTTCTTAAGAATGTGTACACCTCTTTCAATTCATATAAGCGTAACCACATCTAAAATATTCACTTTCTTCAAAATCGTCAACGAGATTAGACGAGATTTATCCTCTTGGAACCACGTGTGGATTTACTTGCGATTTAAACACAAGCAAAATGAGGAAGAAAAAAAGAGAAAGACAGAAAGTACATAACTCTTCTTTAAGGCCGTTTGACGGCGAAAGTCTCAGAGAATATATTTATGAAAAATGATTTTATTCATTTAATAAATATATATAAGATTGAACAAAAAACGTTTCTTGTTTTTTTCAAAATTCTATAATACATCTAAAAATGTTTTCTTAAGGATGTGTACACCTCCTCCAATTCACACACACACACACACACACACACACACACATATATATATATTTAAAAGTAAATATTCATTATTTTTACCTACAGACATCGATGTTTCGTGCTTATGCAATTATCAGTGTAAGGAGTGTTCATTATTGCCAGTCAGACGGATTGAACCCGGTTTTTACAAATCACCACAGATTTGTAGTCGGGTGTCTTTCCCTTCGGCCGGCATCAATTATAAATAAATTTTTAAGATCATTTTTGTTGCTCAGTGACAATAAATTTTGAAAGAGCATTTTTGTTTGTCTGTTACGCTAAATTTTAAAAGAGCATTTTTGTTGGTCAGTGACGCTAATTTAAAAAAAAGCATTTTCGTTTGTCTGTTACGCTAAATTTTGAAAGAGTATTTTTGTTTGTCTGTTACGCTAAATTTTGAAAGAGTATTTTTGTTTGTCTGTTACGCTAATTTTGAAAAAGCATTTTCGTTTGTCTGTTACGCTTAATTTTGAAGGAGTTTTTTCGTTTGTCTGTGACGCTAAATTTTGAAAGGGCATTTTTGTTTTTCTTTTACGTTAAATTTTGTAAAACGCATTTTTGTTATTCAGTGACGCTGATTTTAAAAGAGTATTTTCGTTCGTCTGTTACGCTAAATTAAAAAAAAACATTTTTATTGATTAGTGACGCAAAAATTTGAAAGAGCATTTCCGTTAGTCCGTTACACTAAATTTTGAAAGAGCATTTTTGTTGTTCAGTGACGCTAAAATTTGAAAGAGCATTTTCGTTTGTCTCTTACACTAAATTTTGGAAGTGCATTTTTGTTGTTCAGTGACGCTAAATTTTGAAAGAGCTTTTGTGTTTGTCTGTTACGCTTAATTTTGAAAAAAACATTCTTGTTGGTCAGTGACGCTACATTTTGAAAGAGCATTTTCGTTTGTCTGTTACACTAAATTTTGAAATAGCATTTTCGTTGTTCAGTGACGCTAAATTTTGAAAGAGCATTTTCGTTTCTATGTTACGATAAATCTTAAAATAGCATTTCTGTGACGACGCTAAATCTTGAAATAACATTTATTCGTCTGTGATGCTAAATCCTTAAATCTCATATTTATTTGTCTGTTACGCTTAATCTTGAAATAGTATTATTTTGGTCTGTGACGCAAAATCTGAAAATATAATTTTTGTTGGTCTGTGATGTGAAATTTTGAAACAGCGTTTTTGTTTGTCTGTGACGCTAAATTTCCAAATAGCATTTTTTGGTCTGTGACGCTAAATTTTGAAATAGTAGTTTTGTTTGTCTGCTACGCTAAATCTTGAAATAGCATTTTTAGTGTGGGACGCAAAATTTAAAAACAGCATTTTTATTGTTTTATGACGCTAAATTGGGAAATAGCATGTTTGTTTATCTGTGACGTTGAATATTGCAATATAATTTTTGTATCTCTGATGCTAAATGTTAAAATATCATTTTTTGTCTTTGACGCTAAATTTTGAAATATTCTTTCTTTGTCTTTGACGCTAAATCTTTAAATAGCATTATTTTGTCTGGTGTCGCTTAATCTTTAAATAGCATTTTATTTTTGTCTGTGACGCTAAATTTGTATATACATTTCGTTTAATGTTTGGGCTAAATGTTTAAGTAAAATTTTTGATTTTCTGTGAAGCGAAATTTTCAAATAGTAGTTTTGTTGTTCTGTGACTTTAAATCCAGAAGTAAAAATTTTTGGCCTGTGATGTTAAATCTCTAAATAGCATTTTTGTTAGTCTGTGATGCTATATCTTGAAATAAAATTTTTGTTTATATGTACGATAAATCTTGAAATAGCATTTCGTTTTGTCAGATTAAATGACAAGCCCCCTTTTTTTTTAGATATGTCAAAGCCTAACCCTAACCATACCCCTTACCCTAACCATAATCTTAAACTTGCAGATTAAATGACAAGCCTCTTTTTTAGATGTGTTAAAGCCAAACCCTAACCCTCAACATAACACTAACCTTAAACATAAAACTAAACTTGCAGATTTAAGGACAAGCCCCCCCTTTTTTTTGGATGTGTCAAAGCCTTACCCTAACCATAACCCTAAACTTTAAGATTAAATGACAAGCCCCTTTTCTAAATGTGTCAAAGCTTAACCCTAACCATACCCCTAACCATAACACTAAACTTGCAGATTAAATTACAAACCTCTTTTTCAGATGTTAAAGCCGAAATCTTACCCTAACCCTAACCCTAACCATAATTTGCAGATTAAATAACAAGCCCCCTTTTTAGATGTTTCACAGCCCAACCCTAACCATAACCCTAACCATAACCCTTACCCTAAACTTGCAGATTAAGTAACAAGCCCCTTTTTAGATGTGTAAAAGCCTAACCCTAACCATAAACCTAACCTAACCATAACCCTAAAATCGCAGATTAAATGACAAGCCCCCTTTTTAGATGTGTCAAAGCCGAACACTAACTATAACCCTAAAATTTCTGATTAAATGACAAGCCCCCTTTTTAGATGTGTCAAAGCCTTATCCTACCCATAACCCTTACCCTAAACATTAAGATATAATGACAAACCCCTTTTTTAGATTTGTAAAAGCCTTACCTTACCCAAAATCCTAACCCTAAACATGAACATTAAATGACAAGGCTCTATTATTTAGATGTTTCAAAGCCTTACCCTAACCATAACTCTAACCTTAAATTTGCAGATTAAGTGACAAACCCTTTTTTAGATATGTCAAAGCCTTAACCTAACCATAACCCTAACCATAACCCTAAACCTGCAGATTAAATGACAAGCCGTTTTTATAGATGTGCCAATGCCTTACCCTTACCATAACCCTAACCCTTACCCTCAACTTGCAGATTAAATGACAAGCCCCTTTCTTAGATGTATTAAGGCTTTTCCCTTACCATAACTCTAACCCTAAACTTGCAGATTAAAAGAAAACCCTTTATTTAGATGTACCAAAGCCTTTCACCTTACCATAACCCTACACTTGAAGATTAAATAACAAACCCTTTTTTAGT
Source organism: Sepiola atlantica (assembly GCA_963556195.1). NCBI lineage: Eukaryota > Metazoa > Mollusca > Cephalopoda > Sepiida > Sepiolidae > Sepiola > Sepiola atlantica. Next base: position 6,079,918 of record OY744523.1, read on the forward strand.
AGTGTCAAAGCCTTATCATCACAATAACGTTACCCCTGAACTTGCAGATTAAATGACAAGCCCCCTTTTTAGATGTGTCAATGCCTTACCCTAACGATAACCCTAACCCTAAACTTGCAGATTAAATGAACAAACCCCTTTTTTAGATGTGTCTAAGTTTTGCCCTAACCATAACCACAACCCTAAACTGGCAGATTAAATAACAAGCCCCCCCTTTTTTAGATGTGTCAAAGCCTTACCCTAACCATAATCATTACCCTAAACTTTCAGATTAAATGACAAACCCTTTTTTAGATGTGTGAAAGCCTGACCCTAACCATAACAATAACCCTAAACTTGCAGATTAAATATCAAGCCTCTTTTTCAGATGTGTCAAAGTCAAAATATTACCATAACCCTAACCCATACCATAATTTTCAGATTAAATAACAAGCCTTTTTTTAGATGTTTCACAGCCCAACCCTAACCATAACCTTTACCCTAAACTTGAAGATTAAGTAACAAGCTCCTTTTTTAGATGTGTAAAAGCCTAACCCTAACCATAAATCTAACCTAACCATAACCCTAAAATCGCAGATTAAATGACAAGCCCCCTTGTTATATGTGTCAAAGCCTTATCCTAACCATAACCCTTACCCTAAACATTAAGATTTAATGACAAACCCCTTTTTTAGATGTGTCAAAGCCTTACCCTACCCATGATCCTAACCCTAAACATGAACATTAAATGACAAGGCTCTTTTATTTAGATGTTTCAAAGCTTTACCCTAACCATTACCCTAACCCTAAACTTGCAGATTAAATGACAAACCCTTTTTAGATGTGTCAAAGCCTTACCCTAACCATAACCCTAACCCTTGCTTGCAGATTAAATGACAAGCCCCCTTTTTTAAATGTATCAAAGCCTTACCCTAACCCTAACCCTAACCCTAAACTTTCAGATTAAATGATAAACCCGTTATTAGATGTGTCAAACCGTCCATCTTTGTGTCGCGCTCAAATTTAAAATACAATTTTCATCGCAAACGCGCAGATTGAATGGACGCATCTGTTTGTAGATGCGTCCGAACATCTCTATGAGAGGTTCAACACTTTATCACCAAAAAGTAGTTTATCACTAAACGCATAGATTGAATGGGGACATCTATTTTGAGTTGTGCCCGAACATCTGTGTATTGGACGGTTTAATATGCTTAAGTTTGAAATAGCATTTTATTTTGTTTCCAAACTCACAGTTTGAAAACATTCTTAGATGCATCTGTGCATCTTTATTAGAAGCTCTGTCGGTCGGTCTGTCGATCCTTTAGTTTGTTAGTCTTAAATTTGCTGCAACCAATATGAATAACACCGATTGAAACTGTTTTTGCTTCCGTAAAGAAATCTTTCTGTCATAAAATACTGAAGTTAAAAACTTAACAAAAACGAATCATTTGAAGAAATAAAAAAGGGGTTTTCTTAAATAAGAGAATAAGTCCGTCTTTATGAACGAACGACCAGAACTTGACACCAGAAAACTATAAAACAGTTACAATTATTAAAAAAGCGTACAATAACATCACCGATGAAAATTGTTGAAAAAGTGCGAAGGTTCTTTGAAATAAAAACAGCAAAACCTGATTTGTTTTTTGAATCAACAAATTATTTGGTGCTTGTATAATAAAAAGCCGAAAAAAAGTTTTTTTTGTCTTTTAGTGTTGGAGAGGTAAATAAGGGGCAGGTAACTCTTCACAACAGCTTTCGAACAATATTTTTCTAACCCTAACCCTAACCCTAAATCCTAACCCTAAACCCTAACACTAAACCCTAAACCCGAACCCTAAACCCTAAACCCGAACCCTAACCCATAAACCCTAACCCTTACCCTAAACTCTAAACTCTAACCCTTTTATGTCTAATCGACGTTCTCCTTGCACAGTAGCCACATGTGCAACGCCAATTAAAGCCATCAGTTTTGATTACTGGAAAATCTTGCTTAAAATTCGTGGTAAGAGTTATCTGCCCCTTATTTACCTCTCCAACACTAAAAGACAAAAAAAAAACTTTTTTTCGGCTTTTTATTATACAAGCACCAATTATTTTTTATGAAAAGTCAAATACATTTTAAACCAAGAACAAGAAATGATATTATTAAGATGCGTTTATTCAATCTGCACGTTTAGCGATGGAAATTATATCACAAAGATAAGCGTGACAGACTGAAGAAAATGTTATTTAAAATTTGGGCATGACAGACTAACGAAAATGCGATTTATTAAATTTCCGTCACAGACAAACGAAAATATTTTCTCAAACCGAACCGTGATTAACTGAGAAAAGTTCGCTTTCTAACTTATTTACACACGGAAGAAAATGTGATTTCAAACAACAATGGCAGACCAACAAAAAAGCTCCCTCAAACTAAAACATGACAGACCGACGAAAATAGTATTTAACATGTAAGTGATAGAAACCAACGAAAGTGTCATTTCAAACTGAATCGCGACAGACGGACCGACGGAAAAATACTATAACTCGACGCATCTATAATAGAAATGCGTCCAATAAAACGCGATCGACCGACAGACGGGGCCTCTCAAAGAGATGCGAAGACATATCTGAAAACATAAAAAACAAATCACAGTTCGCAATTGTGTCAGCGAGGCCCGTGTTAGAATGAAAAAGTTCAAGGGTTAGAGGTCAGAAGTCAGAGGTCAGAGGTGACACCAGACGGAAGTTACGAAACCAGGAAATTTCCGGGCAAAGACCTTCTGTTTTCTTTTGGCTGGCGAGACTCGAGCAGAAAGGACGCGCCAATATGCTGTCCCCAACAGCTGCCACCGTGCACAATGTGACTATCCGTCTATCAATCTGTCTGTCTTCATCTCTTACGCGTATTCGAGTTTTTACTCGGATGAATTTCTGTGACTGTCTTTTTAAATAAACCGGCACCCGAGTGATTGTATTAAGCAGATTAAGAGAACCTGAGCTAACGACGACACAGGTGTATAGAGGTTTATACATTCGTCCGTAAGCTAAAATATAAAATTTGTAAAAAAATGAAAATGCGAAGCTAAACATCCATTAAAATTAAAATTTAAGCTGTTTTTGATATCTAAATTTAAATACTTTTTAAATTCTCAGAATGTATAAAATTTACATAACAAACAGAAATTATCAGAATGTATAAAATTTACATAATAAACAGCAATTCTCAGAATGTATTAAATTTACATAATAAACAGAAATTCTCAGAATGTATAAAATTTACATAATAAACAGAAATTCTCAGAATGTATAAAATTTACATAATAAACAGAAATTCTCAGAATGTATAAAATTTACATAATAAACAGAAATTATCAGAATGTATGAAATTTACATAATAAACAGAAATTATCAGAATGTATAAAACTTACATAATAAACAGAAATTATCAGAATGTATAAAATTTACATAATAAACAGAAACAATGTAAAAATCATTTTACGGTCGTCATTTTAAGAGAACAAAAGTAGATCACAGTGTTATGGATGCTAAGCGAAACGTTGATTAAAATAAAAATAAAACGACCGGCTTTATCATTTAGATAAGAGAAAATGCCTTTTTTAATATCAAAAGTCAAATACGTTTTAAACCCCCAACATTTATTATATTTAAAGAATAAACGAAACAAGTAAATATATTTTACTTAAAAGGAAATAGTAGTTCGTTTAAGAGAAACAAAGTAGACCACATTGTTATGGATCCTACTGATGATCCGTACGGGATTTTAGGTTGAATGGGAATGGTGCCTATTTTGCATTGTCATTAGTGATGTCTTCATTTTATTTTCATTCTTTTGCATATTTCGTTTCGATCAGGTTTTGTTGCAGTGAAAAAGAGAAACGACAAATACGAAAGTAAAAAAAGGAAAGTTGTCTTTTGATCTCGTGACTTAATCAATAAAATGGCGCCTGTAAATGCAGGAAAAAGTGGAGAAAAGGAAAAAAAAACGTAAAGAGAGATGCCAGTTCGAATTGGATATTTTTCGTTCTCTTACTGGTGCATTGTGGGACATCAAAGAGTTCTTAAGAAAATCTACACGCAAAACACCATTTCATCTTTGCAGATGTGATCAATTGCTAAAGTTGTAAATATACAGTATGCTTTCGTATATATGCTGCCGCGGAAGAAAGAAAAAAAACTAAGATTAAAAACAAATAAAGAAATAAGATAAAAACATTAAAAATTAAAACAACTACAACAACAACAAAATAACAATACAAAACATAGTCGCGCTGTAAACGTAGCCTTCCATAGAATATAACTACGTTTAAGAATACCCGTTTTGAGGAAGGTAGATTTTCCCTACATTAAACACTGAACTTGTGCCTAACATTGCCCTCGTGAGGAAGCAAGTAAATATGAATGACTTTAATGTTTAAGCTAGCATTATTCACGCTTTCTTTTTGAAAGTATCGACTTATCCGGTCTTAAAATGTGATCAGCAACTTCCATTTGAATTTCGATTCCTATTAAATTGGTCTAACAATTCCAGTACTTACCAACTGAGTGCTGCTTTCTCACAAAGTAAAAGAAATAAAAAAAGAAGGAAAGTGCAAAGTAAGAACAGAACAGAAAGAGAGCAAAATGTAGTGTTGCGTTTCAACCTTGCGCCATACATGAACGAAAGTTCATCATCATACCTTTGTTAACTGCTTGCTCCTGTACGCGCCCTTTGTGCCATCTTCCAGACTGAGGGAACTCCGTCTGTAAAATAGTTCTTTCATACATTGAAAAAAAAAAAGAACTAAGCCAAAACAAAACTGTTGAAGACAGAGGAGGTTTATTCGCGATGATCTTCGTTCCATATCAATGACCAGTAAGGTTGGGAGTAGACAGCGAGAGGTTGATGATCACCATTTAATCATATCTTATCAAAGCATTTAAAAATAAAAAGTTCACACGTGTCGTGACTCTAACGAACTACCGAGTTCTTTCACCCACTCTTTCTTTGAGTCATGTGACGTCACATCCGTTTCTATCCATTACCACGGTCCCAGTAATTCTAACCCGGAGTTCAGCAAGTTGACCCCGACTGAATTTTCATTTCCTGTTATTCTCAACTAACCGTCTTATATACTAGTGGGTTTATTCTCCCAATATTTAACAGTAGTATATTAACAGGATTAACGCATGCACTACAAGGTAAGTAAATGTGGATGAATAGGTTCAAACTACTATTCTACACTTATTTTTTAATAAGCGAAACATGTATGTGCATATAAGTCCAGCCCATAGACATGGCAGACAATAAATGTATACAGTCTTAGGCTTCTATACGTTTTTTGTTTAAAAAGAAAATTAAGTTGGAAAAAATAATAAAATTAGAATTAATAGTCGATTGCAATGTGATGCTACGAATGACAGGTACGTCTATTACATATTTTTTATCAATCAATCTCTCTCTCTCTCTCTCTCTCTCTCTCTCTCTCTCTCTCTCTCTCTCTCTCTCTCTATATATATATATATATATATATATATATATATATATATATATATCCATCTATATATCAATCCATATATTTATTTAACGTAATCTCTCTCTCTCCCTCTATCTGTATATATATATATATATATATATATAGTCATCCACATACAGACCGTTTCGCTGTTTCACAGCTCATCAGTGCGGCTAGACCAGTTAGTGCCTCAAGCCGGGATCGAAACGCAACCGTCGAGCTGACAGTCGACACTGACTGAATGTAAGTTGTATCTCAATGTAAACATTGCAATTGCCGGAGCTCGAATTAGTGTTTACCTAATGAGCATTGCCTTTTTTTTACGCTAATGGCAGTTGGCGATACCCTTACAAACATAAGCTCTACCCGGGGGGGGGGGGGAGCTTTATATAGTCATCCACATACAGACTGTTTCGCCGTTTCATAGCTCATCAGTGCTGCTAGACCAGTTAGTGCCTCAGGATCGAAACGCAACCGTCGATCTGACAGTCGGCGATGTTAACCCTACGCCATCATGCGACACTGACTGAATGTAAGTTGTATCTCAATGTAAACATTGCAATTATATATATATATATATATATATATATATATATATACATATATATATATGATGAATAATGCATATATTATAAAAAATGGAACTGATATTCCAACGTAATGGAAAATGAAAAAAGTAAAAATAAAACTATTATTTATGTATTCAGCAACGTTTCTTTTTTATTTCAAAACTTCCTCAGGATGATTGTTCTGTAGAATATAACACACAAATTACCAAATATTTGAAACAGTGGGAGTAGAGCCTATATATACTAGAAGAATACACGTCCCAGGATGGATAAAATTAATTCTTTGAACATAAGAGTTTTACACTAGGTGTATGCCCTCTTACGAATATTTAAGATATATTAATAATAAACATTATTTCTAGAGTCTTACTTTTTAAGTCCTAAGTAAAATTAAGACTATGCTACAAGCTCTTGCCCCCTCGTAAAATTCTCTTAACAAGAACTCACTTTTCTACTTACACTGCAAAGAACTCTGTGTACCTAAAATCAAACAGAACTTTCATGAACAGATTTTCTGTCCACATGTAGAACACGTTACAATGGGAATGTTTCCCTACATACTACAACATGACCGTTTTTAAGTCTAATGTACACAAATATCTTTCGAGTCGTCCCGTGAATAAATCATAGTTTGTAATCCTTTCATAGTACTGTTCTATCATACAACTGAACATCTCACTAACCCTTATTCTCGCGTGGCTTTTGGCCTTGGTAACTAATGATCCGTTACATGTATGAGAAAGGAAGGATGAGAGTAATCCGACGTAATGGGAAATGAAAAAGGAAAAACCAAGAGATATTTTTTATATATTCATCAACGTTTCGTCTTTATTGTAAGACTTCCTCAGGATGATAATTTTAAGAAAAATGTCATGCAAGTACATCGAAATATTGGGTTGGCATGATGGGTTGATGAAAAAAAGTAGTAGCCGTGGCTACTAAGAGCGCTGGACCAAGATCCGGGCTGAGAGAAGTCAGTCAGTGGCAGAGAGTGAAATGAATGTGGACAGCTGTGAGTGAAAAAGGAGAGGGGTGGGAGTATTAGTGAATTTGTCTTAGTGTGGGAGAGAGGAGGTGCTGAGGTTTTTGTCGTGGTGAGGTGCAGCATGAATTTTGAGGGGCTGGGGAAAGAGGATGGAAGGGCAGAATTATATATATAAGTTATTTTTATAATTTTATTAGTGCATGTAAATTTGGTTTTGTTTGTGAACATAATCGGCAGACAATAATTTATATGTCGTACGTTGCGATGTCACCTCGTTTCCGCGAAACAGAGTAATGCCGTACGTTAAAGCCCGTGTTCACAAACAAAATAATTTAATCAGACTTTTGAGTCCGATATCTTCAAAATAATACGGAAACAACAGCAGTTTTAAATTATTTAAAAAATATAAATATGGCTGAAATATTTCTTTCTGTCTTGGGTCTCTCTCTCTAT